>BLSH010355299.1:710567-726183 GCA_018402905.1 Glandirana rugosa | reverse complement strand
GATGACTCGATAACACATGACTGTCCCCAAACCGGTAACCGACTCTCACGACTAACTCTCGGCCAAGTGTGACTCCGCTAGGCTTAACGCCCCGCTGAGTAGCGCTGGGGCGTGTAACGCTGAAGTCGCACCGAACGTTTAATGAAGACATTATCTTCAGTTACGTTCAGCGGACTTCAGCGGGGTTTTCATCATGTCCTTGGAAAAAGACTCAGACTCAGCGAGGATAATCTTGTCAAGGTAACGTGATGTACCTCTTCTGAACAGTCCGCTGAAAGGAGCGACTCAGACTCAGAAAAAGGTTCCTGTACTACTTTTGGGGCGACTTCAGGCGACTTGCATTGACTTCTATTACAGAAGTAATTTGCAAGCCACGCTGAAGTCGCAATGTGCGGGGTCGCGATGAGTCGCCCCGCAATTCGGATCGCCTCAGTGTGAACCGGCTCTCAATCAGCACTCTCAGCCAATGGCCAAACCCCTGTCAGTACACAATAGCTCAGTAGGTGAGATTTATGTACTAGCGTCAGATTGTTAGTACAGCGTATCAGAGCTGAGCTGTTTGTTTTTTTTTTTCGTTCAACCTGTTAGATTGAACGAAAAAAAAAAAACTGATCGTGTGTACCAGGCTTTACATGTATATGGTGGCCAGGTAACAGACAGGCTATGACGCTGCCTACATTTAAGATCGGTAATTTTTGTAATTGAAAATAAAGCTTTATTGTTCGTTAACAAAAACTGGCTCCTAACTTTTTTAGCTGGCTCCTAGATTCCAAGTAAATTTGTCAAGCCCTGCTTTAAGCCAACAGTGAACATTATGCGTTAGATAGATTATATACATCACATGTCTGTGCAGGGAATAACTGAACAAAGCAACTCCGTAATTCAGCTTACATCAGCTTTTACAGAAAGATTGTTCAAGCTTAAAGCAAACCTGGCATGAGAGAAACATGTAGGCTGTAGCTGACAATACTAGTTGCTTTACTGTCATGTTTATGCTTTGGCATCAGTATTGTTTAAAGCAGACCTTCACTAGAAAGTCTCCGTGTTCCTCCCTGCATGCCTCCCACCCAACCACGGTATAAAACTTTTAATCTTATTTTTATAATCCCAAGACCACAACCCCCTCCCTGGCCACTACTCTTGCCTAGGCGAGAATAGCAAATCCTACTCTGACAGTCTCCTGAGATGTCTACATCACATATCCCAGTAGCCTACAAGGGTGGGACACAAAGCAGTCAGTAAGCAGAGCTCACACACGTCACGGTAACTTCCTAAACCAGATAGAGGCAGCTGGCTAAGGAAGATCAAGATGGCGGCATGGGACCAGTCAATCACACCAGAACAGTGAATTGCAGAGGGCCAAAGATGGATTCACTGGGCAAGTGGGTATATGAAACGAGAACAATGCTGAATAACAGCACTGGACTTTCAGCAGGTATGGAATTGAGAAATTCTCACTTTCATTTGCTGCATGCTTGTTCCAGGTTGCTAACTTCAGAAAAATTGAGGCCAGACACAACTAATCCGTCAACAATTTCAGTAACGGAAGAACCCCATTGTTCATTCATGACAGGTACTTTGACTTGGGAAATTATAGCGGTGCATTGATATCAATTTAAAAGAGCCTTTCCATCTTTAAAACCTACTGAAATTCCCTGGCTCTTTCAGTTTGCAGTATGTGGCCCCGCACCATCAATTTTTCCTGGGAGTAGGTCCTGCTTTTAATCGGCACATTGACCGTTTGTCCAGAGTAAACAAATTATCGGTTGCACATTGGTTGGACAGCACTGGTCCAGGTTCAGGATCCTGTTTGGTCAATAACAGGGCTACCATTTGGGGGCTCACTGATGGATGGTCTGTGTGACCTTGTGAGGGTCCAAAGCTACTCAACGCCTGGAGGTTATCCAACAGGATGCTTGTACCTCAGGCTGAAAGTTTGTATGTGTGTGTGATGAGGGGCGCCTTGAGTGAAGAGTCATAACTCAAACTTTATTTGTAGGAGGTGAAAGGAATACAGCCAATGCGTTTCACTGGATTAGCACTTCTTCACAGCTTTTAGTGATAATATTTGGTGTTGTCACTCCAGTGACCAGTTCAGGATCTGTGACAAAGTGTCTGAATTGCTCCAGTGAGACATTCAAAGATTAAAGAGTTAAGTGGTCTGCAGCCAGTGCCAATTGTGGTTCACTGCCAACCAGGCTGAGTCAGTGCATTTTTGTTTCCATCCTCACTACATTTGTGTTGACATTATCTTGCTGCCATCCCTCAACTACCTTTATTTTCTGAAGGTAATATAGGTGGCAGCCTATCTGGACTTCAGCCATAGCAGTCACTTTGCATCTACAAGTCTAAGGTAAAGGGTTACAGAGACACACTGATAGCTTTGCTATTTAAGAAGCTGAATAGTCTTCTCCCTGTGCCAGGTAACAACTACCTTTTCTCCTTTTTTTTCTTTTTGTCAGTTGGTGAAACTATGCAGTGGAATGTTAGAAGCCGGGAAAACCTACCTTACTACCAACAAGCACTTTGTGAGCGGCATCCGAGATTTGGCCCAACAGTGCAAGAAAGATGAGATGATCTCGGTAAGTTTCAGCAGTGCTGTATTTTTAATACCTAGGAAGAAATCCATTGCATAGCTAGTGTTTTCTACTGCCTTTCCCCATAACCTGAAGGTTTCTTTCTTTCATCAAAGTTGTCTCTTAAAACAGATGTTTACAGAAAGGCTTTGCATTATTCAGGAAGGACACTGATACATATGGTCATTGGCAGACCTATCAGGAAGCACTGATGGTCAGTCACACCTCGGACTCCAGACACAATAGATTTGTGACCTGCATAGCTGCTTCCTGATATATCATTTAGTGTTTTATTGACACTCACATGTTGAACTGCCATCTATGGTCTATTGCTACTTAACCAATCGGCATTGAACGGGTATAAAAGAATCATATTGGCAACTCATCTGTTCCTTATTTTTATTTATTTTCAGGAATGTTTGGACAAATTTGGTGATAGCCTGCAGGAAATGGTTAACTATCACATGGTAAGAGCACTTTGTATATGTCTGCTTGTCGACTGCTGTGTAAATTACATTGGTTCTAGGTCTGAGAAAGTTGATGCTGTTGTTGTTTTAAGCACAATAGCAGGGCTGTGTTCTTCCTTTAGTTAAATGTGATTTCTGGGAAAAATTGTGTCTCTTCTATGTAGTAATGTAAAGGAATCCCACCAGCATAGACCTCCTAGTAATCAACATCATGACCTGTGCTCCTATATCACTCTGAAGACTGGGATCTGTCTAGGTTAACATGGCTGCTCTTATACAGAATTATTGAGTCTTGGAGCCCAGAGGCATTGTAGAGCTTTGGATGGAATGAAGCCCCTTCCCATGTCCACATCTAACCCGTTCACATTGACTCATTAATTAGTCTGAGTTGACTAATGCTGAGGTTTCCCTCTCCACTTCTCTTACTCCTTGCTGTGACAGTCTAAAGGCAACACTTTTTTCTAACATAAAAATAATGATATAGCGCTCAAACCATATTTACAAAATGTTACAGTCCATTGAATATTAGTATATGAAACTCATAAATGAAAATGGGTAAGTGATAAGTTCGTGACAGTCAATATCCAGTAAAATACAAGGTGTATATTCTCTTCAGTGAAGGTGATATAAAAACAATCAAATAGGGGCGCATATGAGATCCTCAAATAATTGTATATTGGAGGCTTACCAGACACCCGATAAATTAAGAAAAACCACAGAATTCTTAACCACCCGTCCGTGGTGTTGGTGGATGGGGAATATGGTTGACCAATAGTTCAAAATCGTGTGCCCCCCATAGGAAGCAGCGAGAGACAAAAAGGAGGAGGATCAGGATTGCACAGAGCAGGTTGTTCACCCATTTTGAACTATTGGTCAACCATATCCCCCATCCACCAACACCACGGACGGGTGGTTAAGAATTCCGTGGTTTTTCTGTCTTACACGTAAGACCTACTTTATCATCTGGGATTGTGTGACGTACCACCCCCGGAGTAGGAGGCTAATACCCTAATCAACAGGAGACCCCGCAGCAACTAGGAGCCGGTTTTAAGACGTCTTCTCCAACCCGGGAGATTCTTTGGACCACCTTTGGAGAGTGTGACGGGCCCATCTACACCTTCCATCGTCTGGATCCTCTTGGGATGGTTCAGTGCCTTAATTTATCGGGTGTCTGGTAAGCCTCCAATTTACCATTATTTGAGGATCTCATATGTGCCCCTATGTGATTGTTTTTATATCACCTTCACTGAGGAGAATATACACCTTGTATTTTACTGGATATTGACTGTCACGAACTTATCACTTACCCATTTTCATTTATGAGTTTCATATACTAATATTCACTGTACTGTAACATTTTGTAAATATGGTTTGAGCGCTATATCATTATTTTTATGTTATTGGATTATCAATGAGTTTGATTGAGGTATAGCAGCTTGCCTTCGTTTTTCACCTTTGTTTTTCACTTTTTTTACCTTTTTGCCTTAGCGCAATATCACTTACGCATTGGTCTTGATTTAAACACTTTTTTCTAGTTTTGGATAGCGTGGAGATGTATTAGATCACCCGTCACTTTTTATTGCTGTCTTTGTCCCGGTTCAAGGAGATTCACCCTCTGTATTTGTCCTCTTTACCATTATCATTGAAAGTGAAAGTAAAAAAAAATCTCACATTTTGGGTTTTCCCCAGAAAAATACTAGAGGGGAAATCTTGTAATGGGGACACTAATTCTGGTGGCCTGGGGGTCCCCAAGAGATTCCCTTAATTAGCGGGGATTTCCTCTCACTTCCTGTTTGGCTATGAGACAGGAAGTGAGTGGAAATTTCTCAAAGGGCACACAGATGGCAAAAATATTCCTTACAGAGATTATAATCCTCCCTTACTCTATCCGAAATGAAAAAAAGTTTTGCCTATAGTTCTGCTTTAAAGGTACATGTTTTACTTATTTGTTTTTGGGAATCCATTAGTAGGCACTCAGGAACTAGAGCTTCATTCACAACTGAGCATTTTGTAGCTGGAAACTCAAATGCTCATCATTTAGGCCTCGTTCACACCATGTGCAGAGACTTCAGTCTTTCTGCAAGCTTTCTACAAGAGCACAAAAAAAGGACAATTGTTCTCTGTGCGCTCTGTTCACTCCACAACACTAGTATTGCGTGCAGTTTTTTTTCTGCGCAGGAATCTGAAACTTGTATAAAACGCGCTGAAATGTGCATGAGAACTGATATAAACTCGTGTCTCTAAAGTGAAATCTGTGCATCAGTTTCCATCAGTTTTTCTGCACGTATGTGTGAATGAGGCCTCAAAGTACTATGGTTTTCTAATGTGCCTTTCTTCTCCAGAGCCTAAAATTCAAAAGAGTACATTGGCTTCTAGTCTTTAGCTTTTCATTGCTTAAGAATAATTATAAAAATAATAATTCTCAGAAACGTCTGTATAAAAATTCTGAGAATAGCCTGTAAAAACAACCAAAGAACCTCAACTCTGCTCGGACCCTGTTCCTGGTAGTCACTGGCTGTCTCGTGCACGGCTTGCCACCACTGCCACTACCAATTGAGCCAGTTCCCTTTTACAAGTGGTACAGTCTTAAGCTGGCCATATATCTGATGAACCCGCTGAAATTTGGTGAGTAGATGGCCCTGTTGCCACCCTCCTGTCTGACCTCTTTCAATAGAAAAAATTAAAGGCGCAGGATGGAAACTTTTTTTAGCGAAACAGTGGCTGCATTAAGTCAGATGCAGGCACCGTTTGGTATTCTGTCAGCTGCTATCTCTGGTTGTCAAAATACAATTGGCACAGCGAGAGATTTGTCCATCCGCGCTGCTTAGTGTAGACAGAGGAATCAGGAATTCTGCTTTTTGGTTGAACAAAACTTCTTTATTTCTCAGCCTGCTCCTCCCTCCCAGAGCACTGATGTTATGTTTACATTCAAGATCAGAAAGGGGGGAAAGTTGCTGAGTAACTTGCAGGGAAGGGGGATTAAGGGGAGAAAATCTACAACCCATGATACATAAGTGTGATGTTCAATGGGAAGAATTCTCCTTACACTTGTGGTCATTGGGAAGCATTACCCACCTTACAGATAGCTAAAAAAAAACAATGATGTCATTGGGAATTTATCTGAAAGGTAGAAATTGACCATTGCTCAAGGAATCCCTAGCAACCTCTGGAGGAACCCTAGGATTCCACGGAACCCTGGTTGAGAAACCCTGCATTAGTGTGATGGTCAGTGGGAAGAATGCCCCTTACACTTTTGGATATTGGGAAGATTTACCCCCTTACAGATCACTAAAAAGATCAGTGGTGTCAGTGGCAACTTATCTGACAGTCAAAAATTGATCTTGCTCAAGGAACCCCTAGCAACCTCTGCAGGAACCCTGGTTGAGAAACCCTGATGTAGATCAATGAGCGCTTATTTTAAAACATGTTTACTGCTTTTTAAGAATATATAAATACTTGAATGTCCATTACTTGGACAAAGATTTACTTTAAGCCTTAGGCTTCATGCACACTGGATGAATGCCACGGCTAAGGGCATTTGATGTCGGAGAGGAGAGTTTTGCCGCTAAAAAACATTAACACTAGTCACATCAAGCACATGAGTGTTCATTCATGTCAATGGCAAGAATAAATTTGCAAAAACTGTGCTTAAAGAGGAGCTCCAGCCTGGGGAAAAAAATGAAAAGACTTTTAATATAAGGACACTTGCCTGTCCAGGGATCCCGCAATGTCGGCACCCAGAGCCGATTCATCAGTTGGCATCAGGTGTAGGCATCGGCATTGTATATAAGCAAACTGGCAGTGAAGCCTTTTGAATAGTCCTGCTGTCTTCTTGGACCTGTGTGTGTCCCAGAAGACAGTGGGGAGAAGGAGGAGGAGTGGAAATGCTTGTACATGGCCCTGGCGATCTTACCCGGAAGTGGGAGCAGGTACTTGTCAAAACCAGGTACCCCCCCCCCCCCAAAAAAAAGTGCCAAATGTGGCAGTGGAGGTGGGGAGGGGGATGCGAACAAGTGGAACTTCCCCTTTTGGGTGGAGCTGTGCTTTAAGATGCATTTTTGACATTTTTTAAGGGTTTTTTCCTGGCAGGAGTAAGGGCCGGTTCACACTGCAGCGGGGCGGAGCGGCGCGACTTCGCGGCCCGTTCACATCTAGGCGAATTGTCGCCTGACAATTCGCCTCAATGCTGTGCAAATGGGACCGTTCTAATAGGAGCGAATCGCTTCGCTCCGCATTAGAAAAATGGTCCCTGCACTATTTTTAGGGCGATCTCAGGCGGCTTGCATTGACTTCTATGATAGAAGTCGCCTAGCAAGCCGCTTTGAGATCGCCTGGAGCGCCGCATCGCGCAGCTCCGCGCCGCTCCGCCTCGCTACAATGTGAACCGGCCCTAAAGGATTTAGAAGAGCTGGGCAAACTCCCAGTGTGCATGGGGTTGTATTGGAAATATCATGTGACACATGTCTTAGCACCTCTTTCTAGTGTGCCTTGCTACTGGTAAGCCTATGTACCAAAAGGAAATAATTTGGCTGGCAGGGCATCTCCACAACCACCACACAACTACTTGCCATATAAATTTGCAGCGTGTCCTGAGGGTTGCAGTACATCGATAGCTGAAAATGACCTTTAACTGGCATTTAAGTTTTTTCTGATTTTTTTTTTTCTCCACTGTGACCGGGGTGAATCGGGCAAGTAGGACTATGCGCTGTGCTTATTTAAAGCATTCATCTCATTTGCCTGTTGAGACTGGATTATTCCAGAGATTGCTGAGCACATCTGCTCGCCCGGCTGGGTGTTGCATAATCTCTCAGTGATGGGGTGCCAGATGTTGCAGAATTCGCAGCCCAGGAAATGAGAGAGAACCATGTCATCTCTTTCCAGTTTTTCACCCTGAATCAGACAAGTGACAGTTTTAAGGGGGACGGAGAGCTGTGCAGAGATAAGTCTCTTGGCTTGGAGCTGCAAAGGATGATCTTTTAGAAAATTAAGCTTGCTGTGTGGGTGATTAGCAGAGGGATTCAGGCAGACAGCTATACAAAAGCCTTAGCACCTATAAATACTGGCATTGGAGGGACCAGGAAAGCTTCATTCATTAATCAATAATATAAATAAATTCCACCCAGGCAACTAGTAAGGGAATGCGCATTCAAGTGTAAGTGGAAGAAAGGCAAAGCCTTTAGTTATGGATAGACTGGAGAGGGATTAGAACCCCTGTCAAATTTTTTTTATTGCTGCCTCTGCCCTCATTTGGGAGATTAATTTTCTCTATTTGTCCAGTTTACTGTTAGTGAAAGTAGATCCTAAATTTGGTTGTCACCAGAACAAGAATAGAGGGGAAATCTGCCAATGGTGGGTATTCGTTCTGGTTGACAATCAGGGATTCCTTAACTTTGCAGGGATTTCTTCTAACTTCCTGTTGTGGCTACAGGGTTTATTTACTAAAGCTGGAGAGCGCAAAATCTCACTTCTGCATAGAAACCAATTTGCTTCCAGGTTTTATTGCCAAAGCTTAATTGAAAGTCAGGTTAGAAGCTGATTGATTTCTATGCAGACGTGAGACTAATTTTGGACTCTCCAATTTTAGTAAATAAACCCATACGGAACAGGAAGTAAAGGGGATTCTCCCCAATGGGACACAGATGGCAAAAAAAATCTTATTGGGGTTAGAATCCTCCCTTACTCCATCCAAAGTGAAAAAAAGAGACAGACAGTGGGTGAAGTCTTAAACTTTAGAGTTGTCCTGAGAGCAAGAGGTAAGGTTAAATCTTCAAATTGGGAGGGGGGGGGGGCAAATGTTCTGATGACAGCTGTCTAAGAAGGGAATTCTTTCTTTGGGGAGATTTCTTCTGACTTCCTGTTGTGTATCCAATACAGGATGTGAAGGAAATGCTCCTCAGGAGAACACAGACAGCAAAAAATAGTCAGATAAAAGGGCTCGTTTACACTTGCTTTGGCTTCAACGCACATTAAAGGCCCTACTTCTTCAACAAGCTTTTATGATGTGTTTTTGAGGCTTTGGTGGAGCTTCGATGAGGCTTCGGTGGTGCTTCGATGAGGTCTCGGTGGTGCTTTGATGATGCTCTTTTGAAGCTTTGTTGAAGCTTGGCCGATGCCCTGTGTGTTTGTTGATATCTCACACCTGCAATTTCTCTAAAACAAAGCAAAGCTAAAGCTGAATTACAGCCTCTGAAAAGCCGCAGGTGCTTCAAGCGAGCTTCAAACAAGCTTTGTCATAGACCTCTATGGAGGCGTTGAAGAGGCTTTGAAGCATGGCTAAAGCTACATGGGGTATAATTTTTGACGCAAAGCTGAAGCAAAGCCAAAGCAAGGTGTAAACAGGACTGTGAGCTAACCATTTTATTTAGTGACAGGAGCTTTGACTGGCGTTAAGAGAGCTTTAACAAAGTGTGTCTGACGCCCTGTTTTGAAGCAAGTGTAAACAAGCCCATAGGGGTTCCAACTCTACCCTTTTCTATCCAAAACATTAAAATGGCATGCAAATACTTGAAAGTGTATCTAAATCCAATAATTTTGTAGATTTGGATAGAGTAAAGAGGGGTTAGAACACCCATCAGGTTTTTCCTGCTGTCAGTGTCCCTGTAAGTGATATTTACCTTATTTGTCCTGTTGACCATTGTCATTGAGAATGAAGGTGAAAATCCTAGATTTTGAGTTGCCACCAAAAAAAGAATAGAGGGGAATTCTAATGGGGACACTTGTTCTGGTGTCAGCTGTCTAAGAGGGGATTTTCTTCTTTTGCAGGGGTTTCCTCTTCTTGTTGTGGCTGTGGGACAGGAAGTAACGGGAAATCACCCCAATATGACACATGTGGCAAAAAAAGACTGGGTTATAACTCTACTCTATCTAAAATTAAAAAAATAAAATAAAGGTTTTGGACTTCGTTATACTTCAAAGATGTTATTCAAGGTTAACGAAAGATCCACTTTAAGACCTTATTCATACTTGGTGTTTAACCCTGGTGCATGAGACTCTGCATTTATTTGCAGATGTAAGGCACAGGTGCACCAACCAGCCTGGTAAACTCTGTGAGAGGCGGACAGCTACTGGGACTGGACAAGGCTGCACAGAGTGGTACTAACATTTAGGGCACACCGTTTGCATTCAGGGCATACGTCCCTGGGTGTTTACTGCCTTAAACATTAGCGCTGTTTTGGGCACTGTCCAGGTACAGAAACATTCATCCTTTCAGAGTTTAACAGGCTGCTGGCAGTGAGGCTGGATGTCTGAATGAAAAAAACAGTGTACATGAGGCCTAAGGCACTGGCGTCACAGCAGACCAGCAGTTGGTATGGATGCCTTTCTTTTATGACGGACAGGAAAGTTTGACCCCATTTTTCCTGTGACTTTTTACAGATGACCATCAGCATGGATAGCATAGTGTTTCATGTATAGCCTTGGCTAGGTGTCTCCCTCCCCCAATGTCAGCCCTTAAACATTAATTAGGCCTGCAGAGACAGGATAAGGGAAGACCCTTTCCCTTAAAAAAAAGCACTGACAGGAGATAAGGAAAAGCTCAATGGACGTGTATTTTATATCCAAATGTTTCCTGTGTGGCAGCCCCCCTCCAGGCATCTCCCCTTACTCCTCCCTACTGTCTTCAGCTAAACCCTTTACATGAAGTCATCAGGAAATGAGAGGGGATTTGCCGGATGACCTTCCGCTGCCTCCCACCTCTACAGACTGGTATCGGTCCTGCTCTTGACGCACATGCAGCAGGCTCGCAGCTCTTGGCAATGTAGCTTCTGCTATTCTGAGGATGGAAGAGGGATTATACTGAGCAAACTGCTAAATCCGTTTATTTCGCTTTTCCTTCCAAACCAGAGGGAAACCAGCTCAGTCTCCTGAATGAGATGGAATTCTGAAGATGGTAGTAATGACTCATGTACACTATAGCTTAAACACCAAGCACCTATGAGAAAAAACACTAATTAACAATTGATTAATTAAAAAATAAAATGAAAAAAATTAGTTACTGTCTTTTAAAACTGAACCCCAGGTCCATTTCCTCTCTTTCTTTCTACACCTTCTTCAGAGCAGGATCCTTTCCTTCATCTGGGCTTACTAACGCCCCAGAGTTTAACATCCCACCTTGTATAGACATAGATTACAAGAGGTCTTGGGGCACCTAATTTAGCAAAATTCTACCAGAGAGTTTAGCTCTCTCAGCTGACCTTACTTCATGCGACTTCGGACATCCCCTTGTGGGTGCTCCTTGAGCTCCCTAACTGTGCCCCTTTTCCTCTCTTGGCCCAACTGTGGCTTCCACATAATCTTTGGCCCTCCACCCTTCTGCAACACAGTTTGAAACTTTGGGACACAGTTCGTCACTCTGATAACCTCATGTCTCCCTTCCTCCCTCTTTTCAACAACCCTCTTTTCCCATCAGGCTTCATGCAACCTGGAGATTTCTCCTGATGGTCCACCCATGGTACCACCTCCTTTCCTCTCGCAGCCTCCCCCCCAGTCCTCTTTTCAGGATACTCATGAGGCACCACCTGTGGAATTTTTTCGCTATGCCCAACTACACCACTGGGGGTCCTCACTGAGGTGTAACTCCTCTTACCCCTTAAAAAGACAATCTTTGAACACATCTGTCTCCATTCCCCTGGCTCACTGGGTACTATCTCGAAGATCTACTCTTCTCTTAACACCTTAGACTCCCTGTGGGCGGCATCCTACATGATGAGGTGGGAACCTGATCTGACGACCTCTATCGATACGGAGGAGTGGAACAGAGCCTGGTCTACCATTGATAAGTGCTGCTTCAACATGGCCACCCAAGAAGCAGCGTACAAGGTGCTCCTCTGATGGTATTGGGCTCCGACCCAGATAGCGAGTTCCAACCCTTTCTATCGCAACCGATGCTTCAGGGGTTGTGGCCAATGAGGGCATATGATCCACACTTGGTGGTCTTGCCCCCATCTAACAGGATTCTGGTCCAGGGTGTTTGTGCTCCTTTACTCTTTGTTTCACATACATATCTGTAAGAATGCTAAAGTAGCTTTACTACACTGTCCGATACAGGGATTGTTTCCTTACCAACAGAAGTTAGCATCTTTCTTATTCATAGCTGCCAAATGGAGGAGCCTGGAAGAAACCCTCTGTCCCATTTGCCATGGCAAAGAGCATTTTGACCGACCTCATGATCAATGAAAAAATGTCTAGCATCCTTCATGATTCTCATTCTAAATTCCTTAAAGTGTGGTCACCTTGGTGGTCTTATGCTCTTCCCACCCTGCATCAGGACAGTTTGGGTCTTTCCTAAGGTCCGCTTTTTAATTCCCCCAACCTGCAGGACTCCTCCCCTCTCCTCCTTATTCCTCCTCCTTCTTCCCCCTCCCTTTCCTTTCTCTTCTTTATCTCTATTTCTTGTGTTTCCTTCTTTTTGATGCGGAGGCTGGACACTTGCCCACCCTCGGTCCTTCATTGTTATTGTGTGACCCTAAGTCCCTGGACCTGGGGAACTTTTGTTCACTTACGGTTACTGCAGCCATTGACATTACCGGCGCATGTGCTGTGAAGGGACGGCATACTCTTGACTTAATAGTAGCAGATCAGTGGATTCTTGCTAGCGGTTGCAAACGCTGCCTGGCTTGCATCATTACTGTCCACATGTAATAGCCCCTTCCCCATCCCTGGACGCAGACAGTGTGCATTCAAGGCTGGTGATACGAAGAGTTGTGGCTGCACCCAAAGTGGGCGCCTTTGGATTGTTGCTGTGTCCAGAAGCAGTGTATAGCTGCCTCTAAGCACAGCAAACTATCCGCAGGTATGTGTCTGTAAGAATGTATCCTTAGGCCGAAGAACATAAATATCTTTTTTTTTTATTTTTTTTTTTCAAGAGAGTGGCAGAAACTGGTATTATGGTGGCCGATACACTACTTGAATTTTGCCTGATTCCTGCTGACAGTGTATGACCCTACTGGCACGGCTTCATTCACCAAATGTCAATTGTTGAATTGACTTTTGTAGAACGAATTGTCTGGAAATTTGTCAATGCCTGCATCCAATTAAGTGCAGTGGTAGCTCTGGCTGTTAGGATACACTAGCCTGGCAGGGGGGGATTCGCCCATAAGTGCTGTTAGTGTGAATGAAGGAATTTGCTAGCTTTCTTGTTCAGCTTGCTGAGAATTCTATACATGCATGTCCAGTTTTAGACAGGAAACCAGAAATATTGGGCACACGTTTGACTGTACAAGCAAACTAGAATATGGCACTCAGCAGCATCACTCAGTTCATGCACAAACTCATCCATGTTGTATTGCGCTCCGTGCTTTGGAGGTTCTCAAGCAGCTATATGGCAGCCCATGGCTGTATTTAGGTTATATAACTCCTCCCTGGGAAGCCGGCATTGCCTCATGACCCAATGTATACATTCTTTCCATATAAGCTGCCTAAGATGGTGAAGATTTTTAAGCCTGTATGAACCTGACAGTATGGAGTGCAGCGTTCCTCTGTGGTGACTAGAATCATGATTGCTTTGTGTAGTGATGTTTACTGTTTGGGGCATGCAGATAATGTGATTGTATAATTGTGTTCCTTCCGGCTGCCTGCGGTAAAATTAAGCTTCTACATGCAGCAGTCATGACTCCTAACGGCAAATTTGTTCATCGCTGACCTCGTCATCTGTTGCTCACTGAAAATTGGTCTTGTGTCAGTAAAAACAAGCACAGGCCTCACCCCCACATAATCAATTTAACCCTTCTGTATGCTGCTGACATGTCAGTAGAGAAACACGGAGGCTGACACTGCTGAACCCTCTCTCTGAATTCTATTTCCTGGCTGTCTTGGTGACCCTCTAACTTTTATATTTTGAGTTTCTGACCCATAACAAGTGTGCAAATAGAGACTTACGGCTTCCTGATCTGCATATGTGGTCCAGGTTCATGTACCAGAAATTGAGGCCTGGAGCTCACTGTGTAAACAGCCAGGCAACTAGCATTTGGAGAAGGAGCTAAGCACGACCACTTTTACCTACAGGTAAGCCTATAATAAGACTTACCTGTAGGTTCCCTTCATATCTCCTAAACCATTAAGGTTTAGGAGATATGAAGGGAACCTACAGGTAAGTCTTATTACTGCTTCTGGACACAGCAACAATCCAAAGGCGCCCACTTTGCGTGCAGCCACAACTCTTCGTATCACCAGCCTTGAATGCACACTGTCTGCGTCCAGGGATGGGGAAGGGGCTATTACATATACAGTGTACTGGGATGTGCCCACGTCATCGGGCACTTGCGCAGTGAAGAAACGGCCTCTGTGACGTTCCTTTACTGACATCTCGCAACTCCGGCCAGTCAGAGCCGTAGATCGCGCCTCGGGCAAGAAGAGGGGCAGAAGATGAACACGGCCTGGAGCAGGGACATTGCGAGACAGTGTGGGCTTCCAATGCAGGTAAGTGCCACATAATGGGTTAATATGCGTTACATACTAGCCCATTATGCTTTTACATTGCAGGGTAATAAAGAGGAAGTAAAACCCATCAGGGTTTACTTCCTCTTTAAAGGGATAGTTCACCTTTACCACAAAACTGCCAATGCAAATAAGGGTCATCTGTAGATAAAAACAAACTGTGCAGCTCTGTCTAAAGTTGAATAATATCCTTGCTATGGGTGTAGGCCATTTACACACCTTATGAAGCCTGAATGGAATACTCCCAGGACGTTGCTAAGTACTCCCAGCACCTTGCTAAATGAGGCCTAGTCACTACTGCTCACCTCCACCATCACAGCAGTGAGCTCTCAAATGCTGAGCTCAGAGCTACAGCATCAGGGGAAGGTAAGAGTATGTGAGAGGGTTTAAATCAGAGAAAGAGCTCACTCCTATGATGGTGGAGATGAGCAGTGATGACTAGGCCTCACTTAGCAATGTCCTGGGAGTACTTGGCAACGTTCTGGGAGTATTCAGGTTTCATAAGGCAGGCCTCGACAAACCCCGGGCGCCAGGTCGCCATGGCGACCAGAAATCGCGTTCTGGCGAGTGACTGCCATTCCTTCTATCACTATGGTAAAACAGCGTGTCGGATTCAGTGTCAGATTCAGCAAGAGCAGAGAGCCGTTTCTCTGCTTAATCTAACAGCTGTTAAACTTGGCCGGCTGCCCAGGAATAGTTGTTGAGAGTTAGGAAGAATAAACACAACAATGTATCTTCTTCTTTCAAAGCAATTATCTCCGGGCTATCAGGAAAGTTTAACCATTTATAGACTAAACCCTCTCTCACATTAGTGGCTTACAATTAAATATCCAGTGTTTTCTGCTAGAAAATGACTTGGAACCCCCAAACATTATATATTATTTTTTAGCAGAGACCCTAGAGAATAAAATGGCGGTTGCTGCAATATTTTATGTCACATGGTATTTGCGCAGCGGTCTTTCAAGCGCAATTTTTTTGGAAAAAATACACTTTTAATGAATAAAAAAAAAACTAAACAGTAAAGTTAGCCCATTTTTTATTTTTGTATAATGTGACAGATGATGTTACCCCCGCGAGAAACGTGACCTTTATTCTAAGCAACAAAATTGTGATAAAGCCCTGTGTACCATCATACCAGAT
>BLSH010355299.1:695556-710557 GCA_018402905.1 Glandirana rugosa | reverse complement strand
GGTTACCACCCACGGTTTTTGTACAGAGATGACGTGTAAAAATGGTGGGTTGAACATGTAGATTTGTTTCGGAATCACTGTAACATTTATTTTATGTTTTTTTTTACACTTTTCATAAGGTCACGACGACTAGAAGACGACGGAGAAACGTCGGTGAAGGACGGGGTAAAAATGTGCAGTAGAGACATGTTTTTGGCACCCACCATTGGCCTCCCTTAAGCTCCATTAGGCAGCAGATGAGGGCGTTTTACATGCCGCAGTCACGATGCATTAGGAGGAGTTTTCCCCATAACAGGTTTTTAGTGTCCCTCTTTCTGGCCAACCTATAACCCGGTGTTACGTTGGAGTTATTGACTGGCTGCTCTGCTGTGAGTAAGTTAGGGTTAGGGGCGCAAATTACTTGTCTTACCCCGGCGCTGACAACCCAACACCACGCTATAAAAAAACTGGCTCCTAACTTTTTTAGCCGGCTCCTAGATTCAAGGCAAATTTGTCAAGCCCTGTCATAAGGTATGTAAATGGCCTACACCTAAGCAAGAGTATTGTTCATCTTTAGTAAGAGCTGCACCATTTGTTTTAATCTACAGACATCCTTTACCTGCATAGGCATTTTTTTTTGTAAATGTGATCTGTCCTTCTTTTAAAGGACTACTTCAGAAACAAAGCTTTGGAACTAATTTAGGCTATGTATAGATGTGCACAGTTGGATCGCTTTTCAGAGGCATTTGACAGGCAGTAAGAAGGCAATATGTCACCGCCGGTTTTTAGCCACCGTGCCGCGTGCATTGCCTTTGCAGCTTAAAGCGGAACTTCACTCTCTCTCCATCAACATTGACTATTTTTAATCCTTATGCTGCTAGCATTAGTAAATAGGTAGGAAAGTATGTCCTATTAACTGTTTTTTAGCTTTAATTTACATTTGTCAGTTACTTCCTGGTTTCCAGGCCTAGCAAATGACATCATACACCCTGAGTCTTCAGGAGGGGAGGAGGGGTTTTCTCAGCTAATCATACCCTCCTGCCTGCATGTCTGAGCTAAGGGCAGAAGGATCCCATTGCTGAGATTTTTTGCTTAACTTCCTGTCCCATAGCCAAACAGGAAGTGAAATACCTTAAAATTAAAGGGAAATCCATGGGGACCCCCAGGCCACTAGAACTAGTGACCCCATTGGAAGATTTCCCTTCTATTACTTTTCTGGGGACAACCCAAAATGTGAGATTTTTCTTTTTACTTTCACTTTCAATAATAGTGGTAAACAGGACAAATAGAGAGAGTGAATCTCCTTAACGGGGGTGTAGCGGTACCCCAGCAGGGGCTGCTGAATTTTGTGGTTCACCCATCACCCGTTCGGCTTTAAACTCTCAGACACGCCGAGACATAGAACAGACCATGTACTTTGCTTTTTTTTACCAGCGTCCGCTCCTGCAGTTCAGGCAACCAGGTCAGCGCTGGAAACACATGCAAACTCTCCACCCTCTTGCTCCTCTGCCTCGTGGTTTCTGCTAGCAGGGAATGCTGGGTCTCCTGTAGGGGGTGGCACCGCCCCCTCGCTGCCAGACAGACTGGTGTCTGCGAAACTGATAGGCAGGCCTCTCCCTGGACGTGCTGCAGTAACCCCTTGTTGGACCAACTGAAGTTTGACAGGCACACTGTAACTAACAGGACTTGTCCGGGCATGTCGCTCGACACTGACTGTGCCTGAGTAGCAGAGGGCAAAGGACCGCTGACTCTGCCAGTGGTTGCCGGTAGCAACAGTTACATTTGTAACCCATGCCTCACTGAAGGCAACATTTTTAGCACAGTCCCACCCACAGTCACCCGCAGGCCTTCCCTTGATCACCCTGGGCAACAGTATACACTTTCAGGCACACTTTACTGTTTAAAGCAGGATTTTGGAGCAAAAGTTCAAGATGCCCAGTATTAGCATATTACTGCAAATATTTGTAATCCAACTCAAGACATCCAGCGTTAGAGATAGCTGGTTGTAACTGTAATTCGTGGGCGTGATCGCCCTCCATGGTTGCCACAGTTGACAGCACATGGTAAAACAGTTCCTGAGTTGCATGGGTTTTTTAGCACAAGTGTCCATCCCACCCGTGATTGGGGCAACTGGATAAGCAGGCAACAATAAAGTTTAACTTGAAGGCAGCTCCCGCTGATTGCTATAGGCAATGGCACTTGTTAATCTAGTACTGAATAGCAGGCAGATCACATACAGTATCTTACAAAAGTGAGTGCACCCCTCACATTTTTGTAAATATTTTATTCTATCTTTTCATGTGACAACACTGAAGAAATGACACGTTGCTACAATGTAAAGTAGTGAGTGTACAGCTTGTATAACAGTGTAAATTTGCTGTCCCCTCAAAATAACTCAACACACAGCCATTAATATCTAAACTGCTGGCAACAGAACTGAGTACACGCCTAAGTGAAAATGTCAAAATTGGTCCCAGTTAGCCATTTTTCCTTTCCGGTGTCATGTGATTTGTTTAGCGTTGCAAGGTCTGGAATAGAGAGCAGGTGTGTTACATTTGGTGTTTTTGCTCTCACTCTCTCATACTGGTCACTGGAAGTTCAACATGGCACCTCATGGCAAAGAAGTCTCTAAGGATCTGAAAAAAATAATTGTTGCTCTACATAAAGATGGCCTATAGGCTATAAGAAGATTGCCAAGACCCTGAAACTGAGTTACAGCACGGTGGCCAAGACCATACAGTGGTTTAACAGGACAGGTTCCACTCAGAACAGGCCTTGCCATGGTCGACCGCATAAGTTGAGTGCACATGCTCTGCATCATATCCAGAAGTTGTCTTTGGGAAATAGACATATGAGTGCTGCCAGCATTGCTGCAGAGGTTTAAGGGGGGTGGGGTCAGCCTGTTAGTGCTCAGACCATACGCTGCACACTGCATCAAATTGGTCTGCATGGCTGTCATCCCCCCTCTTCTAAAGATGATGCACAAGAAAGCCCACAAGCAGTTTGCTGAAGACAAGCAGACTAAGGGCATGGATTACTGGAACCATGTCCTGTGGTCTGATGAGACCAAGATAAACTTATTTGATTCAGATGGTGTCAAGCGTGTGTGGCGGCAACCAGATAATGAGTGCAAAGACAAGTGTGTCCTGTCTACAGTCAAGCATAGTGGTGGGAGTGTCATGGTCTGGGGCTGCATTAGTGCTGCCAGAACTGGGGAGCTACAGTTCATTGAGGGAACCATGAATGCTAACGTACTGTGACATACTGAAGCAGAGCATGATCCCCTCCCTTTGGAGACTGGGCCGTATGGCAGTATTCCAACATGATATTGACTCCAAACACATCTCCAAGATGACCCCTGACTTTCTAAAGAAGCTGAGGGTAAAGGTGATGGACTGGCCAAGCATGTCTCCAGACCTAAACCCTATTGAGCATCTGTGGGGAATCCTCAAATGGAAGGTGGAGGATCTCAAGGTCTCTAACATCCACCAGCTACGTGATGTCATCATGGAGGAGTGGAAGAGGACTCCATTGGCAACCTGTGAAGCTCTGGTGAACTCCATGCCCAAGAGGGTTAAGGCAGTGCTGGAAAATGATGGCCACACAAAATATTGACATTTTGGGACCAATTTGGACATTTTCACTTAGTTGCCAGTGGTTTAGACATTAATGGCTGTGTGTTGAGTTATTTTGAGGGGACAGCAAATTTACACTGTTATACAAGCTGTACACTCAGTACTTTACATTGTAGCAAAGTGTAATTTCTTCAGTGTTGTCACATGAAAAGATAGAGTAAAATATATACAAAAATGTGAGGGGTTTTGTGAGATACTGTAAGTTGTTCCCCAAAGTTTAATTCCTTAACTAGTGGTGGAACAAAGCACAGTTTCCGGCTCTATCAAGTTCAGTTGCTAGGGGCAACAGCTGGCAGGTTACCCGTGAACAGGTGATCCGGACGAGCCCCCAAATGTAGCGGTACCCCCGTAGGGGCTGCTGAATGTTGTGGTTCACCCATCACCCTGCACAGCCCAGCATTCAATTCTCAGACACTCTGAGACATGGAACAGACCATGTACTTTGTTTTTTTTTTTATGTTTATTGAGAGGATTGAACTTGGATGGGGTAAGGGGAATACTGTATGGGATGCCCAGTAAGATCTTGTAGAACTTGCTCGGGACTACTATATACTCTCCTGTATATACACTCCAGTCTTCACTCCAGCACACTCTTGCTTCGGACTTCTCAACGCCTCCAGCACTACTCTTGCTGCAGAGTATCAATCCTCCAATACTGCACTTTCTACAGTTCCCTGGATCAGCTAGCACCACGTGGTTAGGACTAACACTAACTCAGCTAGGCCTCAGTAAATTGCCCTTGTGCAGGCAGGGACTGCGGGCCCCTATAGTGTAGAGATAGACCTGGTAAAAGCTGTCCTCAAAGGCAGCTACTGATCCCAGTCAGCCATCTTCAGGCCCTGCCAGCCCCCTGGCTGCAGCTGCTCAACTCCACTGCCCTGTTACCACAGTCCTCTCTTCTGGTTCTGCACCCATCTCTGACTGTTCTCTCTCAGTCCTCTCAGGCGTGCCTCCCCAGTCCTCCTGACTGTGCATGTCACTCACCAGCCCTCCAGACTTCAACCGGTGGTTCCTCTCCCTGGAGACTTGCCTGGCAGTACTCTCTCCCGCTGCCCTCCTTTGCTCCTCTTTAGCTGAACACCTCCATGTTTTCTTGGAGGGCCCTGTCCGCACACGAGCCCAGGCCCAAGGTCACCCCTCCCCCAGACTGGGGAGCTCCCTCAAAGGTCCGGACAGCCTCAGTACTCCATCTCCATCTCTTTCACCCGACAACTCCTCCCAACTGGGCTGACCCTGGGTATTTAAGAAGGCCTGCCCCCTGCCAATCCAGGTGGGGGATTGGTCAGTGCTCTCCAGAATACCCCATGCAGTTCCACCTCCCCTCTCCTCCTCTCTTTCCAGAACTTTCCATTAGGCTCTGGAAAGAAGAGGGAGGTCTCAGGGAGACTGCCTGTGAGTCATGAGCTCTACACTGAGCAACTCCCAGCCCAGAATGAAAACAAACAGGCCTAGCCACCAATTAGGCCTGTCTAAATTTTCTTAACCGTTGACACTACTAAGCAACTTATTCACTCCCTTGTTATC
Organism: Glandirana rugosa; assembly: GCA_018402905.1. NCBI lineage: Eukaryota > Metazoa > Chordata > Amphibia > Anura > Ranidae > Glandirana > Glandirana rugosa. Next base: position 705,419 of record BLSH010355299.1, on the reverse strand, counting down.
GCTCGCCTTGACTATTGTAGCTCCCTCCTAATTGGCTTACCTCTCCGCAACCTATCCCCTCTTCAGTCCATCATGAATGCTGCTGCCAGACTCATCCACCTTATGAACCGTTCAGTGTCCGCCACTCCTCTCTGCCAATCCCTCCACTGGCTTCCCATTTTCCAAAGAATAAAATTCAAAACTCTAACCATGACATACAAAGCCATTTACAATTCTGCCCCAAGCTACATCACCAATCTTATCTCCAAATATCACCCAAACCGCCCTCTTCGCTCCTCCTAAGATTTTCTGATCTCTGTCTCCCTTGTCTCCTCCTCCCATGCTCGTCTCCAGGACTTCTCCAGAGCCTCTTCCATCCTCTGGAACTCTCTACCCCAATCTGTCCGCCTATCTCCTACTCTGTCCACTTTTAGGCTATCCCTGAAAACTCATCTCTTCAGGGAGGCCTATCCTGCCTCCAGCTAACAACGGAATCTTCTACTCCCCTCATCAGTTCATCCCTCACAGTCCCTACCTTTTATCCCCCCCCCCCCCTTAAATTGTAAGCTTGCAGGAGCAGGGCCTCTCTAACCCTCTTGTTTTGAATTGTACTGTTGCTGTAATGTCTCTCTTTATATTGTAAAGCGATGCGCAAACTGTTGGTGCTATATAAATCTTGTATAATTACAATAATACTCTCGCAGAAAAATCTAACCTCTAGCACCTACCTACCTACAGGGTGCTACAGCGGTTACAGACAGCAATAACTACTGACAAGGGTTTTAATCCCTCTCCACTCTATCCAAAACTAAAAAAAAGATTTGCCTTTTAGTTATACTATTCATAAAACCGTGTTTTTGGTTTGTGGTGCTCAGATGCAGCCCCCACTTCAAGAGAGAATTTTAATGTTTCCTCCTGGAATTCCACTTTGAAGCGATCTTTATCACCCCCCTTTTCCTTAAAAAAATGATTATACATGCAGTCTGTTGTTAATGCAAAGCAATGTTCAAATTAAAGAATAAAAAGTCTGGTGTAATTCTAGTATTTGACACCCAGGGCAGATCAGCAATGTCAGCAATAAAATAACAGAAGAAAATGAACAGTAAATATGATGGGGCCCCCTAATGTTGGTGATTGGTATAGAAGCGCCCTCTTCCATTGGTGGTCAATGTAGGTGGGAGGCCAATTGCTCAAAGCTCAGGGAACCCCTAGCAACCTCACAAGATAAACTGGTTGGGAGAGGCTGCTTTATAGTATCCAGAATGGAGATTCCGGAGGCTGCTGTTCATGCCTGTCTTTAATGTCTGTCACTGGACTTTCTTATCGAGGATGAATCAGTAATGAGTCAACACAGACTGTTCAAAATGCAAAGCATCTGATGGATCTGGCATCTTGCTTTGTTTGCATATGCGTTGCTTTGTAGTTGGGAAAACACAGGCCCATGTGAGTGTGGGCAACGTGTCACACTGACAGCGAGGCAGTGGGAATGATGATGTGACAATGTTGAGTCTTAAAGCTAAATTCCAGGCACAAGCACTTTCATTTGAATACATTACTCAATAGACACAGAGGATAGAAATCCACATTGTGTGCACCAAACACCTTTGTAAACTCGGCTTTAACATTCTAAGAGTAGTATTGAAATCATCACTGTGCTGTAAATAGCCTGTGCAGAGAGCAGAGCTGTGGGAGGGGCCCAGCAAGCCCACCCATAACAGGCTGCCTGCAGAAAACTACAGGAGGGCGGAGACAAGACCAGTTACCCTGCACAAGGAGAGCGATCAGCAGTGACCGGTCTTCATAAGGGCACGTTAAGTATACATAAAGCACCATGTACTCGTATATTCCTTTTAAAATCAAGACATAATTTTCTGTTGGGCTGCTGAGTCATGGACTCCCCTAGACCACTGAAGGTATACTGTGCTATCTGTGACCAAGCCATCAGTAGAAGTCCAGTAAGTTGTGAGGTGGGGCCTCTATGGATGTTATTCCAGCACATCCCACAGATGGTCAATTGGATTCTGATCTGGAGAGTTTGGAGGCCAAATTAGCACCTCAAACTCATTGCTGTGTATCGCAAACCACTCCTGAATTTGTCACACTAGGCCATCTTCTTCCATTGCAATGTGGTTTAGTTCTGATGCTCACAAGCCCATTATAGGTGCTTTTAGCTGTGGACAAAGGTCAGCATGGGCACCCTGATCGGTCTGGATCCACACAGCCCCATACATCGCAAACTGTGTTCTGACACCTTTATATCAGAAACAACATGAACTTTTTCAGCAGTTTGAGCTACAGTAGCTCTTCTATTGGACCGGACTACATAGGCCAGTCTTTGCTCCCCACATGATTAATGAGCCTTGGCTGCACTTGACCCTGTCTCTGGTTTGCCAGTATTCCTTCCTTGGATTGCTTTTGGTAGATCCTGACCACTGCAGGCCGGGAACATCCCACAAAAAATGCAGTTTTAGAGTTGCTCCGGTCCAGTTGTCTAGCCAGTACAATGTGGCCCTTGCCAAAGTCACTCAAATCCTTATGCTTGCCCATTTTTTCACATGTTCACTTGCTGCCTAAAATATAACACCCACTTTCAGATGCTATTGTAACAAGATAATCAATGTTATTCATTTTACATGTCATTGGTCATAATGTTATGGCTGATTGTTCTATAATATTATTATTATTATACAGGATTTATATAGCGCCAACAGTTTACGCAGCGCTTTTCAATGTAAAAGGGAGACAGAGTTGCAATACAATAAAATACAAGAGGATTAAGATAGCCCTGCTCAAAAGAGCTTACAATCTAATATATTGCGTTGCCACCCAGCTAAATTTTAGAGTTTACAGAGGGAGCACCAGTGGCCAGGAGTGAAGCGTTTTGGTGGCCATACCGGAGATGGAGCATTCAAGGCTGGTGTTTTTAGTGTGGTAGAATCCACTAGGATTGTAAAGAGTAGGTGGGAGGAGGCCAGTGCCACCGTGTCTACAGGATGGAAGGTTCTTAAAAGTGTTGTCACTCTACTTATGCTCTATAGCCTCACAGCACAAACCCATACTGTACATAGTTAAACTGTACATTCTTTGGCTGGTGTTGCCCATAAAGCTTAACTCCAGGCAGACATTGAAAAACACCTAAAGGTTTGCACTCCAGGATCCGAGATGTGAAACGGATGGAATATTTGACCGCTTTGATGAATGATACTCTCGATACTTATAACCAGGTTTGTGAACTATGTGATCTGTTAGAGTACCCTCCAACCTGAAGTCTCCCTAATTTGCAGGCGCCCTGTGTGGACGTTGACCTTGGTCTTGAGGGGGTCCTGGTGTAGGTAGTTGCCCTTTACTATTTTCTTTCTTCTTTTCTTTTTTTTCCCTCTACCTTAGTCCGGCACTATTGTATTCTCTTTTGATTCTCCTTTTTTTTTTTTTTTCGGCTCTTGCCATTGTACTCAAGAATGCTGAATTGCATCCAAATAACTCCATACCTATTGTGAAGTATGGGGGTGGAAACATCATACTTTGGGGCTGTTTTTCTGCGAAGGGACCAGGACGACTGATCCGTGTAAAGGAAAGAATGAATGTGGCCATGTATCGTGAGATTTTGAGTAAAAACCTCCTTCCATCAACAAGGGCATTGAAGATGAAACGTGGCTGGGTCTTTCAGCAAGACAATGATCCCAAACACTCCGCCCGGGCAACGGAGTGGCTTTGTAAGAAGCATTTCAAGATCCGGGAGTGGCCTAGCCAGTCTCCAGATCTCAGCCTCATAGAAAATCTTTGGAGGGAGTAGAAAATCCATGTTGCCCAGTGACAGCCCCAAAACATCGCTGCTCTAGAGGAGATCTGCATGGAGGAATGGGCCAAACTACCAGCAACAGTGTGTAAAAACCTTGTGGAGTCTTACGGAAAACGTTTGACGTCTGTCATTGCCAACAAAGGGTATATAACAAAGTATTGAGATGAACTTTTGTTATTGACCAAATACTTATTTTCCACCATAATTTGCAAATAAATTCTTTAAAAATCAGACAATGTGATTTTCTGGATTTTTTCTTGTTCTGTCTCTCATAGTTGAAGTGTACCTATGATGAAAATTACAGGCCTCTCTCATCTTTTTAAGTGGGAGAACTTGCACAATTGGTGGCTGACTAAATACTTTGTTGCCCCACTGTGTATATACAGTGGGTACGGAAAGTATTCAGACCCCCTTAAATTTTCCACTCTTTGTTATATTGCAGCCATTTGCTAAAATCATTTAAGTTCATTTATTTTCCTCATTAATGTACACAGAGCACCCCATATTGACAGAAAAACACAGAATTGTTGACATTTTTGCAGATTTATTAAAAAAGAAAAACTGAAATATCACATGGTCCTAAGTATTCAGACCCTTTGCTGTGACACTCATATATTTAACTCAGGTGCTGTCCATTTCTTCTGATCATCCTTGAGATGGTTCTACACCTTCATTTGAGTCCAGCTGTGTTTGATTATACTGATTGGACTTGATTAGGAAAGCCATACACCTGTCTATATAAGACCTTACAGCTCACGGTGCATGTCAGAGCAAATGAGAATCATGAGGTCAAAGGAACTGCCTGAAGAGCTCAGAGACAGAATTGTGGCAAGGCACAGAACAAAATTTCTGCTGCACTTAAGGTTCCTAAGAGCCCAGTGGCCTCCAAAATCCTTAAATGGAAGACGTTTGGGACGACCAGAACCCTTCCTAGAGCTGGCCGTCCGGCCAAACTGAGCTATCGGGGGAGAAGAGCCTTGGTGAGAGAGGTAAAGAAGAACCCAAAGATCACTGTGACTGAGCTCCAGAGATGCAGTCGGGAGATGGGAGAAAGTTGTAGAAAGTCAACCATCACTGCAGCCCTCCACCAGTCGGGGCTTTATGGCAGAGTGGCCCGACAGAAGCCACTCCTCAGTGCAAGACACATGAAAGCCTGCTTGGAGTTTGCTAAAAAAAATACCCGAAAGACTCCAAGATGGTGAGAAATAAGATTCTCTGGTCTGATGAGACCAAGAACTTTTTGGCCTTAATTCTAAGCGGTATGTGTGGAGAAAACCAGGCACTGCTCATCACCTGTCCAATACAGTCCCAACAGTGAAGCATGGTGGTGGCAGCATCATGCTGTGGGGGTGTTTTTCAGCTGCAGGGACAGGACGACTGGTTGCAATTGAGGGAAAGATGAATGCAGCCAAGTACAGGGATATCCTGGATGAAAACCATCTCCAGAGTGCTCAGGGCCTCAGACTGGGCCGAAGGTTTACCTTTCAACAAGACAATGACCCTAAGCACACAGCTAAAATAACGAAGCAGTGGCTTCACAACAACCCCGTGACTGTTCTTGAATGGCCCTGCCAGAGCCCTGACTTAAACCCAATTGAGCATCTCTGGAGAGACCTAAAAATGGCTGTCCACCAACGTTCACCATCCAACCTGACAGGACTGGAGAGGATCTGCAAGGAGGAATGGCAGAGGATCCCCAAATCCAGGTGTGAAAAACTTGTTGCATCTTTCCCAAAAAGACTCATGGCTGTATTACATCAAAAGGGTGCTTCTACTAAATACTGAGCAAAGGGTCTGAATACTTAGGACCATGTGATATTTCGGTTTTTCTTTTTTAATAAATCTGCAAAAATGTGAACAATTCTGTGTTTTTCTGTCAATATGGGGTGCTGTGTGTACATTAATGAGGGGAAAAATGAACTGAAACGATTTTAGCAAATGGCTGTAATATAACAAAGAGTAAAAAATTTAAGGTGGTCTGAATACTTTTCGCACCCACTGTATGTTTATACACAATCAACAGTAGTCAGTACATATATCACTACTTACAAACATCCATAGTGTCTGTCTTTTATATTTTCATGCCAATATTAAAAACCATGCACTCTCAGCCAGTCGCACGCTCCGCAGCCCGCGTCCAAAAAGTTTTTTTCTTCCTAAATGGCCACCAATATGTACTGTAAGATGGAGATAAAAATATATTGTAGGGGGAGGGGAAAGAGAATGCAACAATCTCTCAATTCCCCAGGGGTATATGTCACAACCCCTAGTGATGGAAATTATATATAGTCCACGTAAAAAACGGTGGTGCGAATCGCACGCTGGACCCTAGGGGACACTGAGGCCAGAAATTGGAAATTATGTCATAGTATTACTACTGCTGTGATTGTGATCACTAGACCTGACGTCGCTGTATGTTATCTCCCAACTATAGGATTTATTTGTCTTATCTGAATTTTTCATGTGACTATGATGCCAGTGGGCGCTTACTGACTTTTGTCATGTATAATGTTTTGTATCATCTTGTTTTTTTATTCTGTAAAATTAATAAAACTGACAGTTTTCAAAAAAACACTAAAATGCAGTTAGACATTTTTTTTTTAAATCCTGAATGTGCTTTAAATTCAAGTGTTTGTAAAGGCAAAAAAAGTTGTTATACTTACTTGCTCTGTGTAATGGTTTTGCACAGAGCAGCCCCAATCCTCTTCTTCTCTGCATCCCCCCCATGAGGTGCTCCCATAGCACTCTGCTACCTATGGGGACAGTCATGCAGCTTGCTCTCAAGGCCCGCTCTCCATGTCCATAAGACACAGAGAGAGTGGCTCAACCTCACACCCTCCTCCCTCCTTACTGGCTGTAATTGACATAAGAGGGAGCCAATGGCTCCTGCTGCTACATCTCAGCCAATGAGGAGGAAGAGACCCTGGAGAGCCGCTGTTCTCATGCACATCGGTGGATTGAGATTAGGCTCAGGTAAGTATTGGGAGGGAGCTGAGGTAGAAGCTGCATGCAGAAGGTTTTTACTTTTCTGCATGGATTAGAACCACTTTTAGCTTTTTTTAATCTCTTATGCAGTAGCACTCAGACTGGCAGAGGTGGTGGAAATACTCTGGGCCAATTAAGTGTGCTGTATTCATTTGTGTATAAAAGTAATGTGCTGACAGGAGCAGAGGAATGACCTCATCAATCTGTTGCTGCTCCTACGCTGAGCAATAACTTAACCATGTTACATGAATGAATGAGCCATACAGTCTGTAGGAATAGTGGTGGTTACCTCATTCCAAAAATGTACTAGTGTGAAAAACAGAATTCCCCCCATGTGGGACTTTAAATAGGTACACCAACCACATGCATAAAAAAATATATAATATTTTATTAGTTCATGTAAAAAAGATCAAAAGAGTTATCAAATTATCAAAAACAAGATCAAATCACATATAGCATAAAAAGTATCACAGATACATTTCACCAGTAATGCCTTCATTGGATGGTGCTGAAAAGATGCAATGCCAATGTATCCGTTGTCCGAAGATGAAATTCGGTTACCCAACATATATGTTTCGGAAAAACAACAAGCCCTTCATCTGGGGTAGCTTTACAACAGACTGTGGCATACAGGTGTATATTTAAAAACAATATTCTTCTCTGAATAGGAGCATTGGGCTCCAATAGCCAATGATTCAATGTCAAACAAAGCCCCACCCCAAGATCATAGGGGGGTAGTTTCAGTGTTGCTACCGGGTGGACAAGTCAATTCAATTAAAAAAGGACGGCATATAGCAACCAACGTTCTTTCGAAGGATCATCAAACATTTCAGTGTAGAGTTTCTTTCATGAAAAGTCCCAAAGGGGGAAATGGCATAGGATGAGAGACAAAGGGACGACAATATTTGTCCCTCAGAGAGTGGTCTACCCAAACAACCGGTGCGATCTGCCAATGGTCCTAAATATGTCAGCCCCCTCAAGTCTTTCCTAGCACCGGCCACACCGTGTCAGTGCATTGCCCCAGACACAACCGGCGATTCCCTCTGCAATTCCCCAGCTAGACTCTAACCCTCTCATGGAGGTGGTTAAATGCCCAAAAAAAAAAATCGATCTCCATTTTCTACAACATGTTGCTTCTCCCTTCATCCTCTAAATTTGCCGATGAGCTTAAAGTTAGATGGGAGTGAGACATGGGTACCATGGAGGATGAGGAGTGGAGCGATGCTTTGGATGCTTGCAAGCTGGTGTCACCTAAACTCTCAGATCGCCTTACTCTATTGTACATACTCCACTGCTCTTATCTGACTCCACTTAGAATAGCTAGGTACAAACACGAACAGCACTATGTGCCCGATGTGTTCCCGTGACGTGGGGTCATTTTATCATTTATTGTGAAATTGCCCAAGAATATAAGGATTCTGGACACAAGTCATCCAATTCTTGCATGACACCATGGGCTGCCCCCTTACATTACACCCTAAACCGTGTCTTCTGGGTATATTTCCAGACCTGGACATTGACTAATTCACTAAAACTTTTCTAAATTAAACTCTTTTCTGCAAGGAAAATCATTGCTAGACAGTGGATGAGGACTACTCCACCTGACCTTAACAGTTGGATACTAGACGTTAATAACAACCTGCCATAGAAGAAATGAATTTACATTCACAGAGGTTGCCCATCTAAATACAATAAAATATGGGATAGATGGCTACCTCCGAGACATGTACTTAATTGGCAGGGCCCATTATAGTGGGTTTATTGATTATTCATCAATAGCGCCTGAAATGTGGAATTATCTAGTTGAGTGACTGTTTATCTCAGAAGGTGCTCACTAACCTTTTCATATTCTTATGTCAATTTGTGTCTTTTAATATCTTGTGTTTCAATAAGGGATGCATGAGTTTGATACATATCCTCTTTATTGTCAATGGATACGAAATGTTCTGTTTGCATCCCCATTTTTTGTACAACCTTCAATAAAAGTTACTGTTTGAAAAGTAAAAAAAAAAAATTCTAGTGCCCTAAATAGTCCAACAGATTAAATCACACTATTTACCATACAAGGGCAGACACCAGACACCCAACATATTGCTGGTATGCTGTTATTGATATTCGGATTCTTCATCTGTAGGTGGGCTGTGTGTTTTCTTGGAGAGGTTTCTGTAAGCTGCTATTGCATTAGTCACATCAAACAATGGCCACCTGTTCACTGCCAGACTCAACAAAGCATGTTGTTTTAAAAAGCTTTGTAACGTGCTTATCTACCCTACAGGATGTAAAGTGGTTTCCCCCCTTAAAAAGTGGACACCTTTTTCATAGCATTCCATGGAGTATTAGGAAGAGGTCCTTCACTTCCACTGCCCCTCAGCCAATCTAAGGTCAGCTGCTGGGTGATGGGACCACCTGAGGTGATAGCTGGGAGCCGAAGCTATCAATGGTGGCTTTTTCTGCAGAAGCTGATTAGAACTTTAATATGTGCGTTCTGGGGATACCTCCTAGTAGGCATATGTTCCACAATGCCAGCATCCATGTTCAGACACAGCGTATTTCAGGTTGCCATAGATAATGACAGACTGCTTGCTGCACCTGTTCCCTCGAACACTGTGATTTGATGCTTATGAGCTAAGCACCTAGTTGGCATGTAACCTTATTTATTTTATTTATCACTTATATAGCGCTGTCAGAGTAGGCACATGGGTAACATGCAGATTCCTGGCAGGTGGTGCCATGTTTGGGATTCGAACCAAGGACCCTAGTACTGCAAGTGCTTTCCACTTAGCCACGGCGTTGCCACCTTATTCGTAGATGCCTTGGTGCAACACAAAGGGCTGCATGAAGTAGCTGCCATGCCAAAGTTGTCCCCACTGAGCCCAAAAACACCTAATTTTAGAAAGTAACACTTTTTTTAATATTTTAACTTCAGATGCTTTCATGAGTGCTATCTGAACTTTCTGGAACTGGATTGACTTCTCCAATTCTGCTAAACTTCTACCCTTCCTTTACGCATCCAGTAGGCCTCTCAAATGCCAATTACATTAGGTTGACTGCCAGTGCCATTTCGTTAGTTGATTGACACGTCTTTCAAGTCTATCGTGAG
>BLSH010355299.1:680630-694172 GCA_018402905.1 Glandirana rugosa | reverse complement strand
CCCCCCCCCCCCCCCCCCGAAACATAATTTCCTTCTTGTGTGATTGGCTCACTGATTGTTGACGAGGTCTGCACTAAGATACAAGTCAGATTTCAGGCATCCCCTGCAACAGAAATATCATTTTTGGTTTGATACTCCTAATAAGAGAATAACGTCTAAAGGAATACAGACTCTGCAAATTTCCTCATCAGATCCCTGCAGGGGCAGCAGCTGGCTGATACTTATGAAACCACTCCCATTAGACTCACTTAGCACAGGGCACAGAGAAACAAACAGGGATTTCTTCAGAATAACAAAAGGTAGGAATCTGCAACAACGTTTGTTAAAGTCCTTGCAATGTACACAGATCACCCAGAGGGGAATGTTTTTTTGCAACAAAAGTGGAGTTACTCTTTAAAGTGTATGCCTGCGCAAAATAAAGAAATTCTATTTAGTATACAGTATCTCTGCAGTACACACACATTTCCTTTTATTTTAGCTCCTCAAAAAGTTACAAGTATGAAAATACTTATTGATCGGCTAGAAATCCAGTGAACATCTAACTTATGTTGTAAGATGACAACTGTTTTCTGCAGGCAGCTTGTAGTGGGTGGAGTCTGCTTGATCCCTCCCACAGTTCTGATCCCTGCACAGACTATGTACAACCCAGTGATGATGTCACTGCTACTTTTACAAAGTCATGTATATCCTTTGTGGCTATATAGGAACGTCCAGTATTACAATTCATTTTTATGTGCAGCGTTCAGCTTTAAAGGGACACTACACAATATCCTTATTCTCCAAAACAAATCCACACGTTCACTACCTAATGGTCCTGTAATCTATTTTTCATGAAATAGTTTCTTACTGAATTTTTCTGCCTCCTTGTAATGTCATCTGTCTGCTTCCAGATCACTCCTATTTCCCCTCAGTTCTGTTTGATTGGAATGAGGAGTTGCAGGCATGTGCATTGCTCTGTGCACACTACAAATCCCATATTCCCTAGTTCTACTTGGGAGCAGGCAAAAGAGGGTGGCTACATTCCTATATACAATGGGACCATGGAGAACGTACGTAGCCACCTTCTAATAGGAAGTCAGATCACAGCAGCAAAAACAAAGGAAGTTTCAGGAGATTGAGAGCAATAGAATGGACCTTTTGCGTAACGAATACATATTTGAATAGAATTCTTTCTTTGTAAAGCAGAGTTTAGTGTCATTATGCTATGTTCTTGTCTTTATGTTATGTTTCTTATTAACACATACAGTCTTTATAACATACCATGTAATGTATCTATTTTTTTTTTTTTTTTCAGATCCTTTTTGATCAGGCTCAGCGGTCGGTGCGACAGCAGCTTCATAGTTTTGTAAAAGAGTGAGTAATGTTTACTGTATTATCCCTCTATAGTGTGTACTTGTCTCAAACCCGAGCATTAAGTGTCATTTCTGTCAACCGCCTCCTTCCTCTATTAGCATGTCATATCTGACAGGTTTTCCTGACACCAAGAGAAAAAGGTGACTGGTGGGATCTCCAGCACACAGCCTGTGATTAACAGCCTCAGCTTTGTTCCTATGCACTGTGTGCGGGGGGTTCCCTTCCCTTCTCTTCCCTTCCCTTCCATTCCCTTCCCTTCCCCTCCCTCCAATCAGCTCTTAGAGCTCTCCTCAAAAAGCTCTGCAGAGTGTAATTTCAGGTCCCCGCTATCTGAAAGCTCAGACAAGCTGTATAAATTCTGCTGCAGATAAATAGGTTCATTCTATGTAGGAGGATTTGTTTCATCCCTGTATATCACAAGGCCAGTCACTTCACTGGGTAGATGTAAGGATTTACAACAAAACAAAAAAAAACCTTAAGGCTCCATTCACACCTAGGCGCCTGGAATCGGCGTGATTTTGCCTGCAATTCCAGAATCGCAGCAAAACGAGAGACACGTTTGCAGTGCCATTACTTGTTAATGGAACCCCGATAAATCGCGCTACAATCACGGCAAAATCAAGCTGCACTACGCTGTTGCCCAAAAGAAGCTCTTGCTCCTTTTTTAGTGTCCAGCTTTGCGTGTTGTGATTTTGCTGTGATTGCGACGCGATTTATCGCGTGACAACCGCTGCAAAATCGCACTGTGATTGGAGTGCCATTAACAAGTAATGACATCGCAAACATGTCCCGCATTTTGCCGCGACTCTGGGACCTTGGACAGAATTGCAGTGATTCCAGTCGCCCAGGTGTGAATGAAGCCTTAGAATCGCTTTAAGGTATGCACTGCAGGACTACAAGTACTTTAGGTATAATCTTTATTGCATCATTACATTGGTCTATCTTGGAAAAAAAAAAAAAGGGAATTTATAGGCATCAAACTAAAGTAACACCACAAGTAGATAAAACAATGTATTTATTAAATACCTTTAAAATAAGTGTAGGGGTACAACATCAAGGAAAAGTTTAACGACCGCTGGTTCTTGAAAGGATGTCATATGCAAGGTCTGAAAACCAATTCCCCAATAGGGCCTAGGGGAAGATAGGCCAGACACTGGGCCAGATAGAGGGGAAGCAAGGGCCACGACCAGCCACACAATCCCAGCTACAACACAATACGAAAAATAACTAAATTCACTGATATCACAAGTAAATTTATAAACAAAAAAAAAAAAAGATTTATAGGGGAAATAGGGACCGCCAATCCCTTATGAGATACTATATACATACTTACATTGTGTCAAGCTGGACCAATGTAACTATGCAATCAAGATTATACCTGTAGTTAAGCTTTAAAGTACTTATAGTCCTGGAATGCACACCTTATAGCAAAGGTAAACTCAAAGAAATTTGCACCTCCTTATCCCGATGCAGCAGTTAAATCTCTCGCAGGCCACTGCCATCTTCTTCCCAGTTACTTCTGGGTGCCAGCAAAGCTGCTACACTTGTGGCCTACATACTGTTGATTGGCTGGTCAGGGAATGACGTCATCCCACACATATGCACGGGAGTCCATCAATATGGTACAGCAGGAGTGTGGCGGAAATGCATGCTGAAGTACTCATGCGCAGCTCAGTGTGCATTCGGTAGAAGGCTACGCACAGGCTGGTAAGTGTTTGTTATTGCAGAAGAGACGTAGCATGTCTCTTTTGCAATGAAGAGCTGCAGGGTTTTATTCGTTTTGTGTAGTTCCACTTTAAACAATGCTTGGTGCAAAGATGTAAAACTCCTTCAGCAAATCAGAGGATCCTAATACGACTAGTACAGTGATGGTCACCTTCCCCAGTGGTCACTCAGGTATGAGATATGCATGCTTACATTGATGCCAGCTGGACCAATGTAACTATTCTAATAAAGATCACAGCTAGGCCTCAGCTTTGAGCATTGGGCCTCAACACAGCCACTTAATTTACTAAAGGAAAATAGACTGTGCACTTTGCAAAGTGCAGTTGCCCTCTGCAAGAGCAGTTGCTCCAGAGCTTAGTAAATGAGGAGGAGCTCTGCTGACTTCCATCATCCAATCATGTGCAAGCAAAAATACTGTTTTTTTTTTTTTTTTCCTTGCATGTGATTGGGTATTCTTTGCAAAGTGAAGCTTTACCTCATTTACTAAGCTCTGGAGCAACTGCCCTTGCAGAGTGCAGCTACACTTTGCACAGTGCACAGTTTATTTGCCTTTAGTAAATCCATCCCATAGTCTCCATCAGATTGCAGAAGAACAGTTGAGAAGGAAGTGCCTAAACAATGACCTTCATGTCAGTCCATCAGCTATTATTTTAACCACTTCAGGACTGCCCACCGCACTTATACTGCGGCAGGGTGGCCCACTACGCTGAATCACATACATGTACGTGATTTTGTATTTCTGGGTAGGGGGCGCACGCCCGATTCCTTGGCTGTGGGGTCATTCGCTACAGCTGCAGATTTAAAACCATTAAACATCACTTACTGTAACAGTAAAACGTGTCTGCGTTGCTTATAGCAACCGTGTGTGATGAAAATGAAATGTGGTCTGAAGGAAGAGGTCTGTGTACAGTGCATGGTGAGAATGAAATACCAATAATAATTCAGGGTTTTATGGAAGAGCTATCTTCCTAGGCAGCGCTGCGTAATGCAGGCGTCACTGGAAGTTATGAGGCTTTATGGAGGAGAACAGAGGCAGACTCTGCCCGGGTTCAGCAGTGCGATCCATGTATGTAGGCCACAAGAATAGCAGCTTCGCTGGCAGGCCGAGGGAGACAGTTTCCATAGTAACGGGTAATTAAGTGAGAATCTGTCAGAAGCAGAAGCCCTGTGTGCTTGGAGGAGGGGCACGTAAAAGATCTCAACATCCTCCATATTTACTTTTCCTCCTTCCTGTCCTGAGCGACTTCCACGGCTAAATCATGGCCCTGCTCATTCTGCACCATTTCCTTCTGACCATTTTATAAATAGGAAAATGTGACATTGTAATCAGAATAATGACAAGTCACAGCGTTTCAATACATACCGATATACAGGTTTAAGCATTCACTAACATTTACAGTTTGGAATCATAGGTAAAGGAACACTAAACCTAAAAAGGAAAAATATTTGGAGGACTAGCTTTTTATAACATTAGAAATATCTGGTCTATATAATAAGGAAATACAAAGTGCAGTGACCGTGTATGTACAAAGAGCAGCACCTGTGGTGACCAAATCAGAAATCATTCCTTAGGCTCCATTCACACTAGTGCGTTTTCTGGTGCATGTTGCATGTCGCAGAAATGCAGGGAATTTTTTTTAACATGAGTTCCTATGGAACATGTTCACATCCATGCATTTTTGTGCCTCTGGAAAGAGACTGGGGCTTTTTTTCCTGCAAAAAGCAGCGTTTTGCATGCAACAGACTTCAATGGGCATGCAAGAAAACCGCAAGTGCTGCGGTTTTACAGCGATTTTGCCACGTTTTGCATTTTTAAATCTGCGTAGCAACAAAACCCCCCCCCCCCCCCAAAATGTTTTTTTTTTAAAAACGCAAAAACAAATAGCGGTAAAAACCACGGAAAGCAAAGCAAGCAGCACTGCCCAAAGGCTGAATAGCAAAATGCATAGATGTGAATCGAGCCTTAAGTAGACCCTTGTGAAAATGTAATAGCACTCTCCTGCATTAGGCTAGGTTTACACTAGTGCAGGCTGCGGAGAGGCGTGTAATTGCACACTTTCTTGCACCTGCAGAAAAAAAGGCAATGCAGTTTAGAAGATGAGTGGGGCTACCATTAATCCTAATGGGACCCCTACGCACGGGGAACTGCTCTGCACTATGCAATTTCCCTGTAGCCACATTTTCTGGAAAGGTGCAGGGACCTTTTCTTTACGTTTTCAGTGGGTACAGCAGTCCATTCAATTTAATGGGCAGCTGTGCCTGATCAAACATGGCCTTGGGGAAACCGTGTCGATCTGGACCAAGATATTATGCTTGCCTCTCTCTCAGGCAGCTTGTGATTCCTACCTTCGTCCTGTTCCATTGCTGCAGCCTCCATAATATTCTTCAGCATTAAACATTTCTGGAAGGATCAAGTGTCCCTTGCTGAGGTGTGTTAACATTTTTCTTCTGACCACTATGGCATTACAGGATGCAGCAGGATGTAACCCTTCAATGGTTGGTCCTAAAAGCACTAATGACCAGGGAGGGTGTAACATGACCAGCAACTACAGGGTGGGCCTTTTATATGGATACACCTTAATAAAATGGGAATGGTTGGTGATATTAACTTCCTGTTTGTGGCACATTAGTATATGTGAGGGGGGAAACTTTTCAAGATGGGTGGTGACCATGGCGGCCATTTTGAAGTCGGCCATTTTGAACCCAACTTTTGTTTTTTCAATAGGAAGAGGGTTATGTGACAAATCAAACTTATTGGGAATTTCACAAGAAAAACAATGGTGTGCTTGGTTTTAACGTAACTTTATTCTTTCATGAGTTATTTACAAGTTTCTGACCACTTATAAAATGTGTTCAATGTGCTGCCCATTGTGTTGGATTGTCAATGCAACCCTCTTCTCCCACTCTTCACACACTGATAGCAACACCACAGGAGAAATGCTAGCACAGGCTTCCAGTATCCGTAGTTTCAGGTGCTGCACATCTCGTATCTTCACTGACAAGGGATTGCCTCCTGCCAAGCTATTGTCTGCTCCCAGCGGGGGGTGGGGGCGGGCAGAGGAAGCCATCACCACTGGGAGAAGGCAATGATTATTGCTAGCAGCTATAGCAGCCGCTAGCAATAATCGTAAGAGAATTCAGTCAGGCTGGTTGTAACTAAGTTGAACGATCAATCAACTTGGTACATTCAGCCTGCCCATTAGGGCTCGTTTACACTTGCTTCAAAACATAGCTTCAGACATGCTTTGTCACTAAATAAAATGGTTAGCTTACAGTCCTGTTTACATCTTGTGTTTGCTTTGCTTCAAAAAATATACCTCATGTTGCTTTCTTGGTGCTGTAAAGTGTCTTTAAAGCTTCCATAGAAGTCTATGGCAAAGCTCGCTTGAAGCACCTGCAGCTTTTGAGAGGCTTCAGTTCAGCTTTAGCTTTACTTTGTTTTGAAGTTATTGCAGGTATGAGATATCAGCACACACACACGGAATTTGCCAAGCTTCATTAAAGCTTCAAAAAAGCACCACGTAGCATCAAAAGCACATCAAAAAAGCATGATGACATGGTAGGTGCTTTAATATATGCTGAAGTCGAAGCAAGTGTAAATGAGCCCTTAACGGGTTGAATCCAGATTCGAACCATGTATGGCTGGCCTTACTTGGCTGCTGCGATTCCCAGTAATCATTGTTCTTGATATCAGGATGAAGATGGTGAAAGCCGCAGGAGTTTCTTTCATTGCCCCATCAACCAGTCAAAAAATTACCTAATGATCATTTTGTGCCCTGGCTGTTTCATGCGTGCTCATCTGTGCTTTGTGTGTTCATTTCAGAGATGTGAGGAAATTCAAGGAGTCAAAGAAGCAGTTTGACAAAGTCCGGGAAGATCTGGACATTGCACTAGTGAAGAACGCTCAGGCCCCTCGCCATAAACCGCATGAAGTGGAAGAAGCTACGGGTACCCTGACAATTACAAGGAAGTGCTTCCGGCACCTCGCCCTAGACTATGTACTACAAGTGAGTGCTCTTCATTTCTGGTAATTCTTTATAAGAACTTTTACCAATTTACCTACAGTTGAGGATTGGGAACCTTTGGCCTGAGGGGCAAACATATCCAAGTCCCGTCAGTGTTTGGTGGGCACATTGGGAAAGGAGTTTGTTCCTAAAGGATATGGTATATTGTGATATACTTTTTGCATTTTCGGAATCCATTTCTTTGCAGATTTAGATATTTGATAACACAAAATCTCAGAGCTGCAAAGAATTTTAGTGCTGGAAGATTTCCCTTTGCCAGATGCAAAGATTGCCAGTCTGAACAGGGAGTAGAAAATTATATAATGCTTACCCTGTATCACTAACTAAAGGGTCCACTATGATGGATGAAGTAAGTGACCTGAAAGGGATGTGTGTGCCACTCAGGCTTGGCAAAGAGAGGGTATGTGAACGGTGCATCCACAGCTACTATTTGTAGTGCTGACAGGGGATGGAGCCCTCCCTGGCTCCCACAAAGGTGCAAAGAAGAGAGGGGTAGCCCCTGGAAGTCACACATCCAAGATGTCTTCGAGAGATGAATAGAGTGGCAACCTCAGCCTGGCCTCCGGCTAGGCCATGCCTCCAATGCATTTCACTCAGCCCCCCCCCCCCCCCCCCCGGGAGCTTAGTCATGGGAATCCCTATGACTAAACTCCGGGGGGTGGAGTGAAACGCGTTGGGGGAATGGCCTGGTCGGAGTCCAGGCTGAGGTTGACATTCATCTCTCTAAGACATCTTGGATGTGCGACTTCCGGGGGCTACCCCTCTCTTCTTTGTATCTTCACAAAGTCCCAAGGGATAAATGCTCTCTGGCTCCCCAGCCTTGTTCTCCTCTGTTTACCTGTATGCTATACACTGCACTCGATGAAGTATATGTTCCTGTGAATTCAATTTGTATTACATTTGGTTGTCAGAACATGCCATTTATGCATTTAAAATGGTAAATTCTGCTACTCACATACTCTCTTTAGGGCTAATTTAAAGAGACCCTGTCATCTAAATGGGCCTTTACATTTTGCTAGGGAATTAGACCGCGCCAGTAGGAGAAGTTCCCCCTCCCTCCTGCCACATCTTAGCCTCTTCTGATATAGTCTAATTACGGTCTGTGCTGGTCCAGCTCCTCCACCCCTCACCTCCAAACACTTGAGTGACAACTTTTAGCGAGTTTTGGCTGCTGACATCACATCCAAGATGGCGGTTCCCAGCAACAGTCTCAGGTCTTTTGGATCTAAACACAATGGAGACTTTTACTGGTAAATAACATGTATAAAATGTTAAATTGGAAGATTGTTCTTGACAGGGTCTGCTTAAAGAGGAACTGAAGTCTGCTTACTAGCTTGTAATAAAAACATCTTTGCCATTCTGAAGCTTCCCTCTAACCACTTTTCATATTATTTTATATATACTGTGATTCTGTACTTGCCAAATATGCTGCAGAAATCTCCCTGAGTCTGGCTGCAATCATTTTAACTGTGGGCAGCTGAAGCTGCTGCCTGTTCACTTCCTGGATTTACACAGACACAAAGGTACACCTGCAGCTCTCATTGGCCCTCTTATGACTCAACCCCCCTCCCTTCCTGGCAAACTCTCATGAGAGAGAGAGAGCTGTGCATGATGTCAAACGTTGTGCCATTTTTCCAGCCAAGAAACAGGAAGTGGGCTGTATAACGTATTTAATGGCAGAAAAAAAAGTTTTACTATCCAAAGTGAAAACAACAAGGGCAGAGGATTTAATAGATGAAAAAATGAATGGCGTTCCGCTTTAATCAGTTGTTATCAGTTGTTATCAAGCAAGACCTGCACTTGTGTCAAAACCAGGTAACCCAACCCAAAAAGGTGCCAAATGTAGCAGCGGGAGGCAGATGAGCTGAGCTTCCCCTTTTGGGTGGAGCTCCGATTTAAAGTGGAACTAAACCTTATGATCTTTGCCTCGGTTTGATCTGCAATTGTCTGGGTGCTGCACATGTGGACAGCTATGACACCAGACGTTTGACAGCTTGACAGTTCTGTTGAGAGCTAACATAAGCACAATGGAACTAATAGCTATCATTCAGAGCATGCCCTCAATGTAACTGTATTGGGAAACCATTAAATCAGTGTGTTTAGTTCCACTTTTAATGCTAGAATATCTGATTGATGTAAGGCAACACCAGATACACTGTGGACCAATAGTCATGCCAGGTAGTATACTGGAGGGATTTTGATATTATTATGGCAGCACTTGTTGTCCCTGGTGCTCATGCATCAAGCACATGTTTGTGGCACGTGCCACATACGCAGCTATATTGTGACCTTAATTAGTATCTAACCTATTAGATTAGTAGAACTGGTGGCAAAAATGCAATATGAAGCACACCTACTCTGCTAGTAGTGTGTTCTGTTGTGGTTCTCTATGTGACACCATACATTCATTTAATCTGCTGGTAACTGCAGTATGAAATCTTGTCTGCTTCTTTTATCTAGATCAATGTCTTACAAGCCAAAAAGAAGTTTGAAATTCTGGATGCTGTGAGTATTGATATAATATGTAATTGATTTAATTTTCCTGTATGCAACACCGCCATCAGTCTGGTGATCATTGCAGGAAGCAGACTTGCCTGCAGAGACGGATTAACATTGATGTTTAATCTGCTTATATTTTGCCTTCTCTGGTTCCTTTCTCCCCTCTTTTCAACACGCAAATGTCATTTTTCTATATAACCTTTCCACAATGATTACGTGCCTTATTTTGGATTCTCTGTGCCTCTCTATGCAATGCAAGCAGACATTAACTGGTGGAAGGGGCTGGCAGGGTGCTGTGTACACATTGCAGCAACCTGCCTCAGTACTCCCCTCAAGAGCCCTCAGTCCTAATACAAGCAGTGGGCTGGCTTACGGAAGGATTTATGCACATATTAATATGTTTCCATGGGCCAATCTCTGGCCTGGGGGAGAGGGCAATTCTAGACAGACTACATTAGCTTTCGGACTGCCCTGGGTAGCGCCCATATGTGTTGCCGAGCCTCCAAGAGTGGAAGAACTGAAATCCAATGAATGAAAGCGGCGGGCCAGGGACAGTCATCCTGAGAAGGACATAAATAAATAATACTGGACTTCCTGCAGCCAGAAAATGAGGTTGCTGCAGCTTTTAACGCACACTGTGAGAAGCTCAGTGTATACAGTTTAATTGGAGTAAGAAATTTTAGTACAGGGGAAGAGCCTGTACAACTGGAGTTTACATTTTAAAGTTTGTCTAACCTAAAAAAAAAAAATGGTATATACTGTATCGCATCTTACTAGTCCTTGGGGTGGTGGCTGTATTTGTTTTCTTTATTCAAGCTTATTTTGCTCTATTTTCACATGGTCATCCTTCAAATAACACCCCCACTTTATCTATAGAGAGAGCCATGGTTGTCACCCTTGGCTGCTTTCCTGATACAGACCACTAACACCTCTGTATCACTTCATCTCCAATACATCAGGGGGCAGAGCAGTTGGTAGTTTACAGAAGATAGCTATATAGGAAGATATTCTTCAGCACAGCACACTGGATGTCACAGAAACACTGCATTCCTGGCAAGATCAACAGGGATTTTCTGCATTTGCTGAAAATGTTCTTAGTTGGAAAAAAAATTAAGGAGGCCACCACATCGAAGGTCTGTAGGGCTTCATGTACACTGGCCTACATTTACCATGGCCGTGGGAAAACGCAAAAGGCGGCAAAATGGCGGTACGTTCTTGCCACATTTTGCGTTTCCCGCGGCTGGTGGTCAAAGCGGTCCTATCCTGAACATGATTTTTCCACGTTCAGGAGAGGGAGGTTGAAGCTCACCTAAACACGGCAGCTCCTAAACTCTGCTAAAAGCCTATTTGTACATTGACACTTAGTGCCCGTTTACATATATGTGATGTGGGAACCAGCGCGATTCCAGTGCGGATTCCCGCATCGCATACAACTCGCAGGCAGTTCACACTGCCCTATGCGGACTGCTACGGGTGTAAGTACAAAGTTTATGACACCCCCAGATCGGTTTGCATATCGCAGTTCGAACTGTCCATTCGGACAGGAATCGGATTATGTGGGTGTTAACACCCATGCAATCCAATTCTGGTGCAGAAAAAGAAAAAGGGTCCTACGCGATTTTGGTCCAAATGCGACGCAAATTCAGCCATACAATCTGTATGGCTGAATTTGCATCACACAGACATCGCATTTGATCTGCACAGCAGTGCGGTGCGAATCACATGCAATGTCTGTGATCGCAGAAGTGTGAACCGGCACATAGGCTTTTATGGAGTTGCATTTAGGAGCTTTGCCAAAAGATACTAAACTCATGTTTAGGAGCTGCCAGTGTAGGCTAGTTTACATGAAGTCTAAGCTGCTACATAGAACATATTCATTCTTTGGTTTAGTTATCCTTTAAGGCAGAATGGGGCCCTAGACAAGATAGCATCTTTGCCCTGCCTCCACTCCTTTGATTGGCATTGCTAAAGATTGTAGGTAGGCATTATGCTTACTAGCATTGCTAGACACTAATTGACTACAACTGCACACTCCTTTGTGAAGTGACAGGCAGGTACACAGCTTTGACCAACTGCATTATGCCCCTGGTTTATTGCAGCAGTATCAAGCTTGTAGCTGGGCCCTCTAGAGATCCATGGGGCCCTAGGCTCATGCCAGGGTTGCCTTGTGGATGGTCCAGCTTTGCAAGCCTGTGGTGTTTTTTTTTTATAAAAAAGGTCCCATTAAGAAGACAGGTATAAAATGCAAACTTCTGCTTCTTCTGCAAACTTCTAGTGTGCCTGATCCTATTATTTAGTGGATTTAGTGCAGTTCTGTACCAGATATGTGTACTCCACACAAAACAGCATTGCAAATATATATGGGCATCATGGTGTTGGTTCACCTGAAGCCTATAGCCCTTATCAGCCCTCACACAGCAGCTCCTGCCTTTGCTTTAGCCGTCACCAAAATCCAAGGTGTCAGCTGGTGTCAGACACTAAGGGAAGCGAGGACATAATAACTCCTCTGGTCACATGACGTACTGGCCTAATGATTGGACAAATACTACAACTTTACAGACATGCTGTCACCTTGCCCTGAATGGACAATATGTGTCTGTTTTGAAGTATGGCCAGATTCTTGGTATAGTAGAATATCCTCTTTTTTTTTTTTGTACTGCTAGACATTCTGGAAAGATGGTATGTGCTTCATTAGTTCAATGCATTCCATTACTGTCCTGATGATAAAAGATAGGACAGTTCATGTTCATAAGACCCTTTCCTTCATTCCTGTAATCAGACTTCTAATAGCTTGTCTCTGTCCATATTTTCTATATTCCCAATGTCTGTATGTGCAGAAGATTGTGGTTTATTCCCGCAGGCCATTTCCTTTTTTTATGGAGGTTGGATTTATTTTTAGCTTCTTGCATTGTGTCCTTGTGCTGACTTGTTAACCTTACTATGCTTCTGCTGCATGCCTCTAGGTAGAATGTTAATAATTCAGATAGCTCTATGGTCCATCACCTCAGTTTTTCATTTTGTTAGATTCTCTTTTTATTTGTTGGCCTTTTCTGGTATTAAGGCTAACAAAGCATGCAAACAGACAATGCAAATTAAAAATACCTAGAGAGGGACCACCGAGGGAATGACAATGTTATGTATGGTTGACCTATGGAGACCTGCTAGACCCACTCCCTTCATACAAAGAAATTATTACAAGGAAATCCCCTTTTGGCTTTCATTTTTGTACCACCTTCCCCTCCAACTCGTTCTTTTTTACAGGCCCTGTCTTTTATATCAATTTTCCTACCATTTCCAGTACTGCATACTATGAGCCATGTTACCATGGTTTAAGTGTGCCCATGTTTAGAAACCGATTTATAAAGTTGAAAAACGTTCCTTTTTGCACATCACCGATCTTGCACTTCAACTGAAGGACTTTTCACATCTAAATTCAGCCATGTATGAAGCTCCAAGTATGGCAGTCCATGCAAACTCTTGCAGTGTTTGCTGATGGTAAAGCTGTGACATAACTATGATCAGTACCCTGAAAGTGAGCTGCTAAAGGTGTTTTTAAGCCTGTATAGAATGGAGGCATGCCATTAATGGTTTGGAAGACCTGGTGCTTACCGTCCAAAATAGAAGAGAACAATATACTAAATCATGGTCATACTGGAAGATGCTTGTATATTCGGAACCCCTCCTGGAGTGCTGCTCTGGGGATTGAGGTCCTCCTTACTAATGCACTGGCGCATCAAATCACATTGGCTCCCCCCTAGGGTTGCCACATCATCCCTTTAATCCAGGACACATATGAATTACACAGGTTGTTCTGAAGCTAATTTAATGCAGATGAGGCTCCAAGTGAGTTTAATTGCCACCTTAATCAGCCACACAACCTGTGTAATTAATATGTGTCCTGGATTAAAGGGATGATGTGGCAACCCTACTCCCCCCCCCC
>BLSH010355299.1:636854-680620 GCA_018402905.1 Glandirana rugosa | reverse complement strand
GTCCCTACTCCCCCCCCCCCTTTCCTCCCTATCTCTTTCTGTTTTGGAACCCCTTGGGGATCTTTTGCTCCTGTGTCCTTGTTTCTTTTTCGTTAAAAAACTGAAGTGTCCACCCATGCAAACCCTGGCATTTCGTTCATAGTTACCGCCTCATTTTTGGAAGTGAGAAATTATTATGGGTTTTGGTGACTTTAAAATACTTTGCAATTCTGTATGTCACTTTATATTACCATGCTATTTTGGATTGTCTATATATTATGTGAGACATTGAACCTTTTCTGTTGTAGTTTTCTCTGATTGATGCTTTATTATTTTATATCAATAAAGGAAAAGAATGGAGGTTTGCCAATCCTTGTGTTCAATCACTGCAGCACTATTGTGAACCAGTAATGGGTCCATTTCCATACCTCTCAACTTTTTGAGATGGGAACGAAGGATACCCATTAGCAAAAGCATGTAGGCATTGGACACACACCCTGTCACGCCCCCTTAAGGGAGAAAAAATGATTAGTTAATCTCACAAGTGCTTTTTTTTACCACTACTATTCCTTGATATTGGCTTTTGAAATTTACAAATGCATCAATTTAGAAATTGGATGGAAGGTTTAGCACTGGGAAACCCTTTTTGAAAGATTAAAAGTGCATTTTATATACAACTATATAGATCAGACTAAAATGAGGAAAGAGGGACAGAGGGACTTTGTTCCAAATCAGGGACAGTCCCTCAAAATCAGGGACAGTTGGAAGCTATGCATATGCAAATATCAACAATTAATCAATCATGGATTTGATCATTTAAAGCAGTGGTCACCAAACTGTGGCCTGCGGGCAGCATGTGGCCCTTTGCCTGCCCTTGGGGCACTGTTCCTCCCACTGATATGAGTCACTATTCCTCCTCCTGACATCAACAATGAGGCACTATTCTTTCCACTGACACAAGCAGTGGGGTACTATTTCTCCTAATGACGTCAATGATAGGGGCACTATTTGTCCCAGTGACACCAATAATG
Organism: Glandirana rugosa; assembly: GCA_018402905.1. NCBI lineage: Eukaryota > Metazoa > Chordata > Amphibia > Anura > Ranidae > Glandirana > Glandirana rugosa. Next base: position 679,610 of record BLSH010355299.1, on the reverse strand, counting down.
GGATACTTTTTCCTTCCACTGACCCCAACAGTGGGGCGATGATAGATCTATCGATTGACTTGTGTGCACCCAGCATGTTGGAAGATGTCTCTTGATCAGCACCACCGGCTATAGCAGATCTGTTCTGATCAGTGTATACTGATGGTGGGGAAGTCTCCACAATCAAAATACAATAGGACAGCAGGAGGGGTTCCCCCATGCTCATGGAATGTGTGGATGGGGGAATCAAGTCATTTTCTTTCGTTCAACCCTCTGATTGAATGGAAAAAAAACTCCTGTATGGCCAGCCTTGGACCTACTGCATCTGGTAATATAACAGACCTGGTAAGACACAGCCCCTCACAACAAGTGTGTCAGGGTTGAGATTGTTACTCAGCTATGCCAGAACAGAGCACTACAGTGAGGCAGGAAACAACATTTTTTCAAGTGACATGCGATTTTATGGCATTTCCTAACAAGCATGCAGAAGTACATGGCTATAAAGTAAAAATGTGGAAGACTTAATTTGGGCTGTTATTGAAATGATTGTTACGTTGAATAATTGATTGTATATTTGTGAATATTGCAGGTAGTACAATAGTTGAATCCTTTATTCTTCTTTACTGTCCACAGATGCTATCATTCATGCATGCCCAGTACACCTTCTTCCAACAAGGCTACACTTTATTAAATGAACTGAATCCGTACATGAAGAAGTTGGCTTCAGAGGTATGTGTGCCTTTGTATGTGGAATATGCCATATTGTAGCTGATCTTTTTCAGCATCATGCATTCTGTGCTCTGTGTTTTTAGATTTTTTTTTTCTCAGGGCCTAAAATGTGATCTGTGCGAAGCAGGCACTATAATGCCTGTCTATGTAGCTGTTTATATTACCATTCCCCTCTCTGATCCCCCCCAAAACTTGCTTAGGCAAATACCTACATGCCGCCACCATCACATCCCTACCCTTCCCAAATGTGCCCAAAAGGCAAAGAGGAGAGCAATATATTCCTGACAAGGGTTATAACCTTTCCCACTCTATTCATTATAAAAAGTTTTAGCTGGAGTATCCTATAGCAACACATTATAATTTCCTTTGCTGAAAAACAATACAAATTCATTTTGATTGGTTGCTGTGGGCTTCTGAATTTAGGAATTAGCACTTGGAGGTATTTATAATTTAGCATGCAATGAGTTGGTTGCAATGTTAATCTTGAAAACATTACATATGCTTCAGAAATACTGTTAATTAAAACAATTTCAGTGGGTACTGTACATCATATTCCTAGTGATTCTGTTAGATTGTAAGCTCTTCTGAGCAGGGCCCTCCTAATCTTCTTGTATTTTATTGCATTGTAACTGTATTGTCTCCCTTTTATATTGTAAAGCGCTGCGTAAACTGTTGGCGCTATATAAATCCTGTAATAATAATAATAGTGATGGGCTTATCATGCACATTCTTCATAAATTTAGAATATATGAGATAATAACGATTTCTTCTTTCTTTTTATAGCTGGACCAATTAGTCATCGACTCAGCTGTAGAGAAGAGAGAAATGGAACACAAGCATGCAACAATACAGCAAAGGGTGAGTTCAGTATTCTACAGCTTGCATGCCCTCGGAATCAGTAAATTTGGCAAAGCCTTATTTATTTATTGTTTCAGGTACTTATATAGTGCTATCAATTTACGCAGCGCTTTACAAAGACATTGTACATTCACATCAGTCCCCACCCCCAAGGAGCTTACAATCTAAGGTCCCTAACTCACATTCATACATATACTAGGGCCAATTTAGACAGGATCTAATTAACCTACCAGCATGTCTTTGGAGTGTGGGAGGAAACCGGAGAAACCCGGAGGAAACCCACGCAGGCACAGAGAGAACATGCAGACTCCAGGCAAGAAGTGTCGTGGTCGGGAAATGAACCAGCGACCCTTTTGCTGCCAGGCGAGAGTGCTATCCACCACACCACTGTGCCGCCTTGATCTTATGTAAACCTTTGTAGAAGCTTACTGAAAATCCGTATACACTGTATGGCCAAAGGTCTGTGGTCTCCTGACCATGACACCAATATGAGCTCGTTGGACATCTTATTCCAAGATCATGGGCCTTCATATGCACAGTGAGGGAAAAAAAGTATTTGATCCCCCGCTGATTTTGTACATTTGCCCACTGACAAAGAAATGATCAGTCTATAATTTTAATGGTCGGTTTATTTAAACAGTGAGAGACAGAATAACAACAAAAATATCCAGAAAAACGCATTTCAAAAAAGTTATAAATTGATTTGCATTTTAATGAGTGAAATAAGTATTTGACCCCTTCGCAAAACATGACTTCAGATGTTCATTAGCAAACTTCAGACGGGTCTGTACATGTGCTTTCTTGAGCTTGGGGACTTTGCGGGCGCTGCAGGATTTCAGTCCTTCACGCCGTAGTGTGTTACCAATTGTTTTCTTGGTGACTATGGTCCCAGCTGCCTTGAGATCATTGACAAGATTCTCCCGTGTAGTTCTGGGCTGATTCCTCACCGTTCTCATGATCATTGAAACTCCACGAGGTGAGAACTTGCGTGGAGCCCCAGACCGAGGGAGATTGACTGTTATTTTGTGTTTCTTCCTTTTGTGAATAATCACATCAACTGTTGTCACCTTCTCACCAAGCTGCTTGGCAATGTGGTCTTGTAGCCCATTCCAGCCTTGTGTAGGTCTACAATCTTGTCCCTGACATCCTTGAAAGCTCTTTAGTCTTGGCCATGGTGGAGAGATTGGAATCTGATTGTCTTTTATACAGGTAACAAGCTGAGATTAGGAGCACTCCCTTTAAAAGCGTGATCCTAATCTCAGCTCATCTCCTGTATAGAAGACACCTGGGAGGCAGAAATCCTGCTAATTGATAGGGGATCAAATACTTATTTTACTCATTAAAATGCAAATCAATTAATAACACTTTTGCAGTGTGTTTTTCTGAATATTTTTGTTGTTATTTTGTCTCTCACTGTTAAAATAAACCTACCATTAAAATTATAGACTGATCATATCTTTTTCAGTGGGTAAACGTACAAAGTCAGCTGGGGATCAAATACTTTTTTCCCTCACTGTACTTGGCCACCCTCTGTGGCTTTAGCAGCCTCTACTCTTCTGGGAAGGAGTTCTGCTTGTTTTTCAAGGGTGTCTGGGAACTTTTGTGCTCATTTGACCAATAAAACATTTCTGAGGTCAGCTGCTGTTTTTGGATAAGAAGATCTGTTTCAGTCATCATTGGGATTCATCACAAAGGTGTTCAGTAGGGTTGTGGTTAGGGCTCTTTCCAGCCTATTTGAATTCCTTCACACCAAACTCATCAAACCATGTCTTTGGTGAACTGACTTGCTGGAACAGAAAAGGGCCTTCACCAAACTATTACCACGAGGTTGGAAGCCCACAATTGTCTAAAGCCTCTTTTTTTTTTTTGCTGTAGCATTAATACCCTTCATTGGAAACACTTGAACTCACATGTCTACTTGGATATGCTTGTACTATACATCCCCTTTAGGGCTTGTTCAAACTATGAAGAGATACCTGCTTTTTCCTCATGGAGGTATCTGCAACGGTACACAGAAAACAGTGGTTTTCTGTATGTCATGTTCACACTAGAGCTTGGTATTTCTAAGTTTTCCAGAGCTGTGCAATATTATGCAACATGTTAGCATAATACACACCTCTCTGGATGGCCCTGCATGTCGCCGCTCTGCCGTGCAGTGACATGAATGAAGTGCAAATGTGAGAGTGCCGCACTCCCAACCTTCCGATCTCAAGGGAATCGGGAACGGCCTCAGCCTCCGCTCCTCCCCAGCCACACCCCTTGACACATTTCGCCCTGGCCTCGGGGGCAGAGCGAAACCCGTCAGGGGAAAAAAAAAAGGAGCTGTGTGATGTGATAAAATGTACATCACCCTGACCCCTGCTGCATGGCTGTGCAGTCGGAACATACAGCTGCCAAGACAGTGAACTGCTGGGGTCTGAGCTAGTGTGAATGGGCCCCTAAATTAATATTTCTGATTATGATACATTGCAGCGGCAACTTCAAATTAGCATTCCTTAAACATAATTAGTTTGAGAACTGAGGCGGTGTGAACACAGACATTGTGCGTGATTCTCACTGCATTGCTGTGCAAATCACATGCAATGTCTGTGCCATTCGAATTCAGCCATACAGTTTGCATGGCTGAATTTGCATCGCATTCAGGACAAAATAGTACCGGACCCTTTTTTTGGTCCGCACTTTCACAGTTCTCACGGCGATCTGCAAACCAATCTGGGGGTGTCATTAACTTTACATTGACACCCACAGCGGTTTGCAGATGTCAGTGTGAACCACCTGCAATTCAGGTGCGATGTGGGAACCCACGCAGGGATTGCAGGGTTTTCCGCACCAGTGTAAACCGAGGCATAAAGTGCATTTTTGCATCAAATGGTCATCGACAGTATTGTGTTTTTGTTATTGTTGCTTTATAGTGGTTTGATACAATTATGTGTCCTGCTTGAAGGAGCTCATCCAATTTTCACACTATAGACAATAGCAGCATGTAGAGGACATTGTTCCTGAAATGGTCTTTCCATTGTGCCTAGTTTCATTGTATTCAGTATTACTCCCATTCTCACTATATTATGTCTCCTTATCTTATCTTGGCTATACTCTGCAGTACTGTCTGCCTTTAATGGCATGGACATGTATTGACATCTGTGAGGAATAGTACAGTCTAAGCGGAAAACTAATCAATAACTTATGTTCATTCTTACAAAGGGGGAGGGGGGGTGATTATTGGATTATTGATCCACAACTGAAGATCACCCATGTAGTAGGGAGGCGGCTCACCTCTTGTGCTCAACTTTAGCCAAAGGATAGAGTGGGGAAAGGTTTGATCGTCTATCAGGTTGTTATTGCTGTCTGTGACCTCAGTGAGAACAATTTTTCCTACTTTCTGCCTGTTGACCATTAGGACATGGTTGTTGTAAGGTTCATTTCTGCTTTCCCTCTCTAAAATGTTTGTAGATAATCCATTAGTAGATGTGATAAATCCAGCAGCTCTCTTGGAGTGGAGAAGTCACTCCTAACTGGGAAACAGAAGGTATAGCTCACATCAGTGCCCTGAGTTTTATGTGGACAGGAAGGAAGAAAATTCCCCAAATGGGGACACTCTCAATGGTAGATATACAGAGGACCAGAACACTTCCTTCCCATCTCCGTTCAAAGCTAAAAGAGGCTTTCACAGGAGTATGTAGGCAGTCGGAGCCAGCAGAACATGTAAGACATATGGACAATTGTATTGCATAATGTTGTATGCTTTGGCATAGATCTGCCAGCTTGAGTATACCTGTTTCAGACATTGAGCCCCCGTTCGCATTGGGCTGATTTGACATGCAAGTTGACATGTCAAATCGCATGCCAAATCGGAGTCTGTTTCCTGCAATGGCACCGTCTGAATCCGTGTGACGCCAGTTCCCAAAAGTAGTTTCTGCACTCGTTTTGGCGACTTTGGGGGTGATTTCATTAGACATCTGTGCATGAACCTGCACAAATCTGTCAACTCTCCCTTGAATTCAGACTGAAATGCCGGTTGTAAATCATGCGAGTTCAGCTGAGAACGTGGGCTGAAAGCTTAAGTTTGGTTAATTTGTTTTGGGCGGCACAGTGGTGTAGTGGTTAGCAGTTTCGCCGGGCAGCAAAAGGGTCGCTGGTTCGAATCCCAACCACGACACTACCTGCCTGGAGTTTCCATGTTCTCCCTGTGCCTGCGTGGGTTTCCTCCCACACTCCAAAGACATCTTGGTAGGTTAATTGGATCCTGTCTAAAAAATTGGCCCCAGTATATGTATGAATATGAGTTAGGGACCTTAGATTGTAAGCTCCTTGAGGGCAGGGACTGATGTCAATGTACAATATATATATGTAAAGCGCTGCATAAATTGACAGCGCTATATAAGTACCAGAAATAAATAAATAAAAATATCAGCCCAAGGGACGGTACTTGCATGCAACGGGAAGTGTCAATTGTATTGGTAGCTGCTCTCATAGTTGAAATCTTCAGCCCTCATACACCTGCAGCTGTAATCTTCTGGTGCCCATGCTGGACCTATCCGAGGCATTCATCAAGAGTGCTGACTATGACCACCCTTTCTGCCCACCTCCATTCATAGAAACTGTACTATAGCGTTCAGCAATGAGAAGCAATCCAATAATGGAGGATGGATGGATGACGGCAATGTTTGCCTTCTCCATTCATAGAACACTTTTTATTGATTGATGCTATATTACAGCTTCTGTAAATGGAGGGGGGGGGGGGGGCGACAAAAAAAGAGCAGGTCCAGACGCTGTGTTATCCCTTGCACTACTGGAAGTTTACTGCTACAGGGATATTGGAGAGAGAGGGAAGATTTCAACAAACACAGCAGCCATCAGCACAAGGGACACCTCTCATTAAATGTAAACACCGTCCCTTGTGCTGATTTTTTTTTTAAAAATAGTTAACATTTGGCTTTAAAAATCAGCTTGTATTACATCCATTTGAGTAACACATATTCATTTTTTTATTCTTTCTTTCCACAACCTTGCTTATCAATCTTTGATGCCCAGACCCTCCTACAGGTGAGTGTTTTATTTCCTATTGAAAACCTACACCACCAAAAACTATTTCTGCTTACAAAAAAAAAACCGTGGAAAACAAAAACTGTAACAAAAGAGAAGAATGTACCCATAAGGAACCTGTCAGATTTAATCTGCTATTCTCTGTGAAGAATTTGGTTATTTTATGTAATCATTGATTCAATGAGCATCAGTGGATTGATTGCATCATCCTCTGACCTCTTATGCCTCTCAGTGGCATCAGTGGGGAGGTCTTTTTCCGCAACAACTTGAGCAGAGGCCGCTTGTAATTCAGCATTTCAGTAATCAGTAACACTATTTTTATTAGAAAGGATTTACAGTTGTGCTCATAGGTTTACATACCCTGGCAGAATTTATGATTTCTTGGCCATTTTTCAGAGAATATGAATGATAACACAAAAACTTTTCTTTCACTCATGGTTCGTGTTTGGCTGAAGCCATTTATTATCAATCAACTGTATTTACTCTTTTTTAAATCATAATGACAACAGAAATTACCCAAATGGCCCTCATCAAAAGTTTACATACCCCAGTTCTTAATACTGTGTATTACCCCCTTTAACATCAATGACAGCTTGAAGTCTTTTGTGGTATTTGTGGATGAGGCTCTTTATCTTCTTATATGGTAAAGCTGCCCATTTCTCTTGGCAAAAAGAATCCAGTTCCTTGAAACTGACACTTTTTGGGGACCAGTGACACTAATACAGTGATCAGTGCTAAAAATATGCACGGTCACTGTACTAATGACACTGGCTGGGAACGGGTTAACATCAGGGGCAATCAAAGGGCTAACTGTGTGCCTAGCCAGTGCTTGTGTACTGTGTAGAAGGTGCTTTGACTAGGGGAAGGCATTTATCCATGTCCCTGCTTTGCAGGAACACTGGATCAATGCCTGCCCTACTCACAGAACAACAATCTGCCTTGTTCACATAGGCATATCGTCATTCTGGCTCTCTGCCTTAAGATTGATGGGTGCTGGAGAACATTGATTCTGCGGTACCTGCAGATCAGCTCCCGCTGTGTACAGTCACAACGGGAACGGGTAGCCGGTGGCCCGGAAGTGCAAGATCACCTACTAGGCACATGATTTGACACATGAGAGACACTTTGCTGCCATATATGTAAGTTATACGGTCGGCAAGCAGTTAACCTTGAAGCGGGACTTGCACCTCAGTAACAAGGTCTGCTTATTTAAGGTCACCCCCCCCCCCCCCCAAATGATAGATAACATGCTTCCCTCTACAGAGCCCAGGCAAGAATAATACCATCATCCTTCTGGCCAGGTGTTGCCGAACATTGAGTTGACCAAATCACATGATAAGATGCACTGCAAATTTGAAATACTCACCATTCCCAGGGTACTTGTCAGTAGCAGGATGACGTCACCTCCTGCTCTACAAAGGTTGGGGAAATGCGAGTATATCATCTAAATATTTTCCCCCCATTGGTTCCTTTTTTGCACTTATATGCAGCATTTAAGGAAGGAGGGAAAGGGGGGACCACACTGAATAAGCAGAACCAGCCTGAAGTCCAAGGTCTGCTTTAACTGCCTGTTACTTTAAAGGGTTTTCTACTTCTATCTGCAAAAGGCAAATGCCTTTTAACATGTGGGTATGAGCAAATCAAAATGAAAAATGTTCAAAAATATCTTAATGTGTTCTGAGCAGACTCTGGATGGCCTAATTGAACAATATGCAGAGTTCATGGCCCATCTGTCTTTTGTTTATCATAGTGGTTCATTGATCATCAGTTTTACAAGTGTTCAGGCTGTGAACACGATCCTCTGAAAGCTTTGCAGGGTAATGAATAGTAGACAGATGTGTAATGCATGTGGACACCTATGTATTTAAGAGAGCTTGGATAAGGGGTCGAAGGTCAGCAGGCAGTACTCATGGAGGTCTGTCTAGGATTGGAGTCAAAGCAAGTTTACTGGTTCATTTATTCTAGAGACCGGCCTGCCAACTGCTAGAAAAACCTGCAGTGCCCATAAAGGGGCCTAGTCCATCCCAGCAGTCCACCAAAGATAAACAGCCCTATGTGAAACTAGGAAAGGATCAAGACATTTGGGGCTTCCAGGAGTGGTAATAATCACTTTCACTTGCTTGTTGTGCATAGTTGGAAAATCTCAGTGCAAACAGACATGGATCATCCAGAAAAAGAAACAAGTATGAGAGCCGGTCATACACACTTTTCATGATGGATCTCACCTACAGTAGTTAGTTGGATGGTGGAGAGGCATTTGCCAGTCTACAATGCGGTTTCCTGTACAATTTAGATGACACGTTGGGGTTGATTTACTAAAACTGAAGAGTGAAAAATCTGGTGCGGCTCTGCATAGAAACCAATCAGCTTCCAGGTTTTATTGTTAAAGCTTAATTGAACAAGCTGAAGTTAGAAGCTGATTGGCTACCATGCACAGCTGCACCAGATTTTACACTCTCCAGTCTTAGTAAATCAGCCCTGTAGTGTTATTCACAATTGCCCCAATTGCACAAAAATGTTCCAGCACATTTTAAAAATTGAAATGCAGACCAAACAGTGGTAGGAGACGCTTGAATTAGGCTGTATGATTAGGACTTGTAAGCTTATCTTTAAAATTCTTTCTACAATCTGGTGCTGATTCGGTATGCGGTTATAGTTTGCAGACAATAATGGAATTTTGGCTTGTTCAATGGAAAATCAAGAAAAATATGATATTAATCCAATTCCAGCCTTGTGAAGGCTTGTTATTGACCTTTATCCCACTTTTTTTGTGCATTTTTGCTCATTATCATTCACAAATTGTAATACTATGAAAGGATAACCCGAAGTCCCAATTGAGAGTCAGGAAATGGTGCTTATGGGATGAAAAATCCAAAACTTGTCATTTTTATTTATTTTCTTTCTTTCTGCACATGTTCAGAGCTGAGATTTTTATCTGCCTTTAATTTTGAAGAGAATACCCTAAAATGCCCATGTTGACATTTCAGTCTTTTAGTATGGTTTGTTTCAGATCTCAGCACATGACGTTATGCTGATATGCTACCAAAATTTACCCCTGCTCTCTAAGGGCTCATGTACACACAGGCTAGGTTGACCGCTGGTCATGTAAAAACGCAATACGTGGCAAAATCATGGTGCACGCTCAAAATGTTCCTATCCTGAATGAGATTCTTCCACTTTCAGGAGAGGGTGGTTGAACCTCCTCTAACCACAACAGCTTCTAAACTCTTGTAATAGCCTATGTGTACACTGACACACATGCTTTTATGGAGTTGAGTTTAGGAGCTTTGGCAAAAAAATGCCAAAAGCTCCTAAACTTAAGTTTAGAAGCTGTGGTGTACATCAGTTCACCTTTCAGAAAAAACAATAAATGCACATAATCTTGCAGAAAAAAAATGAGCATTTATTATTTTTTCCTACAGGAGCCTGCAAAGCATTGCTGATCACGGGTGCAATGTCGGGTACCTGCTTATCAGTGCCCTTGCAGTTCATTGAGAACTACAATTCCTGCCTGCTGCAGTGGAAGATGGAACTTGTAGTTTCTTTGTGCATTGGTCCAGGTGATTGAATGATGAGGCTGTGTGGGTCCACACAGCTTCTCTCATCTTAAATGTGACAGCGGGGAGAAGAACACTCACCTGCTGTGTCAGTTGGAGGCTCAGGGGGTGAGTAAGTGTGATGGAACATGTTACGTTTTACACCCTAAATATGGGTGTAACATTTTCCAAAGGTGAACTTAGCTTTTAATTAAAGCAGAACTCTGGGAATTTTTTCTTTGTTCCCATGCAGTGGGGCTGTGCCCACACTACATGGGTTAACTGCTCGTTTTGTCTAGGAGATTGGAGAGCGGAAATATACTTGCCTAATCCTCTGATCTTCCCAGCACAAGACTGGTCCCTGTGGCTCCTGCCCTCCAAAGGTTTTATGCGGCGGACTGTTCCTGACGTCGTCACGCCCATAGACCTGCTCTGGACGTGAAGACGTCAGGAACAATCCACTGCTGGATCGTGGGGGAGTGCCATGTACCGCTTGAACAGAGGATTGGGGAGTATAAGGCTATATCGCCACTTGACAAAACGAGCAGTTAACTCATGCAGTGCAGGCACAGCCCCACCTCATGGGAACAAAAACCCAGAGTTCTGCTTTAAAGTCATCCATACACATGCAAGCATTTGTAGACAGCAATATGAGTTAAAGGGACCCACAAAAATGGGTGAAAATGTTAGCTGTTGTAAAACCTAATACCCCTAAAGTAACTCTGCCTTAAAGGATAAGTCGCCTTTTGACAAAAAATAATGAATGCAGGTAAAAAAAAGTGCATTTATTATTTTTTTGTTTTGGGAGCCTGTAAAGTGTCGCACTAGCGATCACCAGATCACTGATGGCATAGAGGTCTCCTGCACACCTGTCAGTGTATCTGCTACCTCGCCAAGCCAATATACACTGACAGGAAGAATCAATGAACTACCACAATGCTCACAGCGCCATGATTGTTCATTGAAGACTACAAGCCAACAGCCATTTAGGCTGTTGGGACTTGTAGTTTTCCCATTCACAGAGGACTCTGAATGAGTGACTTGGCCGGGCAGTCAGGAGTCCCATGGGGCCACGTTTTTTTTACATTTTGACTGCTAGCGGGGGTAGAGGATCCCATCCTAGCTGTCACAGCGGCGGAGCAGAGACTGGTCCTTTCATAACATGTTACACCCTGAATATGGGTGTAACATGTTATGAAATGTGAACTTATCCTTTAAGAAAAATATTAAGTCTGCCATTGGTGATCTCCTCAGTAAATGCTAATTCCCTGGCTGTTGTGCTGACTTTCTTCTAGATTCAGTACTTTCTGAATCACTGGCCTGAAACAAGTATGCAGATCTGAAAAGTTGGTAAAAAGTCAGAAGTTGCCCATTCAGGGCTACAGGACAACGTCTCCAGTTAGCCCACCCCTTGACCCACTTATACTCACAGATCCATGCTTCTTTGACCATTTTAGTATTCCTCCCTGGGTACGCTCCGGTGTCTGATGGTGTCAGAGCTTACCAAAGTGGATTATTGGCTGCTCAACTCCCGTATGCCTAGAAACTCATTTGACCAAAGGAGAGAGATCTCAAATGAAGCTGGGAGGCAGCGAGAGGGCATGAATTGGTGAGTCTAAGTGGGTCAAGAGGGTAGACTTTCACTTTGCCCTAAATGACCAGTGTGACAGTGGCTCTTTACCTACATGCTTTTTCCATGTTAGTGACTCAAATTATTGAAAAATCAGGATCAGTATGACAGCCAGCCAGTTAGAATTTTTCCAATGAAACGGTTAGCAAGGGCAGCATCTATGTTTCCTAACCACAAGATGCAATGTTTAGCTATCCCTATAGGGGTAGGTCAGGCCACGCAGGACATCTCCTCCATACACAAAAAAATTAGCAGCCCATTATAATGATCAAATGTGACAGCAGTGGGTGGTCTAGGAAGGTGTTAACCACCCATATCATATGGGGCTAATGAAGGCAATCCTAGAAGAAATGTAAGAGTGCACTGAAGGTGCCCATAGATGATCACGTTTCATCCTTGCTATTTAATATCTAAGTGATCATCAGAGGGTCTTGAAAGTTGGTGATAGTCTATAAACAACTATACTATTAATAAAGATGGTTTAAAATGACCTTTCTCTGCTGATAACCCACTTGATTGTGGGCATCATAAGACAATGCTATGCCACTTATCATCTGGGCTTATATATTTGTATGCTGGTAATACCATTACTTGTAACACATGTCAAAATACAAGCAACTCTGTTATCTCACGAACTTCACGCTGTCACAACCATAGGGGGTCATTATTTAAATACCAGCCATTCTTAATAGTGTCAAGCAGCTGCATTCCAACCTCCAACACCAGTCTTCTTCACAGTCAACATTCTCTGATGTCTACTTCTGCTATATGTTTCAAGGGAAGTAAAAGTAAATTGTACAGAATACTGCCAACCCCAAACAATATTTTGTGTGGATCCATGTAACATTCTGTCAGCTTGGGCTGTTATATGAATCATCTGGTGGAAAAGTCTTTTCCACACATTTTGGGCCTGTGACCTCTCTAGAAGCCTATCAGTAGGTTCAGCTACCTTATCATACCAGCTAGAGACTTTGCAGGCAGTGTAAAGTAATCTATTAGTGGGTCCTTCTACACGTTTGATGTTAAATTTGCATAGCTATATGGATCTAATTTCCAATGGGAAATCTGCTCAATGGAGAGTGTTGTCATGTATATATACAGTAGCTTCATACTGTGCATGCTTACTGGTAAATTCTCACATTATAGAAGCATTCTTTAAGTGCCATCATGTTGGGGTTTTGTCCCATTTTGCTACTCCCATAGTTCCTTAATTAACCACTTCAACCCAGAAGGATTTCCCAGTTTAGAACCAGAGCACTTTTTGCAATTCGGCACTGCGTCGCTTTAACTGACAATTGCGCGGTCATGCGATGTTGTACCCAAACAAAATTTGCGTCCTTTTTCCCCCCCCAAATAGAGCTTTCTTTTGGTGGTATTTGATCACCTCTGCGTCATTTCTGATCACTTTTTGCTAAAGTACAATTCCAAAAAAATATAAAAAAACATTTTTTTCATCGGTTTTGGCCAATTTATATTCTTCCTCATATTTTTGGTAAAAAAAAAAATCGCAATTGGAGTTTATTGATTGGTTTGCGCAAAATGTGCCGCGTTTACAAATTCTGAGAATTCATTTATGGGGTTTTTGTTTTTTGCCAGTAATGGCGGCGATCTGCGATTTTTAGCGGTACTGCGATATTGCAGCGGGCATGTCGGACCATTTTGACACCTTTTTGGGACCATTGGCATTTATACAGCGATCAGTGCTATGAAAATGCCCTGATTACTGTGTAAATGCCATTGGCAGTGAAGGGGTTAACTTGGAGGGGGCGCTCTAAGGGTTAACTGTGTTACCTGTGTGTGTTCTAACTGTATGGGGGCTGGGCTGGCAGGGGGAGGGGAGTGATCACGGCTTCCATATACAGGAAGCTTGTGATCACATCCATTCCCCCTCTGTTTACATACATGGACCTCCGTTCTCGCACTGCGGGGGAGCCATCGCGGGTAGCCGGCGGAGGTCGAGTCCGCCCTACCCGCTCCCTGGCCCCCCCGGAACACAGTAAGCATGCGAGCGCTCACAATACTCGTTATCACGGCCACCGTTATCGTTTCACGATAACTAACCACTTTGCCGCCATCAAGCCACGGCGGGCGGCAAGTGGTTGAAGTGCTACTAAACCCCGGGCCCTGCGTTCACTATATCTGGTCTCACAATAATGGAAATGCATTTTTTTTTTTTTTTTTATAGTAAATATGAACTAAATACCTTTTCTCATCAGCAGTTAGAGCAGTCTTGTGACTTCTATCAGTATCTGGTTAAAGCTTGTAGGAGGAGTTTTTATTCTGCTCTGATTGTCCTATGAGGCTGCAGGTCCCCTTGCCCTCTGTCTGGACAGCGCTGACTGGCCCTACGCAGATCACATGCGTTCTCCCAAGAAAAAAAAAACCTCTCTAGAAATACACACTAAACTGAGCATGTGCAGAGTGCCCCCAAGGCTCTGTACAATCAGCAGATAGATCGGGGACTGTGGAAAAAAGGGAGGATCAGAGAAGACAGGGTCAAACAGCCTTTTTACACAATGCAGAGAATTAACCCCTTAGGTTCCATGGTGGGTATAACAAACATGCTTTACTGCATATACAGACTGATTTTACTGTTGTGGGTTTATTAACACTTTAAGGTATAGATGCTTCCCATTTTAAACATACAAAAGTGACTGTCCTGCCTAGGAACAGACACCACAGTATATCCAGGTTTTTTTCTTTTTCATCCAGGCATAGCTAGAGTGGACTAGACCACCCTGCTGCTTAAAGTTTCCTTGTTAATGGTAATTTATGTTCTGGAAATGTAATTTCTAAACTATGCATATATGGATGCCAGGTATTCTCAACACATCCTTCGTAGGCTGATTGCTCTCTTTGGGAGAGAAGTTGACCCCATAGAATCATGTGATAAGAGGCAGCAGTGCCTCCCAGATGCACAAAAGTACCTTATAAAACTTGGTTGCAAAGGCCTACATGATGAGTACACATTTAGCCTGACAAACAGACTGACGAGCCTTACCTTGAATGGAGACCACAATGAACAAGAACAGCATGTATGATTTCTGGCTTTAGCACAGTTGCATTGTGTGCTTTGATAGAATATAGTTATGAGGATTGGTTTTGTTACTTGTACTTGCTTATTAATAAGCTCATTTATGCTTTTTTTTTAAATAGTTCTCAGTACATAAGAATTATTTCCTTGCATGTCCCTGTAAAAGTCCTGTCTTGCTCGATTTCATCCACAAGTGCCTGTTTGAGTGCAGCCCTGGAATGAGCTGTGACATTTGGTAAGCAGGGCTGCCTCTATTGTCTTTTTCTTATTATACCCAAGACAGCCAGGAACAGACATTAGTCAATAAGAGGTCAGAGGTGACCAAGGACCTGTCATCAGTGAAAAAAGGCTCATTATGGCTGCAAGGAAAATCATAAATCCTGTTTCTTCCCCCCTCCAATTATTTTGTACTGCAGTGTGGGGAGACAAATGGACGCCACGTTCTGCTGTAATCTGCAGATTAAATGGTTATTTTCATACCCAACAGTAAAATATTAAACATTTTCATTTTATTCACATATTTTACATGTTTTCTAGTAATATTTCCAATAATATTTTAAATATTTCATTTTTTTAGTTCCTAATATATTTTTTGTTAATGATTATTACTGGATTTGATTTCGGTATACCACATCTGAAAACATGGGGTTTCTAAACATAGATTTTAGTTCTTATTTATGTTCTGAGCTACATGCTGCGCTCCTCAGTTCTGAACAGTGCCTTTAACCACTTCCTTACTGGGCACTTAAACCCCCCTCCTGCCCAGACCAATTTTCAGGTTTCAGCGCTGTCGCATTTTGAATGACAATTGCGCGGTCGTGCGACGTTGTACCCAAATAAAATTGATGTCCTTTTTTCCCCACAAATAGAGCTTTCTTTTGGTGGTATTTGATCACCTCTGCGGTTTTTATTTTTTGCGCTATGAACAAAACCAAGAGCGACAATTGTGAAAAAAGAACAATATTTTTTACTTTTTGCTCTAATAAATGTCCCAAAATAAAAAATAAAAAAAAAATTATTCATTGGGTTTGGCCAATTTATATTCTTCTACATATTTTTGGTAAAAAAAATCGCAATCGGCGTTTATTGATTGGTTTGCGCAAAAGTTATCGCGTCTACAAACTATGGGAATTGATTTATGGCGTTTTTATTATTATTATTTTTTTTACTAGTAATGGCGGTGATCTGCGATTTTTATCGGGACTTTGATATCCGGGCGGACATGTCGGTCATTTTTGACACTTTTTTGGGACCAATGACATTTATTCAGCGATCAGAAATTTAAATGTCCACTGATTACTGTATAAATGTCATTGGCAGTGAAGGGGTTAACCAGCAGGGGGCAGTGAAGGGGTTAACAATGTTCCCTGGGTGTGTTCTAACTGTGGGGGGGTGGGGCTGGTCGGGACATAACAGATCTAACTGATCCCAGTGACAGGGATCAGTAGATCTGTCATGTCCCCTGTCACAGAACGGGGAACCGCCGTGTTTACATCGGCGGTTCCCCGTTCTGCTCTGTAAGGCGATCGCGGGTCAGGAGTGGACATCCGCCGCCGCCGCCGCCCAGTGCGCGCAGGGGGCGCGTGAAGGGGCGGACGTCCATGGACGTCCCCCCGGATTTTCAGGTCCGCGCTGTTGACGTCTTTTGTCAATAGCGCGGACCTGTACTGGTTAAAGTGGTTGTAAACCCTTACATATACCCAGTAAAGGGACTAGCCTCAGGTGATACACAGAGATGAAACAAATCCACCTACATAAGTTGTACCTGTCTATTTGCAGTTTTCTTTTCTCTACATCCGTTCAAAGTGTTGGAATTATAAGCTTGTCTGAGAGTTCAGAAAAAAAGGGGAGGAGAGCTTAGTTACACTCTGTGTTCAGCGAGGAGAGCTCTGAGAGCTAAAAAATGGTAAAAATATATCTGCACTGAAAACTAAACAAGTAGCAGCTGTACACTATGCCCAGATAACGGGCACAAGAACAATCGATAATTAAAGTGCAATAGAGGAAGGCAAGGATATCCTCTCCTGGTGGCAACCAAGCAGCATATGCCGGAAGATTCACAGCAATCCAAGGAGCAATTTACAGAGGGGCAGGGACTTCAATATCGGAGTATATATAAAACAAAGAAGCTCCACATGGTATAGTACTGCAGCAGTATTCTATTTATTAAAAGGTAATGCACTTACATGTGGTTAGAAATCACAAGCTCATAGCATCCAAACAAATACATTCTCTTGAGTAAAATGGACAGATAGCGATTGCGTATGCGCAGTAGCGTGTGTAGGTGTCTGACCCAGAGCTGATTGGAGGAAAGGGAAACACCCCATCCCAGCAATCGTGTCATGTTTATAAGTGTCTCTAGTATGCTGTAGGTAGATGTGCAGAGTAAAATAATTTATAGACATTAGTTGACAATCTTATTGGATTTAGCAACAATCTGATGCTGCCAGGGCACCTACAGATAATGCCGATTGTGACACCCTTTATTTACCACTTCCTTACTTGCCACTTAAACCCCCCTCCTGCACAAACCAATTTTAGGCTTTCAGCGCTGTCGCATTTTGAATGACAATTGCGCGGTTGTGCGACATTGTACCCAAACAAGATTTTTATCATTTTTTTTCCCACAAATAGAGCTTTCTTTTGGTAGTATTTGATCACCTCTATGGTTTTTATTTTTTGCGCTATAAACAAACAAAGAGCGACGATTTTGAAAAAAACAACAATATTTTTTACTTTAAAAAAATCCCAATTGGCATATTTTGATTGGTTTGCGCAAAAGTAATCGCGTCTACAAACTGTGGGAATTGATTTATGGCGTTTTTACTCTTTTTTTTTTTTTTTTTTTTTTACTAATAATGGCGGCGATCTGCGATTTTTATCGGGACTGCGATATTGCAGCGGACATGTTGGACATTTTTGGGACCAATGACATTTATACAGCGATCATAAATGTAAATGTCCACTGATTACTGTATAAATGTCATTGGCAGTGAATGGGTTAACTGTGTTCCCTGGGTGTGTTCTAACTGTGTGGGGGCTGGGCTGGTTGGGACATAACAGATCTAACTGATTCCAGTGACAGGGATCAGTAGATCTGTCATGTCCCGTTCACAGAACGGAGAACCGCCGTGTTTACATCGGCGGTTCCCCATTCTGCAACTGCTAATGATGATCGGCGGGTCTCGGGCGGACATCGAGTCAGCCCTACCCGCAGGCACGCCCCCACACAGCGTTCGGCAGCCGCGAGAGCACGCTGTCGCAGGCTGTGAGTGTGCGCGGGGAGCGCGCACAAAGGAGGACGTCCATAGACATCCTCAGGGCATTTCAGTGCCATGCTGTAGCCATCTTCTGAACTGGTTAAATAGAAATAAGGCATGTTGGGAAAACCTTGTTTTTTCACTGTTGTCTTCCCCTTATTAAACTAAAGGTGTCTGCAGGGACCCCCCAGGATGACCACTCATGTTTAGGAAAACGCCAACCAGGAAAGATGACTTGACTGGGTGGTTGGTTCATGGCTGCCTGTCCAACTGCCCTTTAGCATCTGTGGCCAGCTTTTGACCAATGAAAGATCCATCTTACTGAAGCTCTTACCATAAATATGCCTGTTTGCTTTGCCTGGACATGCATGTTCATGAATAAATGGACACCCCTGACTTTGGCTTCAGCTGGGGAAACCTAAATTCAGGAAAATCCATTTCAGTTATTTCTCTCCTGAGATCTTATGTCTATGGCTAACTTCATCAGAAAGAGAGAGATGAAAGGGATGTCTACGAAAAGGAATCTCCTTTCTTCAATGTCTCAAGTCCAAAAAAAAACCTAGATAAAATTGCCTTTCCCAAAAAAAGGACAGCTTGAACGATAGACTCTCGGTTTTGGAGCATCGCCATCCATACACATGTCTACTGCTCCTCCTCCCCTTTGGACGCAGAGAACGGCTGTTGGATGGACGTTCCGAGAGACAGTATAGCCATTCTGATTCTGCATCTCTTTCCACTTGATGAAATAGTCATCATAGTGTTGAAAAGGTTAAACCAGGCTGGTGGCAAAGAGGCGGCAGAGACAGATGGGTTTGTTTTATTAACACATTGGCGTGTGCTTCCTTAGCCTATCAGCATTGCTGCCTTTCACTGAGAAAGGATGGAGCTCCTTTGTGATTTGAACAGGGGGTAGGGGAGGTGTGGTCTCTTTCAATGGACTCTTAGGATGAGAAAACATTAGCAGCATCACCTCTATGGCCTGGGGAGTAAGTCAATAAACATGTGCTGGCCACAGCTTTTATCTGTGTCCTGTCCTTCTCATTTGGCTCCACAAGTGACAGCTGTATGCTAATGTCCTGGTCTCTTGTCTGAGCTGGAGCTAGGGTAGCAGGGTTCTAAGGCTACCTCCTTTGTGGATATTAGTTGATCTCAAGGAAGGATGTAGATCTTGCTACTTCAAAAAGGACAGCAAACATTGAGGATGCCTGTTTAGTATTCTGGACAATCACGGAGACATGATTGCTGTCTATACATCAATCTGACCGCCAGGAACACCGCTCTCTAAAGCTGAGAAAATGAAGATATTTGGCCGGCTGGAATACTTGCTGGTAAGTGATTCAAATTTGCGGAAAATCCATTTTTCTTTTTAGTATTTTGTGTTGTTTGCTTCTCGCAGGGGCCATCTCTTAAGTGTGCTGAGGTGTTTGCATGTATGTTGGCCATTTTCCCAAGGGGTGCTGTTAGTACATACAGTATATTACATGCGGTAATCGGGAGTCGCAGGAGCCTCAGAAGTGCTTGTTAATAAAAGAAGGAAGAAAATATGTGATAAGGGATTGATTCTTTTACCAAAAATAGGAAATATGTGCAAAGAGAAACTTTGGTAGATTCCAGTGCAACAGCCTTCATCACATCACAAAGACTTGCCATACCTGCCTATGGATGATCAAATGTTGGTCTGTTATGTAGACATCTTAGAATAGAATTTCAACCTCTTCCATTTAGCCTAAGATCATAAAAAGAGCCCAATGGATCAACCTCTTACCAACAGTGCCTATCAAAACCATCTAAAGTTTATTAAAAGCAGTTAAAATTGACTCAGAAATGCTTAATCTATGACCAGCATTAGTCTGCCTCTTAAGGAACCAGTTCAACCACTGCTAGGAATAATGATGCCATAGACGAGGCCATAATGTCCCATTCACACGGGCCAGATTCGGTTTTGCTCAGCAGAGATCTGTCTGCTCATCCCCTGCTGAGCTGAGCAGAGCTGCCGGATGACAGTCTCCTCTTATGCAGAGCAGATACAGCTCTGCTCTATGGGCAGTCAGATGTAAACTCACCAGCTGGACTGCCCTCCGATCTGATCCGGCCAGACAGGGGACACAAGTCTGTTTTCACTGCCCATAAAGGAGAATGGAGGGTCCATTTGGGTCCGCCTGAAAGACGGACAGGCAGACCCGATCTGACTGCCAGTGTGAAAGGGGCCCAACAGTGATACAGAATGATCAACCTCAAACTTGGAGTCAACTGTAGAGATCTTCCAGCATGCTGGTAAATCTCAGCACTAGACAAATAGCACTAACTGGCATTCACGGTTCATTGTTTCAGTCACAGTATATCAATGCCTCTATTATATTCAAATGATAACATGAAACCTTGAGAGCAGTGATAGGCCTCATTCACACTGACCTATGCTTATATGCCAAAGGGAAAATATTAATCCTAGAGATCTCCCAGAGGGAGAGAGCACATTTATTGCAGTGATATTGAGAGATACGTTTATATTAATTTAGAGTACATTTGTGCACACTGTGTGCTTAATTACATTTAGTTTAGCTGCATTGAAAGAAAATATAAATCTGTGCATCCAGGGGTAAATTAGATACTCTGAATGCATCTAAATGTATGTAAGTGCATATGCATTTAAACACAGGAGAAAATGATCTATGAAGTATAACTTATGTGTATATTTCCCAGATCAATTTCCCTTGCATTTATACAAAATAAATGCAGTAACCCTGTGTGAATGAGGGCATGTGCTTCACTATTTAACAACCTGCATCATGCATCAGCTGTAAAGCTGAAATCTAAGAGAAGCAGATGCTGTTAATACAAGAGTCATGTGTATTCTTACTTGAACCTTGGTGTACTGTTTGCATTTCTCAGACCTATGCAGTAATCGAGTGTGAAACTTTGCATCTGTATAGGAGCTTCCTGTAATAAAGACCGGTCACTGCTACTCGCTCTCATTCCACTGGGTGACTGGTCTTGTCTACGCCCCCTCCTGTAGTTTTCTGCAGTCAGCCTTTAGTGGGTGGAGCTGATGGGCTCCTCCCACAGTTCTGCTCTCTGCATAGGCTATGTACAGCACAGTGATGATATCAAAACTACTTTTACAAGGTAATGTCTGAAACCCAAAGGCATATGGTGCACACAAAGTGGATTTATATCCTTGTGGTTATTAAGCAATATATTTAAAGTTTTTGTGCCTCAGCTTTGAAGGGTTTGGTCTGGTCTGCCTATGAACGGTGACTTGGTCGGTTGCGGTGGGTTACTACATATCATCACAGTGTGTTTTTATATAGATCATTATGATAATTCCATAAACTTGCATGATCGCAAGCTTTTTTTTTTTGGTTGTTTTTTTCTGCTATGGTCACTCTGCAAAGTCTACCAGCTAAGACTGGAGGAACTGGTCAAAATGATGGAAGCTTCATTATGTTTGATAATTGAGCTCCAGCCTTAAGGCCTTGTTTATACCTGTGGTTGGGGGGGGGGGGGGACGGACGGACGTTAACGCTTGGTTGAGTTGTGTTTTTTGCATTCCCTATCCTCCCCCTTTATGTCCGGGTTCACAGATGTGCGGCCACAGTTCCCAGCATGGGGTCCAGTGCATTCCTGTCCACCAGTTCAGGTGCGAATCAGGTCCAAATTTTTGCATGAATTCGCACTTGAACCAGATCCAAAGACACACAGGACCCTTTTGGAATGCGGACTGTGGCCTGTCCTGGACACGTGTGACCTGGCTCCATTGAGAGCCGGTCAGACTCGCATGTTATGCCAATTAGATGTAGGGAAACCCACATCCAATTCGCAAATATGTGAACCCAGCCTGAAGAATAAGTTAATTTTTTCATAAAAAATAATAAATGCACATCATTTTTTTTCTAGGAAGCCTGAAGAGCATTGCGCCCGTGATCAGCATATCACGATTGCAATGCAGGGCTCCTGCAGACTCTCAAGAAAGCGGTCTGCCTGTACCTCGTACAGGCAGGCAGTTACTTGAAAGCAGGAAGAAACCATGAACTTCAAAGGCGCTCACCAGCACCCTCACAGTTCATTGATAACTACAAACCGTCAACTGCAATGGCTTACAGTAGTTGTAGTTAATTCATTCAGAGGAGACAGTGAATGAAATACACAGTGGTGTGGGCTGAGCCTTGTTCTTTTCAAAAAGTGAGAGCGGGTGGGCGGAGAAGATCCACTGCCTGGTGTCACAAAGCAGGGGAGATGGGTGGAATTGACAGCAGGAGCTGGAACATATTATGTGTTTCCACCTTCGCGTGGAAAATGTAACAATTCCAAAAGGTGAACTTATCCTTAAGGCCCCATGCACACTGGATGTTTTTACAGCTGCTATTTTTGGCTTTGGGGTTTTTTTTTCCTACAGCCATTAAACTGCCAGCATGTTACCCTAGGTGTCCATGCACACGTAGGCTGTTATCAGCATTTGTGGCAGGGGCGTTTTCTGACTGGAAACAAACCCAGAACTAGCAGGTTTTAAAAAGGAAGTAAACCCTGATGGGTTTTGCTTCATCTTTATTACCCTGCAAAGTAAAAGCATAATAGGCTAGTATGCATCCCATTCTAGCCTATTATGTGGCACTTACCTGCAATCAACGCCCGTGCTGTCCCCACAGTAGGAAGCATCCATCTTCACCCCTCTTCCTTCCGGGGCCGCGGACTTTGACGCTGTGACTGGCCAGAGTCGCGTGGTGTCACTCTCGCGCAGGAGCCGCCAATCGCGGCACAATCACAGTAAACGGCGGCCCGTTTCTTCACGGAGCATGTGCCAATGATGTCGACACATGCGAGTACACTGTATATCTCCTAAACCATGTAGGTTTAGGAGACATGCAGGGTAACTACAGGTAAGCCTTATTATAGGCTTACCTGTAGTTTGAAGTGGTTGTAAAGTGTTTACAACCATTTTAAGAGGAGTTTTTCAGCTGTAAAAATGCTCTAACTCTGACAAAAGCTTAAAAATGCTGAAAATAGTGGCTATTCTGCGTCTACCAGCATTTTTGAGCCGCTGAAAAATGCTACTGCTAAAAAAACTCATTCTACAGCTACAGCTTTCTACAACTAATGCAACTAACGCTACTGCCGTTTTTATAACGTCCAATGTGCATGAGGCCTTAAGCTGCAAAGGAAGCAGAATGGGGTGTTCACATGCCGTGGTCGTGATGCTTTGCACCAGTAGCAAAAGCTATTGCTCCTGTCATATTTGGCAGGCACCAAACAAGAATGTGGATGTGCCGCAAATGCCCCACAAACTGCACACCATTGTCACGTACCTGGTGGAAGAGTCTGACTTATGCAGTGGGCAACCTCTCTTGCGGCCCTGGTTCCAGAACCCCTTGGAGAGCAGACAGGGAGCGCTGGAGTGCAGGGGGGCACGAGGGTCGGACTGGGTCACTGGTGTTGGTAGGAAGTCCGTTGGTGCACTCGTGCACAAAGAGCGTGGTCGTACAGGCCGGGTCTTGTTACAGGCTGGCGGTGCGGTACAGGAGGAGCAGGCGGATGGATGGTCGGGTTCAGGCAAGGTCATCAACAGGCGGGCAGCAAAGTACAGAAGGGCCAGGTAAGACAGTGGTCGTAGACAATCCAGGGATCGGTGCAGGCAGAAATCAGCAGGGTCAGGCAAGCCGGGTCATAGGAACAGAGAATCGGAGCACAGACTAATCGGGAACACACACTACATGCTGTAGATCAGACAGTACTTACTGCAGGGCGTGCAGGATTGAAATAGAGGCGTTTGGCACCACGCGCGCGAACATGCAATAGAGGTAAAAAGTCTCCTTTAACTGCAGGATTTTCTCTAACAACAATGCTTCTCTGAAAGTGGTGAATTGGTTGAGTATGTAAGGGAGAAAGGGGGTAGCCCCTGGAAGTCTCACATCTGTAGTGAATCAAGAGTCAACCCCAGCCTGGACCCGGACCAGGCCACACCTCCAACGTGTCTCACTCCGCCCCCCCCGGAGCTTAGTCATGGGGTTTGGCACGTACGTACCTCACCACCTGTGAAATGCCTCTGAAAAGTGATTTGAAGTAAGATCGCTTTTCAGAAGCGCTGCAGTTTGGATGCAATCTAAACCTAGCCTTAGAAATACAAGATTCTATTTGCATAATGTACATACAAAATTAGTAGCCCATGCACAAATGGAAAAGTACTTTTTAACCTTTATCGATCGCCTTTAAGGTGATTCCATTTTGAATCATTGAGGGTTCTGCCTGTGGTTTCTTTTTTATTTTAACATGAATGTGAACAGTTCCTATAGTGCTGGTAAACCATAAAAAAGCTGTGTAGAATGGTAATTCATTATATGTAAGTACAGTAAGTGAAGTTTTGGCTCCATTCACTTTCTGTTGGCTTGCTGTTTTTACAATGAACACAACACAGCTGAAAGGTTTTTGGATTTATCATAAGCTGATGTAGAATATTTGGGAACAAAGAGCGCAGCGCTGTATAGAAGATGGTCTTAAGGTGAGACCATGTGTAAATAATATATCCAAAAAATACTTAGAATTAAGGAATGATAGGGAGTGAATAATAAACCAGTATGATGTACACAGTATTAATAACAGTATAATAGATGTCCTCTTAGAGTTCATATGCAGGTGTGAAGAATATCTAAAAAGGTACTCTGGGTTAAGGTACAATTAGGAATGGATATTAAACCAGTGTGATATACAAAGTATTAATAACAGTATACTAGAAGTCCTCTTAGAGTTCATAGGCAGGTGTGAAGGATCCCCATATCGAATGTGGGGGGGTTTATAAGGTGATGTAATGTGTTGTCCTGGACTGGATCTCAGTTAAAGTGACAGGTGCTTTGGCAATCAAATGCTTGATATGGTGACAATCCACAATGGTGAGTGATTGTACCTACCAGAGGCTGGTAAAGTACCAGCAAAATAGATGACAATCCAGAAGGTCCAGGAGAGATGGAGAAAAGGTCACAGTGCAAAAGTGCTTGAGTGAGTGCTCAAAAAGTGACAATCCCCACTGTACGTGAGTGTGCTTACCAGAGGTAGGTGGTATGAAAGCAGAGGTATAATAATTCCTTGTGGTGTGGATATGGATGGCTCACTTCTCGGTTTGGAGTAGCCTTGGAGTTCGCTTGGAGGGTTCTTGTGCCTCTCAGCAGACAGGTGGTGGTTTTTGTTGGAACAAGAGCAAGAAAGAACTCCATAGCGTAATTCAGTTACCACAAAAATGTATTAAATGTGGATTAAAAACACTTAAAATATAGATGAGCTCATCAATAAAATCCAGATAGCAGTGAATCGGGAGAACAGGGTCCAACGTGTTTCGTTTGATAAAACGTCTTCTGATGTAGAATATTATCTTTTATCTTATTAGATTATCCAAAATCACATATCGACCTACAGTGAATGGGTAGTTTCATGTATGAACTGGAGTCTTTCCTTAAGCAGCCCTGGTAGTTTCTAGGTGTCATTGATTGTTGCTGAATCCCACCTATGCATTTTTAGTGCATTTTGCAGATTTGCACTACATAATGTGTTCCATAGGAAACCATGTTATATGAACTGCAGTGCAAATCTGCAAAATGCAAAAAGCACTAAAAATGCATAGGTGTGAATCCAGTCTTAGTTGGGTATATTTTACTGTTATCCTTAGTCCTCATGCACACAGGACGTTTTAAAAACGTCAGCGCTACAGCAGCGCTAAAAGCGCACGTTTTGATATTAGCATTTAGCCCCGTTCGCGGTTTTTGACGTTTTTCCATTAAAAACACTCTATATAATGTAAAAACATCAAGCATGGCTAAACGTGGCTAAACATGGCTGACGTTTTTGACGCATTCTTGTGCGTTTTTCGTTTTTACAGCTCATTTTTACTGCTCCTGGAAGCACAGGGTGTCGTTTGTTTTTCTACTGCCCCTAAACGCTTATGCCTCCAAATGCCTCTGACAGTTCATATGTGCATGGACACATAGGGTCCTTTCACACTGGCGTTCCGTTCAGGTCCGCCTGTACGTTTTTCAGGCAGACCTGAACGGACGCTCATGCAGCCCTATGGAGTGGTGGATGTTAGCGGTGACATGTCCACTGACATCTTCCGCTCTCCGATCCAATCCTGTCTGTGAAATACAGATGGATGGAAACCTATTTTCCATCCGTCTGTAGAATCGGATCTCCATAGAGGAGAGAAACACTCTGACAGTTCCATCTCCGATCAGTGAGCGGAGACAGAGCTGTCATCCGTCAGCTCAGCAGGGATCAGCGGATCGATCCCCGCTGAGCAAAAAGGGACCCTTTACATGGAAAGCCTGTGTGAAAGGGCCCATAGGCTAACATGGAGAGGCTTTTAGAGGCAGTTAAAAAAAAAGGTTAAACGCCCCTAACAGCAGCTATAAAAATGTCCTGTGTTCATGAGACCTTATACTTTTCCAGTTTTCAATCATAAAAAACTGAGATTTATATTCATAATCCTGAGTGGGAAATCGCCATTTTACAGTATCTCTCGCGCCTGATTTGATCGCTTGTTTCGGGGTAGCCGCTGTGGATCAGAATACATTAACCTACATCAGAGTACAGTTACATTTTTTTTTTCTTGTGTCCTGTTGGATTGCATAAATTAGCACATTTCCCACGAGGGCACTCGGAAGGAACCTCACTCCGCATTGTGCGGCCTCTTTGGCATTGGATTTTGTTGCCACAGAAACCATTGTGATGTCACGGATGGAAGACGGCGCATATTGCTGAAAGTGAAGGAATGATGCGTTAACCCCTAAGCAGCAGACCACGAGATTAACTCTTTCAGTAGGCTTACATTGATGTATATCTTAGTTGGTGTGGTGGGGATTTTAGTAAATAATACTAAGGGGGTTATTTACTGAAACTGCATGGGGCAACATCTGGTGCAGCTCTGCAGAGATACCAATCAACTTCTAGGTTTTATTGTCAAAGCTTCATTGAATAAGCTGAAGTTAGAAGCGGATTGGCTGCCATGCACAGTTGCGCCAGATTCTGAGTGCTCCATTTTTTGTAAATCTCCCCCTAAGGCTCCATGCACGCTGAAGCTGATAAACGATCATTTTTGGGCGTTTTATTTTTACAGCCCATAAACGCCCCTCTATGTTATCCTATGTGTTCATGCACACATGGACGTTTAATGTTGTTTATCAGCAGTGGCGTTTATGGGTTGTTATCTGAACGCCCTAAAGTCACGTTCAAGAGTCGTTCTGACCACAAAAAAACGTTGAAAGCCCAAAAACGCGGCTCACCAGTGTTTTTGGTCGTTTTTGTTCCATTAAAAAAACAAAACAAAAAAACGCTTCTAGACGCCAACGTGGCAAAACACTGCTAAACGTACATATAAAACACAGCTAAACGGCCGTTTTAAGTGCCAGTTTCTAGCTGTCAAAAAAAAAAATCGTTCAGGGGAGGTTGAGAAAGCATCCCTTGTGCATGGAGCCTAAGAGTCCTGTATTGAAGGAACTTCATAAATCATGTAGGCTAGCACTGCTGACCTATTCTGTTTTACCTGCCAAAGATTTTGTATGTTTGTTCATCCAGATCTGCAATTTTCTGTGCGACACCACACATCCCTTTGGCCTAGTTTACATGTGGCAGTCCTCTGAAAAGCAATCTGTGATGGAATGCTTTTCAGAGGCATTTGACGGGTGGCTCAGAGGTGCTTATATTAACCATTAAAAGACCAATGCACTGTTCCACAACAACCTGCATTATACGCGGTTGCATAGCGGTCCCGTGCGCTTGGTCCGGTATGGCCACAGAACTGCCTACCAAGTGTGACAGGGTGTTTAATTCTCACAGTGCCACAACTGTAGCGATGTGTACTGACATGGCTGCCATATATTATTTGCTGGGCAGGTGGGGGGTGGTAAAACTGCAGCTTAGTCACCTATTTGTAGCACTCCTTGCCTGTGCATGTGAACGAGGCCTTTGCGACAGAGCAGGAGACCTGCGTTTTCTTTGCTCTAGTTCAGTAACACTTAAAGTTCTCCTCCCCAGCTCTAGTCTGTGACTGGATAAAGAAAGGAGAGAAGCAGGAGATTGATGTAATCTTCCTGTCACTCTGCTCTCTCCTGCTATCAGCATGCTCTTAGCACTGCAGCACAACTGTATGACTCTTTGTGCTACTTCTCCCTCCCTCAGTCTGAGTTGTGCTGTGCAGGGATTGCAAGAGACTGATCAAGTCACTTTCAGGCACTTGCACTGCTTGCATTTTTAAAACTATATTTACAGGTGTATTCATAAATATAGTACAGGGCTACATTATACATTATTATAGTTCTGGTGCACAGGCATGTTGGAACAGGAAGGGGCCATCCCAAAGTTAAGAGCATGAAATTGTCCAAACTGTCTTGGTATGCTGACACCTTAAAAGTTCCCGTCACTGGAACTAAGGGGCCAAGCCCAACCCCTTAAATACAATCCCACACCATAATCCCCCCCTCCACCAAATGATTTGCTTCAGTGCACAAAGCAAGGTCCATAAAGACATTGATGAGTGAGTTTGGGGTGGAGGAACTTGACTGGCCTGCACAGAGTCCTGACCTCAACCTGATAGAACACCCTTGGGATGAATTAGAGTGGAGACTGCAAGCCAGGCCTTCTCATCCAACATCAGTGTCTGACTTCACAAATGCACTTCTGGAAGAATGGTCAAACATTCCCATAGACACTCCTAAATCTTGTGGACAGCCTTCCCAGAAGAGTTGAAGCTGTTATAGCTGCAAAGGGTGGGCCACCTCAATATTGAATCCTACAGACTAAGACTGGGATGCCATTAAAGTTCATGTTCATGTAAAGGCAGGTGTCCCAATACTTTTGACAATATAGTTTAATAACATGTTACATATTTTACTCTAGGAGAATATAATGAGCTTGGCAATTCTAGAATTTAATGCTTAACCACTTCAGCCCCGGAAGGATTTCCCACCTTAGGACCAGAGCACTGCGATTCGGCACTGCGTCGCTTTAACAGACAATTGCGCAGTCGTGTGACGTTGTACCCAAACAAATTTTGCGTCCTTTTTTCCTACAAATAGAGCTTTTTTTGGTGGTATTTGATCCCCTCTGCGTCACTTTTGATCACCGCTATAAACAAAAAAAGAGCGACAATTTTGCAAAAAAAATTTTTTATTTTTTTTTGCTAAAATCCAAAAATATATATAAAAAACGAATTCATCGGTTTTGGCCGATTTATATTCTTCCTCATATTTTTGGTAAAAAAAAAAATTGCAATCAGCATATATTTATTGGTTTGCGCAAAAGTTGCAGTGTTTACAAACCATAAGAATTAATTTCTGGCATTTTTACTTTTTTTTTTTTTTTTTTTTTACTGGTAATGGCAGCGATCTGAGATTTTTATTTGGACTTTGATATTGGGGCGGACATGTTTGACATTTTTGACACTTTTGGGACCAATGACATTTTATACAGCGATCAGAAATTTAAATATCCACTGATTACTGTGTAAATGTCATTGGCAGTGAAGGGGCTAACCTGCAGGGGGAGATCTAGGGGTTAATTGTTCCCTGTGTGTGTTCTAACTGTGAGGGGCTGGGCTGCTATGGGCATAAGAGATCTAACTGATCCCCAGTGACAGGGATCAGTAGATCTCTTACATGCTGCCTGTCAGAACGGGGAGCTGCCATGTTTACTTCGGTGGTTCCCCGTACTTTCCCTCTGGCAGCTCTTCACGGCTCGCTGGCGGACATCTGGTTCCGCCCGAGCCACGGGCACACTCACGCAGAGTGCGGCGGGTAAAAAGGCAGTGCGCGATCGGGAACCGGTTAAATAATGCATTACAATTTAACTAGACCCATTAGAGCTTAGTCAATTAAAATGTACTGGGGATTTTAATTTTAGGACTAAAACTAAAACAATTCAGATTACTAAAACTAAAATGGCATTTTAGTCAAAAGACTATGACTAAAACAAAATTGCAATTTGACGTCAAAATGAGCACTGCATCACTGTTTATATCAACACAGCACAGTCAAGGCTTCCCTGTGCTAGCATGTGGCTGAGTACATCAAGTCTAAGTGATGAGGTAGGTACTATGGAGGTTGCCTCCTCAGCCAACAGCTTGCTATGGGGCAGCGGAACCACAGCTCCATGTGTCCGTTCAGACACTGAGCCCCAGTTCGGCCCCACCCCTTCTCTCTCCTGATTGGCTAACTGGCTTTGACAGCAGCGGGAGCCAAATGCACAGCTGCTGCGTTTTAAGCCAATCAGGAGGGAGAATCATGGACGGCCGAGGCACTTGTGGACATTGCAGGATTGAGATGGGGCTCAGGCAAGTATTAGGGGGTGCTGGGGCGACTGCTGTACACAGAAGGTTTTTTATCTTAGAGTGGATGTAAACCCTCACATACAATTGTGCTCATAAGTTTACATACCCTGGCATAATTAGATTTCTTGGCCATTTTTCAGAAATATGAATGAGAACACAAAAACTTTTCTTTCACTCATAGTTAGTGTTTGGCTGAAGCCATTTATCATCAGTCAACTGTGTTTACTCTTTAAATCATAGTGACGACAAAAACTACCCAAATGACCCTGATCAAAAGTTTACATACCCCAGTTCTTAATACCGTGTATTGCCCCCTTTAACATCAATGCCAGCTTGAAGTCTTTTGTGGTATTTGTGGATGAGGCTCTTTATCTTCTCAGATGGTAAAGCTGCCCATTCCTCTTGGTAAAAAACCTCCAGTTCCTGGAAATTCTTGGGCTGTCTTGCATGAACTGCACATTTGAGATCTCCCCAGAGTGGCTCAATGATATTGAGGTCAGGAGACTGAGATGGCCACTCCAGAACCTTCACTTTATTCTGCTGTAGCCAATGACAGGCCAACTTTGCCTGTTTTGGATCACTATCATGTTGGAATGTCCAAGTACGTCCCATAGGCAGCTTCCTGGCTGATAAATGCAAATGTTCCTCCAGTATTTTTTTATAACATACTGCATTCATCTTGCCATCAATTTTGACCAATTTTCCATTTGCCTTTATAGCTCACACATCCCCAAAACATCAGCGATCCACCTCCGTGTTTCACAGGCCTTGTTGACTGCTCTCCAAATGTAGGGTTTATGGTTGTGGCCAAAAAGCTCAATTTTGGTCTCATCATTCCAAATGCCTTTGTGCCAGAAGGTTTGAGGCTTGTCTCTGTGCTGTTTGGCATATTGTAAGGGGGATACTTTGTTGCATTTGCGTAGTAATGGCTTTCTTCTGGCGATTCGACCATGCAGCCCATCTTTTTTCAAGTGCCTCCTTATTGTGCATCTTGAAACATCCCCACCACATGTTTTCAGAGTCCTGAAGTTATTTCTGGGTTTTTCTTTGCATCCCGAACAATTTTCTTGCCAGTTTTGGCTGAAATTTTAGTTGGTCTACCTGACCCTCGTTTGGTTTCAACAGAACCCCTCAATTTCCACTTCTCGATTAGAGTTTGAACACTGCTGATTGGCATTCTCAGTTCCTTTGATATCTTTTATATTCCTTTCCTGTTTTATGAAGTTCAACTACCTTTTCCCGCAGATCCTTTGACAATTCTTTTGCTTTGCCCATGACTCAGAATCCAGAAATGTCAGTGCAGCACTGGATGAAAGATGCAAGGGTCTGTCAGGAGTCCACAAACTCATTGACCTTTTATACACGCACACTAATTACAAGCAAACATATCACAGGTGAGGATGGTTACCTTTAATACCTATTCAAACCCCTTTGTGTCAACTTGTGTGCATGTTATCAGGCCAAAATCACCAGGGTATGTAAACTTTTGATCAGGGTCATTTGGGTAGTTTCTGTTGTCATGATTTAAAAAGAGTAAACACAGTTAATTGATAATAAATGGCTTCAACCACACACTAACCATAATTGAAAGAAATGTTTTTGTGTTCTCATTCATATTCTCTGAAAAATGGCTAAGAAATTATAAATTCTGCCAGGGTATGTAAACTTATGAGCACAACTGTATACCCAGTGAAGTGAATGGCCTCAGATGATACACAGAGATGAAACAAATCTCCCTATATAAGTTTTACATGTATATCTGCTGTCTTCAGTTTTATATATTCTTTAGACAGTGCACATCTGTGTTAGAGATTTTCTCTTCCTGTTCAGCACTGGGAGTGGATTCTTGGCAAACAGCCAAGCATGGTGGATAAAAATCAATGAGAACTGAGAGCAAGACAGCTGATTGGAGGAAACGCACACACACACCCTCCACATAGGCAGAGACTCTCAGAGCTGTGCTGTGACAAGTCAAGCTCTCTGCTAATCTATTTATAGCAACCTCCCTCAAATTTCAAGCTGGTTTTATCTTTGTTGATGGAGAACTTGTCAGAAGTTTTCATACTGATAACAGAGCAATGAAACAGCAGAAACGCACAGGACTTTGGAGAGCGATAAGAAAACACTACAGATACAGTATCTCACAAAAGTGACTACACGCCTCACATTCTTGTAAATATTTTATTCTGTCTTTTCATGTGACAACAATAAAGAAATTATACTTTGCTACAATGTAAAGTAGTGAGTGTACAGCTTGTATAACAGTGTATATTTGCTGTCCCCTCAAAATAACTCAACACACAGCCATTAATGTCTAAACCGTCGGCAACAAAAATGAGTAGACCCCTAAGTGAAAATGTCCAAATTGGACCCAATTCGCCATTTTCCCTCCTCAGTGTCATGTGACTCGTTAGTGTTACAAGGTCTCAGGTGTGAATGGAGAGCAGGTGTGTTAAATTTGGTGTTATCGCTCTCACTCTCTCATACTGGTCACTGGAAGTTCAACATGGCACCTCATGTCAAAGAACTCTCTGAGGATCTGAAAAAAAGAATTGTTGCTCTACATAAAGATGGCCTAGACCCTGTAACTGAGCTACAGCATGGTAGCCAAGACCATACAGTGGTTTAACAGGACAGGTTCTACCCAGAACAGGACTTGCCTTGGTCGACCACATAAGTTGAGTGCACATGCTCAGCATCATATTCAGAGGTTGCCTTTGGGAAATAGACGTATGAGTGCTGCCAGCATTGCTGCAGAGGTTGAATGGGTGGGGGGTCAGTCTCTCAGTACTCAGACCATACACCGCACACTGCATCAAAAATGGTCTGCATGGATGTCATCCCAGAAGGAAGCCTCTTCTAAAGATGATGCACAAGAGCCCGCAAACAGTTTGCTGAAGACAAGCAGACTAAGGACATGGATTACTGGAACCATGTCCTGTGATCTGATGAGACCAAGATAAACTTATTTGGTTCAGATGGTGTCAAGCGTGTGTGGCGGCAACCAGGTGAGGAGTCCAAAGACAAATGTGTCTTGCCTACAGTCAAGCATGGTGGTAGGAGTGTCATAGTCTGGGGCTGTATGAGTGCTGCCGACACTGGGGAGCTACAATTCATTGAGGGAACCATGAATGCCAACATTTACTGTGACATACTGAAACAGAGCATGATCCTCTCCCTTCGGAGACTGGACCGCAGGGCAATATTCCAACATAACGACCCCAAACACACCTCCAAGACGACCACTGCCCTGCTTAAGAAGCTGAGGGTAAAGGTGATGGACTGGCCAAGCATGTCTCCAGACAAGGAAGGTGGAGGAGCGCAAGGTCTCTAACATCCACTAGCTACGTGATGTTGTCATGGAGGAGTGGAAGAGGACTCCAGTGGCAACCTGTGAAGCTCTGGTGAACTCCATGCCCAAGAGGGTTAAGGCAGTGCTGGAAAATAATGGTGGGCGCACAAAATATTGACACTTTGAGCTCAATTTGGACATTTTCACTTAGGGGTGTACTCACTTTTGTTGCCAGTGGTTTAGACATTAACCACTTGCCGACCGTCAACCGCAGGTTGACAGCGACAAGATGGCTCTGCTAGGCAAACTGCCAGATCGAGCACTGTGAGCGCACGCGCACCGCCGGAGGCGTGCTCACACGCTCACTGTGTTCCGAGGGAGCGGGTGCGGCAGACTCGATCGCCGCCGGCTACCCGCGATGCCCCCCCCCCGGAGTGAAAGAACAGAGGTCCGTGTATGTAAACACGGATCTCCGTTCTGTGAGGGGGGAAGGACACTGATCACAGCCTTCCTGTATATGGAAGCTGTGATCACTCCCCTCCCCTCCCCCTGCCAGTCAAACACTAAGACAGTTAGAACACGCCCAGGGAACATAGTTAACCCTTAGAGTGCCCCTTGCAGGTTAACCCCTTCACTGCCAATGGCATTTACACAGTAATCAGTGCATTTTTATAGCACTGATCGCTGTATAAATGCCAATGGTCCCAAAAAAGTGTCAAAATGGTCCGACATGTCCGCCGCAATATCGCAGTACCGCTAAAAATCGCAGATCGCCGCCATTACTATACTAAAAAATTAGAAAAAAATAAAAACCCCAGAAATGGATTCTCATCATCCGTAAACACGGCAACTTTTGCGCAAACCAATCAATAAACGCTGATTGCGATTTTTTTGATCACAAATATGAGGAGGAATATAAATCGGCCAAAACCGTTGAAAAAAAATGTTTTTTTATATATTTTTTTTTGGACTTGTATTTTAGCAAAAAGTAAGAAATTTGGATTTTTTTGCAAAATTGTCGCTCTTCTTTTGTTTATAACGGCGATCAGAAATGATGCAGTGGTGATCAAATACCACCAAAAGAAAGCTCTATTTGTGGGGAAAAAAGGATGCAAATTTCGTTTGGGTACAACGTCACATGACCGCACAATTGTCAGTTAAAGCGACGCAGTGCCGAATCGCAAAAAGTGCTCTGGTCCTAAAGTGTGAAATCCTTCTGGGGCTGAAGTGGTTAATGGCTGTGTGTTGAGTTATTTTGAGGGGACAGCAAATTTACACTGTTCTACAAGCTGTACACTCACTACTTTACATTGTAGCAAAGTGTCATTTCTTGAGGCTGGGTTCACACCATTGCAAATTGGTTGCGGGTTCCCCGCATCCAATTCGCAATAGCAGGAGATTTTGACCGGCTCTCTATGGAGCCGGTTCACATATCTCTGCAGCAGGTCCGGTGCGTTTTTCACAAAAACGCTGTGCGACTTTTGGTCCGTTTCAGGTCCGAATTCAGCCCAAAATTTAGGATGAAATCGGACTTGAAACGGTGAACCAGGACGCACCGGACCCCTGCTGTGAGCCGCATGCGGTTCATATGTGAACCCAGCCTCAGTGTTGTCACATGAAAAGATAGAATAAAATATTTACAAAAATATGAGGGGTGTACTCACTTTTGTGAGATACTGTATATGTGCTTAGGTCAAATTTCATGAATTGGGTTTACATTTACTTTAAAGTGGGTGTATACCGCAATTTGGGATTTTTACCTACAGGTAAGCCTATAATAAGACTTACCTGTAGGTAAAATGAATATCTCCCTTCGCCCTGCATGCAGCTGCTGATGTCACGGCGAAGGCCCGGCACATAGCGCCGGACCTTGCCGGAAAGACGGCTCCAACCGGAGCCACGGACCCGGAAGAATCCCCAGAGGGAAAATGTCAGCTCCTTCTGCAGGGATCGGGCGGACCCCTCTGAGCTTCGTTCTGAGGTATTTCAAAATAGCTCGTTATGCCTTTGCCTTACAGGTTTTTCTTTTTTAAGTATACAACCGCTTTAATGCATAGAATGCATTAAGATGAAAAACCTTCTGCCTTCTACAACCCCTTTAATATCTAATTTTCTGAAAAGTGAAATTATGCTTTTAATGACCAATACATGCTCAGGTTTTTATTTGTTTTATGAATAATGCAAAGATTTTATAGTTGTGTATAATCTAAGTCTATTCTATCCAACACACCAATACCTTTTTATAGTTTGGCATTTTATACCCTTCAGATATTGCCCTTTCCACCAGACAGAAAGGTCACCCTCTGAAGAGCTGAAAAGCCTGAGCTGAATGTTAAGCGTTCCCAATAAAGATGGCTTCCGGAACGCAAAATGCCATTTTCAGTAATTTTATCAATAGCGCCTATTCACTGCCAAAAGGCTTCAGCAGATACTCTCTGAAAGTGTTGGGAGGTATTGAATGCTGGGCACAAACATATTCGGCTTCTTAATTACCGCGGAGAGCCAGAATGAATGAAATCTTAATTTGCTGCTGTCCCAGATACCCAGACACCCCCATTACAGAACAAGTTGTTTTTATTCCTTTGCAGACTAAGCTTCGGTTTGAGTTCAACACATAAATTACTTGTAAGACAGAATCTCATGTATTACGCAGTTATACATTGTTTTCCTAATATTATTATTGTAATTAATAATCCCAGGAAAAACTCTGAAGATATACTGATTACCCGAAGAGGTCTATTTATAAAGCAGTGACTCTGTACAGCTACAGAATTTTTACCTTGGGCTGTAGGGTTTGACAGGTGGCACCACCCGTCAAACTTTCCCATTTAGTTTATTCGGAGTGCACCACAACTGCAAGGCAAAGACTCGGCTCACGGTTGCACGGATTGAACGAAAAAAATAATGTTCAAGAGGTGGCAAGATTTCCTCCTGAACACCTTCCCACCGCTGCTACGCCACCCTCTGAAAGGAGATCCACTGCAGGTCGCTTTTCAGAGGGTGGTAAGCACTGCCGTGTGAAACCAACCTCAGTGTAACAAAATGTAATCTTTTGTAGTCCTTATTTGTGGTTGTTTTTTTTAGGCCAAGTACATTTTGTGCAAGTGCACAAACATACCTGTTCAACCTGCCAAAAATCCAGCATGCTCGTAGGTTTCTGTGCACTGACCTAAAAACTCAGAAACTGTTACCAGTTTTTCAAGCTTTCTTCTGTGAACTACACAACCCCTCCTTCCTATATTGTAGATGAGGAGAGGGGGAGATATTTGTAGTCCAAATCAGGAGAGCAGCCTAGGGTGACGACCTTGCTCCTCCATAGATACAATATGGTGATTTGTTGTTGTCACCCTAAGAAATGTGTTACTGGCAAGATCACTAGGTAAAAAATATAAATAAGGATAAAAGCCTTAAAAAAAATGGAAAACTAATGTAGCCACCATCTAAGGACAAGTATGTTGTATAACGTTTTGGGGGTTTAGTTACTCTAATGGCCCGTACACGTTGCAAGGGTCATACATCAGCTTGTTGTACGATAATCCGACCGTTAGTACGCGCGATTACAACAGCCGACGTTCAACAGTCGGACAACAGAAGTTGGCTAAGCAAACTAGAAAACTTTTGTTGGCCAACAAGCTATTGTACGACTGTTGACTCGTGTGTACAGAAGTTGGCCCAACAAAAATTGGAAATGCAAACACGCATGCTCAGAATCCAGGAAGTGTTCGGTCGTGTAAACCTGCGTCCCTTATTCACAAATCACATTCACCTGAACTTCCTCATTACAACAGTCAGTGGGACAAGGCAGCTCTTGGCTTCTTTTCTGCTTGGATGCTTACCGTGGAACTTTAAGAAAAATACAAATAATTGGGGAACAGGCATGAATTTTAATGCAGAAGAGACATACCATGTTTCTTCTGCATTAAAGTATCTTAGCTGCCTGTCCACACTGTACAATGAGTTGCGCATGCGCAGCTCGATGTACAACTCTGACCGTGCCAAGATGAATGAATTGTCGTGCATGCACAGGAGTGATGTCATCTTGCTGGCTAATGAAAATTGCTGGAGATCGGTACCCGGAGCCGAGAGGCTGAAGATTTCAGCAGCCAGCAGGGAGCTCTGGGACACCACTGTGCTGGAGTGAAGGGAAGTATAGTTCTGCTTTAAACTGTGAGATATCCCTGCCATAATTCCTGGCTCAGGTCTCACCTACTTGGGAATTTTGGGTGTTCTGGGTGCACCTTTGTGTGTTCAAGCTCTTCCTTTTGCATTATCCATTATGTAAAATAAAACTAAACATTCGGCACAGAGAATGGGAGCCCCTTACAATGACCATAGCAGGTGTTCAGACCCTTGAAACTCAAGAGCAAAGATCTCACCAATTGAGTCCCTGAGAGATATAACACACTGTTTAACTTTCTAGTACCTACCAAACACTGAAATAGTACTTTGGGAGGACTGACCCTTTAAAGTATATCAATAAGATATAGTAGTAATCTGATATTTGTATTTTACAGGATTTCTCCTATGATGACTCCAAGGCAGAATTCAACATTGATGCCCCAAATGGGGTGGTGATGGAAGGTTACCTGTTCAAGAGGGCAAGCAATGCGTTTAAAACGTGGAACCGGTGAGCACAGCGTTCAGTTTAAAATTCAGTAACCACTTTTGCCCAGAAAGCATCCATTATCCAGCACCTTGCTTCTCTGTGTGAGTTGTCCTTTGAGTAGTGACAAATATATAGCTAAAGAATGTGTTTGCTGATCTCTTAAAATGCTAGTTGCCTGGCTTTTTGCCCATCCAGTGACTTTAGTACTTTTGGTATCACTGTGCCACACCAAGGATGCACATTGAGAATTCAGGCTTTGCTCTGACTTTACCTTCTGTTTGTTCTGCCTCAGTGGTTTGAGGGATTTGGGCGCCACGCAACTGGCATTTTCAGAAGTAGGTCAGCAGTGGCATCTACATGTGTATAACTGTCGTAACAAAATGGGCACAGGGGGCTTTGTCCCCTGGCCCACGCAGATAAGGAAGCTACTAAGAGACACATGAGCAATGCGTCTTACATTTTGATGTCCATGTCTAAATAAATATTTATTTTTCATAAATCTGGTGAAGGTCACTTGAATAAACTTTGCCTTTGGACCTCTTGTGCTGTAAGTCCTAAGCATGTAGGTTTGCTCTTCTTTGTTGGGTATATTAAATGGCAATAGGCCTGTAATGAGAACTGCTTCTTCCTTTCATAATTCCAATGCAAATTAGAAAATAAAAGGGGGAAGTCTGACTGGTTGCTGAGTGCGGCATACAGTTTATATTCCAGCTCGAAACCAGGTTAAGTATATCCTTGTTTCAAGTACAGGGAGCCCAGAAGCAGACTTAAGAATCCCCAAAGCACCCCCAGGCCTGACCCCTAGGACTCCAGGTGAAGGTAAAGCAGGTTGAAGATTTGACTTGGGATAATGGGGATTACTAATTCAATTTATATTTTTAATTAACTGAAAAACAGAAAATGTAATTTAAGCAAATTGGTCTTGGGACTCAGATCATGTAACCTAAAGTGGTTGTAAACCTCAGATATGAAGTTTGAACAAAGCATATCCATCTATAGTGTGTACTTGTCTCTCTCCAAAGCACTAAGTGTCATTTCTGTCTGCTGTCTAGTTCCTCTGTTATCAGCATGAGTCACTTCTCACAATTTTTCCTGACACCAAGATAAAAAAGGTGACATGGGGGATCTCCAGTTGATTGACAGCCTCAGCTCTGTTCCTGTGTGCTGTGTGAAGGGGGGTGTCTCTTCCCTCCAATCAGCTCTCAGAGTATTTGTCCCCTGTGTAACTGCATCTCCCTGCCCCCTGCTTTGTGAGTCTGTTGAAAACCCTTTTCATCTCTAAGTTTTACAAGGCTGTACAGGACAAATGTGTATCACCTGAGGCTAGGGTTGGGCAGGAGGGGCAATAGCCCTGGGCGCAGTGAAGCAAAGGAGCAAAAAGTGGACACAGGTTGGTATACCTATTCTATGGCATGTTTTAATAGTGGGGGCAAAATTTTGGATTCTTGCCCTGGACCCTGGACAACCCTGTCCCGGTACTGCCTGAGGCTAATCGCTTCACTAGGTATAGGTTGGGGTTTACAACCCCTTTAAAGTAGATCTAATCCCAGTCACTAAAATCTTGTACTAGTTTTAACATTATAAAGTTGTTTTCAATATTTCAAAATCTGCAGCTTTCATTAAAACAATACCTGGTGGTCTGCAATACAGCTCCTTGTTCAAGCACCTCCGGTGATAGGATGACAACTGTCTCCCAATTTTGTTGCTGCGTTGTCCTAGAACAAGAAATGCTGATTTTAATTTGCTGCATGCTTGTTCTGAATCAATGCCAAAACTATTGAAATCAGGCATGGTCAGACAACCACCATTTTTAGAAGGTCAGCATTGGTAGCCTACATATTTCTTTTACCACAAGTGCATATTGACTCCATTGTGTCTGCCAGGTGGGGCTGTTATATAGAACAGACAGATGGTAAAGTCCATTACAAACCCCTTGGGGAGGACACATAAAGCCAGCTCATAATGAGGACTGGTCACATTGGGTTACCATTCGGTGGCTTTTACACTGCACTCGTGTCTTGACTTCTGCAGTGGATGTCTGCAGGTTATCACTGACACTCTTTATTATTCACAGGAGGTGGTTTTCTATTCAAAACAGTCAACTTGTTTACCAGAAGAAACTGAAGGTATGTAAAATCGTATTATGAATATTTTATATTCTATATACTGCATATTCAAATCTGATTGTGCAGGGCTGTTTTGATTTTGAACTCCAAGAGTTTCCTTTTTTTGCTTCCACTCCCTGGGGGGCTCAACTGTCATTTTAAACACTATATCATTAATAAATGAAATAAAAAATATCCTGTGTATATGCAGGGGTAAAGAAGACCTGTCCATATTCTAGAGCGGGAGCCAAGGTCTAGACAGGGGATGAGTACTCAATGGCAGGGCAGTCTTCTACCCCTGCAAGTTTGCCTGTAGCCCATTAGACTTTTGCAGAGCTCATGCAGCTATGGCCACTGTTGCTACTGGGAAAGGGGGCAGCCCTACCTTGTATGCAGTACAATGCAATGTTTTCAACCCTGAAAAGCTTCTCCCTACCTACTTTCCTGGCAGGATGTCCTGACGGTGGTGGTGGAGGACCTTAGACTGTGCACAGTGAAGCCCTGTGAAGATATAGAAAGGAGGTTTTGCTTTGAAGTCGTCTCACCCACAAAGTAAGTCTGATGCAGTAATGCTTTCTGTGTGTACAAAGCTCAAGTTGCATGTCAGATTAAATCTCTCCCTGTATAACTTGAAGAACAGCGCTAAAGGCAACCTTTCCTATAGGGGAAACACATAGGCTACCCTGCTGAATCTTTGGCATCAGTACTTTGGGTCACTGACCCAGTGACTCTGATTTTACTGATCTCAATACAAGTTCCAGGTCAGTGACTCAGAAAGTATTGGAGGTAAAGGGTCAGAATAAAGCAACCTGCATTTTTAGAAGGGGGTCAGCAATGGCAGCCCTCGTCCTGGAAAGGTTTCCTTTATTAAAAGAACAATTAGGTTTAATGTACACGGGACGTTTTAAAACCCCTCCTGAACTATGTAACTTGACCAATAGTAACCGATCTTTAAAAACGTCGGTTTTGCCGTGTTTACATTCCACGTTTGCATTTAGAACCGTTTTTTTTTTTTTTCAAATAGTCAAAAATGCATCTCCATTAAAATCACCTGTAAACGGAACGCGGCTAAACACGAGTTACCGCGTTTACAAGCTGTTACAGGCATTTGCCATTTCAAATGCCTCTGAACATCCATCCTGAATGCATTTTTTTGCTTTCCAAAAAAAGCCTCTAAACTCAACTGCCTAGAATCGACTATAAAGACGCTGTGTACATGTACTGATAAGATAACAGAGAAGAGTTCAGGGGCAGCTGAAAAAAATGCCCAACTGCTCCTAAAAGTCCGTTTACCAGCAGCAGTGTACATGAAGCCTTAGACTCAATATAAAGAGAGTGTGGTGAGAAGGAACACTAGCTATAGATGAAGCAATCTTGGCAAGTCAGTTTATTTATTACGGGTATTTATATAACGCTGACAATTTACACAGAGCTTTTACATACTGTACATTGACATCAGGTTACATCTAATGGGCAATTTCAACTTATGTTATTGAGAAACAATACAAAACTTCTAAAACTACCACTTTGTAACACAAGTTGTTATATAAATGAAGCCAGTCCAACAGCGACCACGCCAACTTTGATCAGTGCGTGGGCTCCTCAGCTCAACTTTTGTTGAAGGGACATGTTGGAACATTTTCCATCAATTAATGGCTGCAAATGCTGAACACTACAGGTCATTCTGACAGGTGGGTGTTGCTGCCTGAATACAATGTCCCAGTGAAGGAGATTCCTCCTTCTGCGTGTAGATGGAGGAACCTGTTCGTTTTTTCTCATTCATCCTGCTGGCTGAATGAGCAAAAACTAACCATATATAGCCAGCTTTAGTGGTCATCTCCAACACTACCCTAAAATGAGGGGAAAGGGTCTTGGGCAAATCTTCCACACTGCCCTGAGGTGAGAGAACAGGTTTTATGGGAAATCTTCCACACTGCCCTGAGGTGAGAGAACAGGTCTTAGGGAAATCCCCCATACTGCCCTGAGGTGACGGAACAGGTCTTAGGGAAAGTCTCACATACTGCCCTGAGGTGAGGGAACAGGTCTTAGGGAAAGTCTCACATACTGCCCTGAGGTGAGGGAACAAGTCTTAGGGTAAATCTCCCACACTGCCCTGAGGTGACGGAACAGGTCTTTGGGAAAATCTCACATACTGCCCTGAGGTGACGGAACAGGTCTTAGGGAAAGTCTCACATACTGCCCTGAGCTGAGGGAACAAGTCTTAGGGTAAATCTCCCACACTGCCCTGAGGTGACGGAACAGGTCTTTGGGAAAATCTCACATACTGCCCTGAGGTGACGGAACAGGTCTTAGGGAAAGTCTCACATACTGCCCTGACTGAACAAGGGAGTCGAGTCCCGTCATACACTCTGAAAGGGATTCTGGA
>BLSH010355299.1:607385-636844 GCA_018402905.1 Glandirana rugosa | reverse complement strand
AGTGGAGTCCCGTCATACACTCTGAAGGGGTTCTGGACAAGGGAGTGGAGTCCCGTCATGGAACAGGTCTTGGGGAAGTCTCACATACTGCCCTGAGGTGAGGGAACAGGTCTTAAGGAAGTCTCACATACTGCCCTGAGGTGAGGGAACAGGTCTTGGGGAAGTCTCACATACTGCCCTGAGGTGAGGGAACAGGTCGGGAAAATCTCCCACTCTGCCCTGAAGCGAGGAAACGGGTCTTAGGGAAAATCTCACATACTGCCCTGAGGTGAGGAAACGGGTCTTAGGGAAAATCTCCCACACTGCACTGAGGCGAGGAAACAGATCTTAGGGAAAATCTCACATATTGTCCTGAGGTGAGGGAACAGATCTTAGGGAAAATCTCACATATTGCCCTGAGGTGAGGGAACAAGTCTTAGGGAAAATCTCACATGCTGCCCTGAGGTGAGGAAAAAGGTCTTGACAAAAATTCACCACACTACCCTGAAATGAGGGGACAGGTTTTAGCAGCAATATGAACATTACCCTCTAGCATTTGAGCTTTGTCTGTTGGAAGGGAAGTATTGCTAGGCTGCTGCAGATAGCTGATTAATCCCCCACACCCTTTCTGAGCAGACCCAGCCACCTGGCTTTTTAGAAGTCACCCAGAAATATGAAGGATAATAAATGGCCGGATTGGGTGTATGTTCTCTAACGTCTGTAGGCACCTTGAACTTGCAGTATCAAGTAATACAACCCTGCTGGGTTTATCTGCATCATTACTGGGATGTCTCTGTTGCACCACAAGGTGATCTGTACTCTGATCATTAGTGGAAGGACACGGCATTGCCAGAACACTGCAGGCATTCACAGAAGCATTGGAATTGCTGATTTACACCAGGTCGTGAACCCCAGACCTTCTCTATGATTCACCCTATAAATCCCTTGTCTAGGCCCTGCTCACAGATGTTATTTTTAGAACCCGCTGGCTTCTGTGCACATTAAAATATCAATAGCGAATATGTCTGGGTGCATCTGCCTCACATTCTCCAGCTCCTGAACCTTTACAGCTTGATTGCCTTTTGGCCTTTCAGAAATGCATTAAAACCATCTGGAGGGAACTGACTGCTAAGGCCTGATTGAATTAAAGTCCTGCTCATCCAGTGCTCTTTCTTTATAGTCCCATTTGTCCATCTGTATAACGTGCGTACTGTAGCACCACCAGTGATAGCAGCTGCGCATTTTCACAATGTTATAAAAATGTTATTTATTTTAGAATTGGACATGAATACAAGTGATCATTTTTTTTATCAAAATGGAAATACTTATAAGTTAAGAAAAAGAGCAAAACAAGGGGATTCTTCCAGTCATTTTCCACTGCTACTTTACCCAATGTGTTTATCATACACTTATCAAATGTATGATAAATATGGTAAATGATTGTAAAGGTTTGATTTTTTTTTTTAAATAACAAACCTGTCATATTTACCTCCTCTGTGCAGTGGTTTTGCACAGAGTGGCCACGATCCTCTTCTGGGGTCCCTCAGCGGTGCTCCTGCCCCCTGCTGTTCTCCGACTGTCCCCTCAGGGAAGCATTTTCCCTGGGGGCAGCCGTGCAGGCGCGCTCCCAAGTCCTGTTTTTGCGTCCATCGACACAGACAGCAGGACTCGGCCCGGCTCCTGAGCCACTGGATTTGATTGACAGCAGCGGGAGACAATGCTCCAGCTGCTATCAATCTAGCCAATAAGGATACTAGTCAGCGGCTGAAGTTGCTAGGCTCGTCCCCGGTGCGGGAACGATCGGGGTAAGGTAAGTAAAACGGGGGGCTCTGGGGAGCTGTTGTATTAGAAAAGGTTTTTCACCTTAATGCATA
Source organism: Glandirana rugosa (assembly GCA_018402905.1). Taxonomy (NCBI): domain Eukaryota; kingdom Metazoa; phylum Chordata; class Amphibia; order Anura; family Ranidae; genus Glandirana; species Glandirana rugosa. Next base: position 634,991 of record BLSH010355299.1, on the reverse strand, counting down.
GAATGCATTAAGGTGAAAAACATCAAGGGTTTACAACCCCTAAATGTTTTTTGACACTAAACTCTGGTTAAAAAAATTCTATTCAATTCTGTATTCTTAACTCAAAAAAGTCCCTTCTATTGCCCTCAACCTCCTCCAAATTCCTTTTTTTTTCTGCTGTGATCAGCCTTTCTTTTAGAAGGTGGCTACGTTTGTTCTCCATGGGCCCACTGTGTGTAGTAGCCGCCCTCTCTTGTTCACTCCCAGGGCAGACTATGGACTATTGGAATAGTAGTGTGCTTAGAGCAGTGCACATGACCACAACGAACATGTAATGTGCTTGTTTAAAACAAAAGGAAGCTAAGGGGAAAAGTAAAGGTGTAGGAGCTATTGGAGGATGTATGATGAAAGATTCATTACAAGGCCTTTAATTAGTGGATTTATATGGATTACCTTGGGAGAAGGATATTTAGACCTCTTTCACACTGAGGCGGTTTTCAGGCGCTTTTGCGCTAAAAATAGCGACTGAAAACCGCCTCCCGTTCATTTGAATGAGTGCTTTCACACTGGGGCGGTGGTAGAAAAAGTCCTCCAACCCACCAAAGTAATGTGGAACAGGAATGGACAGGAACTCTTTTGACTTGGGGCACATGTTGGGGTGATATCTCCCCAATGGGACACAAAAAAAACAATTGGCTTTGGATGCACTTTATTGTAGGAGTGTTCTTTCATTTAATCACAGGGTATTGATTCATAAGCAATTGTATTTAATGTTGATGTGCTGCTTTCTACAGGAGTTGCATGCTTCAGGCTGATTCCGAGAAACTCAGACAAGCCTGGATCCAAGCAGTACAGGCTAGTATCGCCTCAGCCTACCGGGAAACACCAGATAACTACTATATAGAGGTGAGGAAAGTGAAAGTAACCGAAGGGTACACACAAAAATATCCTTACACAGAAGGGCTGCCCCAACTTTGGACCCCAGAATACTATAGGCTTGTTGATGTTGGTGGTGTTTGATCAAATATGTGCTGGCTTGAGGACATCCGTTCTGATTTATGTTTTTATTGCTATATGTTGCAAGATGGGGACAAGGGCAAAGATGTGATCATTATGGTCTGCACTGATAAAACGGTTGACATGGGGAGGCTTTCAGTGGCCATTGCTGAATAACTGCGTTGAATGTGACAACAACGTGTATACAGTAAAACCTTGGATTGCGAGCATAATTCGTTCCGGAAACATGCTTGTAATCCAAAGCACTCTTATATCAAAGCAAATTTCCTCATAAGAAATAATGAAAGTTGTCCACATAGACCGTCCTCCGCACCCCCCGGTTCTCCCCGCTGTCAGTCTGCAATCGTCACAGGGAAGACTACCCTGCAGTAGGTCAATCTGAAAGCGAGGCTTGAAGCGCTCATAGAGCGCAGGATGGAAGGGATGACATTAATGGCAGTGCGGAGGACAGTCTATGTGGACATCTTTCCCCCTGATGTCTGCATACTTAGATGTGCCTGTTTTAATCATCAACCTTGTGAGTTGCTAAATGTTGCTACACTTAGAGGCGCCTCCCTTCTCTTTTATATATACTCATTTGTGAAATGACACTACTTGTATATCAAGACATCGCTTGTGTATCAAGTCAAATTTTTTTTTTAATCTTGCTTGTCTGGCAAAACGCTCTCAAACCAAGTTACTGTATAGTATAAGACCACAGTGACATTAACGGCTAAGTTTGGTCACCTTTTTGTCTTTCTAAATTCCAGCTCCCCTATGTACCAATATACTATTAAGCAACAGAGGTACATTAATGGTATATTGGTACATAAAAAAGGTGAACCTATCCTTTTAAGCTCAGTTCACTTCAATGCAAGAATTATTTAACCAAATTCTCTATTTTATATCCTAATATTTCCCCTACAAATGTTCAATTTCGGACATAAATATTAGATGTAAAGACCTAATTTTTGCAAAAGGAAGATTCTAATAAATTGTTATTTTAACCCATTAAACATTTCACCTCCCCCTGATGGTTCACTTTTCTCATCTGCTCCATTATAGCCATATTTATCTAACTAATTATGTAACCAAAAAAGCGAAAAAAATAAATTGGACTTTAAATGTAGTATATTGGAAATGTATATAAATTACTCATGCAGGCTCGCTCCTGAACCGCTGTCCACTGTCTTGCACCCCCCCCCCCACTCCTCACTGGCTGTGATTGACAGCAGCAGAAGGCAATGTCTCCCACTGCTGCCTCTCTGTCCAGTGAAGAGAGAGAGAGAGAGAGAGAGAGACACTGCTCTTGTGCACAGCACTGGCTCAAGATATGTTGTCAAGAAATTTTTCACTTCCTCTGCACAAATTTTCCAGATCATATCCCTAGTCCTTTGTGGAAGTATGGTTTTAGATCTGTTGCTATCCCGACAATCATATCCAGGGTGAAATGTGAGTCCCAGGGTTATAAATAGAATCCTATTTTCTCACAGACTTCCAAAAATGTGCATGAGCAGCGCGCCCATATGGGAAAAAGTCCTCCACCTGACTGGTTTGGCCCAAATATAGGAGTAACCAATTTAAGCCAGAATAGTCATCTTAGCTTTCAGTTTGGTACATGCTCTGTTACATCAGGAACTTTTATAAATGCATTCATAGTTTAACACTTTTTTCTTTCTATATAGAGGCTTGACAGGACGGCATCCCCATCTACAAGCAGCATTGACTCTGCCAGTGACTTGCGGGAACGCAGCATTAAGGGGGAAAGCATACTTCAGCGGGTGCAGAGTATTGCTGGGAATTACCAGTGCTGTGACTGTGGCCAGACAGATCCCCGGTGGGCCAGTATCAATTTGGGCATAACACTTTGCATTGAGTGCTCAGGAATACACAGGTACATCAGTGAATAATGTTTGAAAGAGATTAGTAATAACATTAAATGGGTTTGCAAAAAGTAATGGAACTTCCTCAGTCTGACTAGGATTTATTTGCTCGAGACCTCTCTTCCCCCTTGTAACGGTCCTAATTATACTATTTTTAAAGCAAACTTTTGCTTTTCCCACATGGTGGCAGGAAGAATCCCCAATCTTGTGTATGTCAAGTGCAGAGAGGGAATAAAAGTATGACTATTTTGCTTCGGGTCAACTAAGTTTTAGAAGAAAAGCCTTTCCTAAACCTCTTTCTCCGCTTAAAGGAATCACTAAAGCATCCTGGAGATGATGTAGGAAGAGGCGTATTCACACATCCTGAGGTCAGCAGTATGTGCTGAAGATGACTGCATGTGGGTGTGGCATTCTGTCTTCACATAAAGATTTTCTGACTTTATGTTCAGCTCCAAGAAAGATGTAGCCAGCAACTCCAGAGTCCCATGAAATTTTTTTTTTGCTACATGAAGGTCAAGAGATTTCCATGGGATTCTGGAGTTGCCAGCTACATCTTTCTTTGAGCTGCGTATTCAATGGCTGGAGGCCATTTGAGCCAGAGCACCCATCCTTAATCTATGAGGTGTGTTCCCTGTTGTGAGCGCTGCCTTTGTGCTTGACTTTATGGTCACTAGTTCGTTTAGCAAATTATGGTTAATTAAACTTAATATTTTGCATTCAGTGACCTAAAATTCCAATTAAAGAGTTACTTTACTTGAATCAGATATTTCAGTATTTGGTAGATGCTAGAGAAGTAAAGCACCTAACAGTTTCACATGTGGGTCTGCTCATTGCTGTGCCCTCAATAAGGTGTATGACTCTCCTTGTTGGATCATTTGTTTGCTTTTGGTTACTGAGAATGAAAGAGAAAGTGCTGGGACATACAGAAGGGAACAGAGATGCCCAAAACTCACATGTGGATCAGAGCGGAGTTAGAATTTATGACAGGGAGATTTTGCTTTTGGATGTTGGCGTATTCAAGACATAAGCAACCAGGGTCTTAACAACATTCACTTACAAAAGAGCAATAAAAATATTTTATCTTGGAAACATAGAATTTGTTTAAGGATGCTGTGGAATCTTGTGCAAAGGTTCATTGACTATACCTTTGTTGGAGTGCAGTTGGATTTCACTGGTATATATAACTTTCGTATTGTAGGAGTCTTGGTGTGCATTGTTCTAAAGTACGCTCGCTCACGTTGGATTCTTGGGAACCAGAGTTACTAAAGGTGAGTGAAGTATATTTTTTATACCAATAGTGAGTTGACGTGTGTTGTGCTGCCACATAGTGATATACATAAACAAATTCAAATACAACTCATCAGCGTGCATACATATAAATGAGTCCGCCCCAAAACATGAATAATGAATATTTAGGCTGGGTTCACACTGAGGGAAGGTGCGGCTCCCAGCAGGGGTCCGGTGCGTCCCCATTCACTGTTTCAGGTGCGATTTCAGCCTGAATTTTTGGCTGAATTTGGACCTGAAACGGACCAGAAGACACAAAGGGCTCCTGTGCAAAACACACCAGAGTCGCTCCGGAGATGTGTGAACTGGCTCCATAGAGAGCTGGCCACAATCTCCTGACATGCAAATTGGATGTGGAGAAACCCACATCCAATTCGCACTAGTGTGAACCCAGCCCAAATGAATAAATAGATAAAAACCTACAGTTTAGGAAAGGTCCAACTACATAAAGTGCTATAAATAAATAAAAACTCCACAAATTCATAAAGAAACAATCCAGCCAAATAAAGTGTAAAAGAACTTGTGTAGAAAAAGTGCTGTGGAATAAACAGAAAACAGCCTGAGTGTTCTGGTGCAACCACGATCTTCACCACTGTGCACACCACCAAGAAGGTTATTAAAGAGGAAGTAAAGTCTTCATTTTTAATTGTACCTACAGGTAAGCCTATAATAAGGCTTACCTGTAGGTACTGTAAATATCTCCTAAACTTGCACCATTTAGGGGATATTTACTGTATACTCCGACGTCAGCGGCACATGCGCTCTGCAGGAGCGACCGCTTGTGACATTTCTTCAGGGCCCTGTGCCGAGATCGGTGGCTCCCACACGCTTGCGCGGGAGTGACGTCATTGCGGCTCCAGCCAATCACAACGCCAAAGCCCGCAAACCTGGAAGAAACACCGGCGAAGATGTTAGCGGTGTGTGGGGGCCGCTGCGGTGCTTCATTTTAAGGCAAGTATTCATAATGAGCTAGTATGTGATGCATACTAGCTCATTATGCCTTTGTCTTACAGTTTTGTTTTTTTTTTTTAAATCAGGTTTACAACCACTTTAAGACTGCTTACCAAATGTTTAGACCTCTGATTTATAGGAGGTCTAACAGCATTTTAGAGAAAATCCCACAATGAATGGATGGATGGGAGGACGACCTCCTATCGATCACACGATCAGCCAACACGGTTAAAGGACTGGTTTTGTGGGGTCATTGTCCATTTTGTTTTAGCTTTCTATGACTCCGTGCTCATTACTTACCTGTTATACGTTGTAATGTTTAACTATATATGTTATGATGCGTGAATGTACACCTTTTATACCTTAACTCTGCAAGTCCTGTCTTGTACCTTCATTTAAATAAAAAAACTGAAAAAAAAAGGAAAAAGGGTGAATGTGTGTAAAAAGAGCCTCCGCTAGTACCGCTACTACTTGCTGCTCAAGCTGCCATCCCAAACCTGGTTAGACCGGCATATTTTGGGGGTCAGTCACACCAAAACAATGGTATGCAAGAGGAAGGGAATCACTCATGGTACAGTTTTAAAAACAAATTTTTTAAACAAAACTAGACATCTACTCGCATAAGAAAAAAGTACATCAGCATATCTCATAGACAACATCCAGCACCCTAGTGTGTTACTGAGTAACTCCACCCTACGTGTTTAATCCAAATGGATGTTGTCACTGGGGCATAAACTGTAGGTTTTATCTATTTATTCATTTAATATTCATTATTCGTGTTTCAGGATTTAATTTATATGTATGCACGCTAATGAGTTACAGTGGGGCAAAAAAGTATTTAGTCAGCCACCTATTGTGCAAGTTCTCCCACTTAAAAAGATGAGAGAGGCCTGTAATTTTAATCATAGGGACACTTCGACTATGAGAGACAGAATGAGAAAAAAAAAATCCAGAAAATCACATTGTCTGATTTTTAAAGAATTTATTTGCAAATTATGGTGGAAAATAAGTATTTGGTCACCTACAAAAAGCAACATTTTTGGCTCTCCCAGACCTGTAAACGTCTTCTCTGTCCTCCACTCATAACCTGTATTAATGGCACCTCTTTGAACTCGTTATCAGTATAAAAGACACAACCTGTCCACAACCTCAAACAGTCAAACTCCAAACTCCACTACGGTCAAGACTAAAGAGCTGTCAAAGGACACCAGAAACAAAATTGTAGACCTGCACCAGGCTGGGAAGACTGAATCTGCAATAGGTAAGCAGCTTGGTGTGAAGAAATCAACTGTGGGAGCAATTATTAGAAAATGGAAGACATACAAGACCGCTGATAATCTCCCTTGATCTGGGGCTCCACGCAAGATCTCACCCCGTGGGGTGAAAAATGATCACAAGAACAGTGAGCAAAAATCCCAGAACCACACGGGGGACCTAGTGAATGACCTGCAGATAGCTGGGACCAAAGTAACAAAGGCTACCATCAGTAACACACTACGCCGCCAGGGACTCAAATCCTGCAGTGCCAGACATGTCCCCCTGCTTAAGCCAGTACATGTCCGGGCCCGTCCCGAAGTTTGCTAGAGAGCATTTGGATGATCCAGAAGAGGATTAGGAGAATGTCGTATGGTCAGATGAAACCAAAATAGAACTTTTTGGTAAAAACTCAACTTGTCATGTTAGGAGGAGAAAGAATGCTGAGTTGCATCCAAAGAACACCATAACTACTGTGAAGCATGGGGGTGGAAACATCGTGCATTGGGGCTGTTTTTTTGCAAACGGACCAGGACGACTGATCCATGTAAAGGACAGAATGATTGGGGCCACGTATCTTGAGATTTTGAGTAAAAAACTCCTTCCCTCCGCAAGGGCATTGAAGATGAAACGTGGCTGGGTCTTTCAGCATGACAATGATCCCAAACACACCACCCGGGCAACGAAGGAGTGGCTTCGTAAGAAGTATTTCAAGGTCCTGGAGTGGCCTAGCCAGTCTCCAGATCTCAACCCCATAGAAAATCTTTGGAGGGAATTGACAATCCGTGTTGCCCAGCGACAGCCCCAAAACATCACTGCTCTAGAGGAGATCTGCGTGGAGGAATGGGCCAAACTACCAGCAACAGTGTGTAAAAATCTTGTGGAGACTTACAGAAAACATTTGACGTCTGTCATTGCCAACAAAGGGTATAACACAAAGTATTGAGATGAACTTTTGTTATTGACCAAATACTTATTTTACACCTTAATTTGCAAATAAATTCTTTAAAAATCAGACAATGTGATTTTCTGGATTTTTTTTTCTCATTCTGTCTGTCATAGTTGAAGTGTCCCTATGATGAAAATGACAGCCTCTCTCATTTTTTTAAGTGGGAAAACTTGCACAATTGGTGGCTGACTAAATACTTTTTTGCCCCACTGTATATTTGAATTTGTTTATGTATATCACTATTTGGCAGCGCAACACATTTATTTGCTTGGTTTCACTTTTTATATCTGGTGTGTGGCTATAGTGAGTGCTGCTGTCAGTACTCAGCGCTTGTAACAATTTGCATGTAGACTCTTTAGCGCAATAAATTTTCATTTTTAATATTTTTTATAAATTGCCATGTATGTTTATCTCCCTGACTTTTCCTTAGCTTATGTGTGAACTGGGAAACAGCACCATAAACCAGATCTATGAGGCAAAATGTGAACAACTAGGTCTGAAGAAACCAACTGCTGGATGTTCTCGGTATGTATTATAAATATTTATTTTTGAAAATGTCTTCAGTGGCCAGAAAAACATAAACTTTGCAGCAGAAGTGGACCGACCCTTTGTATTTAGATAGTGGAGCTATAGAGACCTGCAACATACACTCCATTTATAGCTGCCATGCATATGGACTTTATATGGATTTTGTTTTGCTGGATAACCTGACAAGAAGTTAACATTTCTTTCAGGTTTGTTTCTGTCTTTGACCCCATTGGGGAGATTTTCCTTCAATTCCTGTCCCTGTGATACCCATATAAGAAAAAAGAGCAATCACAGTACAGGAAGGCACAGACTGCAATAAATACATTCTCTGTGTCTTTTTTGGAGAGAAGAGAAATCTCTGTAGAGATGTAAACCACAATAGAAAACATAGGGGTTGATTTACTAAAGCTGTAGGGTGCAAAATCTGGTGCAGCTCTGCATAGAAACGAATCAGCATCTAACTTCTGCTTGTTTAATGAACCCCCTCACGCTGGCTTAACACAAATATGCGGACTCAATGGACTGGGCTTTTTACTGCGGGGCCGTATATTTGCGTATCTTCCTTTGTGCTGGGAAAGCTCCGCAGGGGCCCAGATCGAGACCCGGAACTTCAAATTACAGGTCACCTGATTGCTGTGATAGCCTCTGATTGGCTATCACAGCGATCAGTCACTGTGAAGCCCGCCTTCTGTGAATGGAGATGCATTGTATCTCTCTCTGTCCTTGCAGAGTAAAAAAAAAAAAAAAAATAATAATAAAAAAATAAAATAGAAAAATACCTAGGTTAGTGCCAGGGTTAGTTGTTTGGGTCAAGGTCAGGGTGAGTATTTTTTTGACAGGATTTTTTTTTCTTAATTAGTATCGGTGACAGTGTCAGTGTGTTTTAGGTAGGCTAAAAAAAAAAAGCCAAATGTGCACTATGGTTTCTGGGCCATACTACAGATACAAACAACAACTAACATACACATAGGCGGTATCACTGCGATCATCAGGAGCAGGAGAATTTAATTTGGGTTGTTCTGTGGTGGAAGGTTATGGTAGTAGCAAGAAATATACAGCTACATTTGAAAAGGAAAAAAAAAATATTTTCTGAGCAAAGCGGAGTCCACTGAGCGGGACCACCCGTGTGAAAGGACCCTTAGAGTTGTGCAATGTGGCTATTTTATATATAAATAGTTATTTTGAAATTCTTCTTTAATACTGACAATCCCAACAATAAAGGAAAATCTGTCTCTCCAATTGCATTTTTTTTTATCAGACAGGCCAAAGAAATCTGGATAAAAGCAAAGTATGTGGAGAAGAAGTTCCTGAAGAGACTGGGCAGTGTAGAGGTAGAAAATGACAGGAAGTCTTCCCAGAGGTGGAGTGTAAAGAAGTGTCAGCGGAATAACAGCTCCATTAAAGCTCCCTCGGCGAGGAGGAAGTACAGGCATGATGGAGGAAACACATCTCCTGCAATGCTGTCCTCAGGTATGGCTCTGACAGGTCAAAGCTTTAGTTCATTAACGCCCCTTTCACATTTGTGTGAACTGAAAGCTATTTTTTGCCGCAATTTTTAATGCGACTTGAAGCAATGCATGTGTAATCTTGAGGTCTAAGGACCTCAAGTCGCATCGAAGTCGGACCAAAGTAATGTAGGGACTACTTTGAAGTCACACAGATATGAATGGTACTCATTGGAAATCATGGGGTACGACTTGTCATGTGACTTTGCAGGACAAGTCGCAACAAGTGTGAATGGGGCCCTATACTTAGCTATATTCTCCAATAATGAGACTGTTTTTTTTTTTTGTTTTTTTTTTTGTACAAATGCTGGAGTCTGTAGGTAATCGTATTTATTGCATTATAAAAATGCAATTAATCCTGAGTATCGATGTTAAAGACAACACGTTATTGCATTTCAGGCAAAGCTTACAATATCATGTTTGTCGCAGCTAAGCGGGACCTTGTCCTTTACGAAGACAAACAAAGCAGCATGCTGCTGAATGGCCAAAAAGACACTTTCTTTTTAAAGTGGTATTAAACCCAAAACCAAAAATGTAATATATTGCAGCTTACCAACCATTAGATGTGATGGCTGCAGTTGTTTTCTTTTCTTAGGTTTTTTTTCCCTCTGTTTTCACCTGGTGATCTAGCCAGTAACACACCTCCTGTATTACAGTGCCCCCACTCTGGATGAATAAACAAAGGGGCCATCTTTGGACAGCAGCATTATCAACAGGGGGGTGGGAGGTTTACATACATTAACAAATTGAAGCCATACTCCAGCTAATCCTTTACAGCAACATTTTTTTCCTTTTGGGATAAAGGTTTTACATAAATAAAGGCTGATCATTGTAAGCGCCCCTTCTAGTATTAAATGGTTTGTCTCATCTGTAACTGATACATTGTGCCGGAGAGCTTATGTTTTTTGAAAAGAAACAGGCATATTGGCTGGATCACCAGATGGAAACAGAAGAAAGAAAGTCTAAAAAAAATGAATGCAGCCATCACATCTAAGAATTGGTAAGCTGCATTGTAATAAATGTTTGCTTTTGGGTTTAACACCACTTTAAAGCAGACCACAGTATAGGTCATAGCAAAGACAACTGTAAGATAACCCTACTCTCTCTCTGGTACCAAATACAACAATCTTTCCAAATTATGCATGAATGTCACAGATAATGTTGTTTTTTTTTAAGCCTTGGGATATAAAATTAATTGCTTTACAGCAATTTTGTGCACAATATTGCATATGCTACTATCTGTATGATCTTCTCTTTTCAGCTGCAAAGTTTGAGCGGAAGTTCCGTCGGGATTCCTTGTTCTGTCCAGATGAGTTGGACTCCCTCTTCTCTTACTTTGACACGGGTGCCGGACCACGTAGTAAGTATATATCACTGTTCTTCATCATCCACAATCTCCATTTTCATTGTATGACCCACAGGAGTATGCACTGTAAGAAAATCTCTCCCTCTAGTTGCACACAGATATGTTCTTACAAAAGTATTTGGAATACTGGAATAAAGAGATGTGGGACTTAGTAATAGATGGAGTATAAGCAACCAATGGCAGTAGGGAAAACTGCAGTGATAATTACGGAAGTATAGCATAAAAACAAGTAATTCATAGTATAAAATTGGAATCTGGTCAAGGCTGGAGAATGGAAGGTGATCAAGCTGTGTTTAACTACAGCAGAGCAAAGTCGGTCACCGGACTGTCTGTATTCCCTGGTCCTGGTTGACTGAGCAGACAGAAAAATACATTTATTGGCAGCTCCTATATATGTTTTTTATTGGTATATTATTGATGTATTATCCCAGTATAATAAATAACAACACTGGGATAACACGTATGATTCATTAATACTATTACTGATAACACCTACCCAAAAGATGCTGTTAGTTTGAGGGTCTGGCCCTTATTTTAGTGGACATCCACCTCTGAACATGTGCCTTATTTCTCATGGCACCCACCTCTGAGTCTGGCCCTTTCTCTGAAGACACCCACCTTTTTGGATGCTATTTCTGAGAATGCCCACGTCTTGGTATGGCCCTTATTTTTTTAGGACACCTACCTCTGGGTCTAACCATTAATTCTGTAAACACCAATATCTAGATGTGGCCCTAATTTCCCAGAAATGATTGCCTATACCCACATTTATATTTGGAAATAATCTTCTCCCAGAATATCTCTACTTTTGAGAGGATTGAACTTGTGTGGATGGTAGTACATAGGTCCAGGAGTAAGCATAAGATGGTGCATGAACAATTTTATCCTCATAACACATCACGTCGGGGGAGAGATTTTACTTCCAAGCTTATACAATTCTTTGCGGAATGTAATTTGTAGAAGAGGCTGAATTGCTGATCACTGAACCAGCACGCGTCAGTTGCTATGGCTTTCAGCTCAGCATTGCTCCAGCACCAACAGCAAATGGGTTCACCTTTTTAAACTGTCATCAATAGTATATGCTTCAACAAATTTTATTAGGGAATTAAGGGAATTAAAGTACTGCATGACAAAGCCTTTCTCTTTTGCCTGTCTAAGCAGCAATTTTGGTTTCTTTTGTTTGTTTTTTTTTTTCTTTTTCTTTTTTTGCATAGTTGTAGAACACTCATTTAACTGACCCTGCCCATTCCATGTAATTCAAGACAAGGAATTGTGTAAAGTTGTATTTGCACCTAAAGGGATCCCTGATGACTTCATTATCCAGGTGTGGAGACACAAATGGGTTGATTTACTAAAGGTGAATACCGTGCACCTTGCAAAGTGCAGCTGCACTCTGCAGTGCAATTTCTCTAGAGCTTAGTAAATGAGATAAAGGCTCACTTTGCAAGAATACCCAATCACATGCAAGGAAAAATTAAAAACAGCATTTTTCCTTGCACATGATTGGATGATTGAAGTCAACAGAGCTTCTGCTCATGTACTAAGCTCTGGAGCAACTGCACTTGTAGAGTGCAACTTGCACAGTCTATTTGCCTTTAGTAAATCAACCCCAAACGTTCTACTCTGTAGCTAAACTCATAGATTAGCTGCCTGCTTCTAGCCATTTGTAATCTCCACTTATTACATGGTTGCAATGCAGTATGGAAATCATTATATAATCCTGTAACTAAACACATTGGGATTTATGTTCTATTTGCAAAGGAAAACTTTCTGAGTAAGTTAGTCACTAAAGGCAAAACATTTTTTTCATTTTGGATAGAGTAAGGGAGGGTTATAACCCCTGTCAGTTTTTTTTTCTTTGCCACATGTGTTCCATTGGGGGATTTTCTTTCATTTCATGTCCCATACCCAAAACAGGAAGTGAGAGGAAATCCCTCCAAGGTAAGGGAATCCTGGCATGTCACCAGAAATAGTGTCCCCATTGGAAGATTTTCCCTCTATTCCTTTTCAAATGTCAACCCAAAATTACATTAGATGATAACGTTAAACAGGACAAATAGAAAAGGGTGAATCTCCCTAATGGGGGCACAAACAGCAATGGAAACTAACAGGTGTTCTAATCCCTCTCTGCTCTATCCAAAACTGAAAAGCAGCATTTTGCCTTAAGGTGACACTTCAAACTTGTGCTCATTTTGAAAGGAGCCTCTACTTTAGTAAATCAACTCCAAATATAAAACAATTCTCCTCTGTGTATCTTGTCTGTAGATACAGTGCAGTTCACTGTATACTGAAAATGCAACATCCGGCAAATATATTTACAAAGCATCATGGTATCCCTGAATATATTAAAAAAGCTAATGTGCTTTAAAGAGGAAGTAAACCCAGATGGGGTTTACTTCCTCAATATAATAACCCTGTAAAGTAGAAGCATAATGGGCTACTATGCATCGCATAGTAGCCCATTATGTGCCACTTACCTGGAAACGAAGCCTGCAGCATCCAGCAATGTCCCCGCTCCAGGCCGCATCCATCTTCTGCCCCTCTTCCTTCCGGGGCCGCGACTCCGGCTCTGTGACTGGCCGGAGTCGCGTGACGTCACTCCCGCGCATGCGCACGGGAGCCGCCAGTCACGGCACAGGGTCAGTGGAGAAACGGCACGGAGGCACATACAAAACACTGCATATCTCCTGAACCGTACAGGTTTGGGAGATATGCAGTGCACCTACAGGTAAGCTTTATTCTAGGCTTGTATGTAGGTTAAAGTGGTTGTCACAGGTTGACAACCACTTTAAAAGTAAAAATAACCTTTAAAATTAGTCTTTCTCCGAAAACGTTTTGAACAATTACTGGTAAAGGTTAAATCCTCTGATGGGCTTTATTGTTTTTTCTCCCAGTTCCTGTGACACCCACATTTCCCCTTTCTCAAATTAGTTCTCTGCATGTAAGGAACCCACAAGGGGCTATTAACAATAAAATATATACTAAAAGAAATAAAGTATTATTTCGGAGAAGGATTGAAATCTGAGAAAGGAGAAAGATGACTGCAACAAATGTACTATATTCTTACCCCTATTACTGCTTTTTTTGAGTAAAGACACCTGTGAGCTTTTGCCCTAAACCAGACACTTGGCAATGCCAATTATTCACTTCTCTACACAGAATTGGAGGTAAAATCATTACAAATAACTGACTCTGACTTTCAGTACTGAAGTAATGAAAACATGTACTTCTTATCAAATAGAAATAGCGCACATTTTTAAAACTAGCATTGACTAAAAACTTAGAGGCAGCTGCATTTACCATAAAAAATGCACAAATTCTATCCTTTGCAAATGCTGAAAGAATGAAAAAACATTTTAGAAAATAATACACACGTTAAAAACATACTTATAGATAAGGGATTACCTGTTTTTTAGACTAAACTACTTTGAGTGCCCCCCCGTATCTTGTCTACTGGTACCCTCATTCTTATACATTGCTCAGCCATAACATTGACTGCCCACCGTAACCCGTTGGGTCATGGACTCCACTAGACCACTGTGGTATCTGGCACCAAGCCATCAGTAGCAAGACTTCCATGGATCAGACTTGTTTTTCCAGCACATCCCATAGGTGCTCGATTTGATTGCGATCCGGAGAACTTGAAGGCCAAGTTGAAGTTGAAGTCAGCACCTCAAACGTGTTCCTGAAACCTTACTTGAATTGATCAGACCAGGCCACCTTCTTCTATTGCACTGTGGTCCAGTTCCGATGCTCATGTGCCCACTCTATAAGCATTTGGCCGTAGACACGGGTCAGCATGGGCACCCTGACCGGTCTGCAACTACGCAGCCATATTGCACAACAAACTGTGATACACTGTGTGTTCTTGAGACCTTTCTGTTGCAACCAGCTTTACCTCTTCAGCAATTTTGAGCTACAGTAGCTCTTCTCAAGGCCACTGATAAGGGGGTATCACCAGCCTTCCTGTACCGGGCCCACCTTTGCCAACTCAGTGGGGGCCAGGGGGACAGAAAGCGAACTATTTTAATCACTTTTAGGTTTAGGGGGATTAATCTACAGCAGCGCTCCCGGCCGGCCCCGGTGTATTCATATAGTAGTAGCCGGGCTTCAATGTAATTGTGTGAAGTGCTCCTGCAGATTAATCCACCTAAACCTGAAAGTGATTAAATAGTCCACTTTCTAGCCCCTGGCCCCCAATGAACACAGGGGGCCCGGGGAAGTTTTCTTTTCTAAATGGCTGCACAGTGAGGATTAGCACATTGGTGCACAGAATTTGGGAGTCCCCATCCACTCATGGGGCCCCTGTCAGGTAGGTTATATGGGCCCTGTTAGGAAAAGACTTGCTAAGGGTTAATTTTCCTCTAATCCCTGGAGCAGCAGCAGCCCTATTTAAACTTCCTGCTTCCTGTAGCAAATGCTGTCAGTTCTACAACGTTTAGTGTGAGTTCCTTGCTTCCTGACTATCTGATACCTGTTCCTGTGACCCGGCCTGCTTTGACCCTGCTCTGAATTCTGCCTGCACCGACCCCGGCTTCTACGACCACTCTACTGCCTGCTCCCTTGTACCTTGCTGCCTGAACGTTACCGACCCAGCCTGCACCCGACCATCCATCTGCCTGAACCCTTGTACCGCACCGCCCGCCAGTTACCGACCCGGACTGCCTCACGACCCTTCGGCCTGCACGAGCTCCAGCGGACATCTACCTTGCATCAGAGACTGTCCAGCCCTCGTGCCCCCCCGTGCTCCTGAGTTCCCTGTCTGCACTACCAGGGACTCACGAACCGGGGCCGCAAGAGAGGTACCCCCTGCATAAGCCAGACTCCAACACCAGGTACGTGACAGGCCCCCTGATTTCTAACAGCGGCTTTGGCTCTTCTATTGCATCAGACTGCATGGGCCCACCTGTCCTTGACTAAGACTCAGAGGAAGCTGATGGGTATCGTCTTCCTGGCAGCTCAGCAGACGTTGGCCAGAGCCTGGCACTGGCCGTTTCTAAATTTTGCTGATGTCAAACAGTGGCTCATGGGAACAATGGTTCACAAGAAACTCACATCTATCCTTACAGATACCCATGCCAAGTTCCTGAAGATCTGGGACCCGTGGATAGCCTTCAATGACCACCTAGGCCTTTACCGCTTCTTGATGTCCATATGATGGCCCTCATATCCTGAATCTGGGTGGGACGGCAAACTAAATCGTTTGGGAACCTCCTCCCCTCCCCTTCCCTCCTCCCCAGGCAAACTCCCCATCTCTCACTGTCCTCTTCTTCTTCTTGTCTTTCCCTGCGAGCCATCGAAGATCATAGGTGACACTCCTCACCTTTTCCTCATTCTCTTTTAATGCTCCCCTTCTGGGCGTCAGTGCCCTTCTCCTCCCCCCTTTCTTACATGTATTGAGGCAAGAGCTTCTATAGGCCATATACATTCACATTGGGTAGCCTCATGAGTTAGGTTGATGTTGGATTTGTATATGCACTGATTGCTTTTATCCCAGTGAAGACTTTTAACGTACTGCCTTCATGCCCAGATGGACCTGTTACAATATGCTTGCCTCTACTATACCTTACATTGTTCCTCTTATCAAACTGTTTTGTGCATTTTGTAAAATATTCAAAAACCCAATAAAATCTTTATAAAACAGACTGCACGGGTCAGCCTTTGCTCCCAACATACATCAAATGAGCCTGGGCTGCCCATGACTGTTGCCATTTTTCCTTCCTTGGACCACTTTTGGTAGGTTCTAACTGCTGCAGGCCAGGAACATCCCACAAGTGGTGAAGTTTTGGAGATGCTCTGTCCCAGTCGTCTAGTCATTACAATTTGGCTCCTGTCAGTCACTCAAATGCTTACACTTGCCCATTTTTTCTGCTTTCCAAAAATCAACTTCAGGGTCACCCCCATCCACTTTCAGGTGCCATTGTAAAGATATAACCCATGTTATTCACTTTGCCTGTCAGTAGTCTAAATGTTATGGCTGATCTGTGTACAGCACACAACAGTCCTACAGTGGACCTCTGTGAAGCAGAATACCAACTATTGTGCATCTTTGTGCATGCTGCCATCCACTGGTTCGCTGCACTGTGTGTGAACAACGATACAGATTATCAAAGGAGAAGGTTATGTACAGCCTGATGTTTGAGAATGTGTCCCTGGCACATATATCAGCTCAATGTTTGCTGTACTTGCAGATGGTTTGAGAATCACTGCTGTGGATAACAGATAGGAATCGTTTTCCATAGCAATCAGTCAAGTCATTTAAAAGCAACACTTGACTGGTAGCATTTTGTGCAAGCATCCACTTTTTCTTTGGTTTTCTTTTGCTTTAGTTATTATACATATACCCTAAAAGAATCTTCAGCAACCTGCAAATGTATCTAATTTTAAAGTTATCTGTCAAAATTGTCATCCCTAGGTATTGCTGTCCATGGTATTATAGGTTTAATATATGCCTTACTCTAAAGGCTGGTACACATGGGCCGATTATTGGCCAATGTTGGCCGGTTCAACAGATACATTTGGCCAGTGTATACAGCAGCCTGTCGAACGGGCAAGCTGGAAAACCAGCATCTGATCAGCGCTGGCAGCCAGTGGCTGGTAGTCCTGATCAGTGTGTTCCGGTGGGGGTGCAGTCCCCCTATCAGATCAC
Source organism: Glandirana rugosa (assembly GCA_018402905.1). NCBI lineage: Eukaryota > Metazoa > Chordata > Amphibia > Anura > Ranidae > Glandirana > Glandirana rugosa. The sequence goes on along the minus strand of BLSH010355299.1, from coordinate 617,644 downwards.
ATTGGCACAGCGGAGAGATAGTCACACTAACATCACTTAATACGGTGACCTTCTGGTGTGTACCTAGCTTTACAGTTTTTGTTATGTGTTTTTGTAACTAGCTGTCATACTGATAGTTCAGAATGCAGAACGCCATTTGTGAAGCAGGAAAGAAGAAAGCTGAGCTAGCTGTTGCATTTTGGAAATGGTTGTCAAAGGACAACTTGCACCTGTTTTTATAGATGGCTTAAATGTAAGCATAAAAATGTGGAGCTCATAGAAGACTCCCTTTCAGGTTTTATTTCTTGGATTTAGAATAAAGATCCTCAACAAAATTTTAACAGTAAATATTCAGGTAATCCTTCCTGTGTATAAAAAATATTCTTAACTCCTAGGTTTTGGCATGGGGGGGGGTAACCACAAAAAAACAAAAAATAATTCAGCATTGCTTAGTAGAGTTGTGCATGTTTACTGCTTTTTTTTTCGTTAATTTCTACCAGTCACTACTGGATATATTCTAGAGCTAAAGCATGGACCCCCTTTTAATAGATTAAACAATCTAAACCATAATATTATATAATTTTCAAATTTTAGTTTGATCACCAATGTTGGATGTTGACTATCCATATTTAAACCCAATTCTGTTTGTTGTTGTGTGGTCAGAATCCCCTGAACCCAAAGATTTCACCTCATTAGCAATTATTGCATGTGTAGTTCCATCATCATGGTATTACTAGTAAATGTAAGACCTTACTATTTCATTGACTATGCCATCACCTTCCTCTTAGGTGCCAACCAGCTTCCAGCGCAGCACCCCCTGCCAGCTGCACCGTGGACTGGCAGTGGCGCTGAGCCCGGTGGGAGCGCTATGCCGTTCCTCCCGGATGGAGGTAAGGTCGGCGACAAGAGAAAGTCACTCATTTACATACCTACAAAATTCGATACTGTTAATGCATCAAAGGATATTAATGGTCTAAAGGTTTCCAACAGGGCCCAATGCAAGAAAGGTCAGCCATTTTGTTCCTGATCAAGAAAATGCAATGTATGGCTTTATAAACGTTCTTTTTCTACTTTTGTATGAAATGAAGGTTTATAAAGACTAATTACTGTACATTAAGAAGAGCTGTGGATACATTACATATGCATCATACAATTTAATTCTCAGTCACTCTGCAATAGTAAAACTTTGTTTCAACATGAGGATAGTATAATGGCAATAGAATGCAAAGAGAAGACAAATAGAATGCAAGAGAGGGAGCTGGGGAAAGTGATGAAGAGCTTTGTCCATCCTGCAGGGAAAAGCCTACTTTCCTCATTATGTAGATTCCAAGTTGTTCAGAGCTTCTTACATTGTCTTTTTTAAATATTTGATTGTTACTCATTTGTTGTGATCTGTGTTAAAATTCGGTAACTGAAAATTTACTGTAGATCCTTTCTAAAATAAACTACGTTGATTCCAGCTGAAAGACAAATTTGGTTTTAAATGTAATGTTTTTAACTGTGGCCTGAAATTATAACGGGCACCATTGTAGATATGCTATGCATTTGGCATTGTATGGCTGAATTCTAGACCGATATAAATGCTAGTGAACGAAATTGATTGCAATTATTAATAAATGCATCAATAAATGTATTTTTTATATATGCAAGCAGTGCTTCATTTTCGTCTGGCCATCAGCATTTTGCAATCCCCTGTACAGCAGAGATCAGGCTGAGAGAGGGTAAAGCAGCTCTGTGAGGCAATCCGTTGTGCTGCGCTATTCACGTGCTAGCAAGAAACAAACTGATAGCAAGAGAAAGCAGAGTGATGGAGAGAATGAGCTCATTATTCACCGGATTCCCTTTTCACTGTTCAGTCTCAGGCTGGGGGAGGAACAGAGCTGTAAGAATTGCCTCACTGCAGGACAGAGAAAAATCAGGTCTCCTGCCAGAGAGGGCAACAGAGCTGTGTAAATCTCACCACTGGATGGACAGAGCGACAGTCCTTTGGCAGGAAACAGCTGTGTGCTTGGCGTTCAGCCTTAACAATGATATTATTATGGATTATCTGTTGTCTTTCTAGCCAAGTAACAACATCTTAACCACTTCACCTGGGAAGGATTCCCCACTGTAGGACCAAAGCACATTTTGTGATTTGGCACTGCGTTGCTTTAACTGACAATTGCGCGGCCGTGCGATGTTGTACCCAAATGAAATGTGCGTCCTTTTTTTTTCACACAAATAGAGTTTTCATTTGGTGGTAATTGACCCCCTCTGCGTCATTTCTGATCACTGCTATAAACAAAAAATGAGCGACATTTTTGCAAAAAAAAAAACAATATTTCTTACTTTTTGCTAAAATACAAATCCAAAAAAAATATAAAAAAACAAATTTATTCATCGGTTTTGGACGATTTATATTCTTCCTCATATTTTTTGGTAAAAAAAAATTGCAATCTGCGTTTATTGATTGGTTTGCGCAAAAGTTGCCGCGTTTACAAACCATGAGAATTAATTTCTGGCGTTTTTTACCATTTTTTTTTTCTACTGGTAATGGCGGCAATCTGAATTTTGTCGGGAGTGTGATATTGGGGGTGGACATTTTTGACACTTTTTTTGGGACCAATGACATTTATGCAGTGATCAGAAATTTAAATATCCACTGATTACTGTATAAATGTCATTGGCAGTGAAGGGGTTAACCTGCAGGGGATAAGGAAGGGGGTTAACTGTGTTCCCTAGGCGTGTTCTAACTGTGAGGGGGCTGGGCTACCATGGGCATAAGAGATCTAACTGATCCCAGTAACAGGGATCAGTAGATCTCTTACATGCCCACTGACAAAGCGGGGAACCACCGTGTTTACATCGGCGGTTCCCCGTTCTTTCTGTCTGCCAGGTCATCTCAGCTCGCCAGCAGACATTGAGTCCGTCCGAGCCGCGGGCACACTCCTCCAGAGTGCGGCGGACAGGAGAGTGCGGCGGCGCGTTCCACGTCCGCTGACTGCGCACACTCGGATCGCCGCTTATATATGGCGATTCGCAAGACACTGCCGCCGTACATATACAATACATGGTCGGCAAGTGGTTAAAGGTGTTGTAAAGGCAGAAGGTTTTTTATCTTAATGCATTAAGATATAAAGCCTTCTGTGTGTAGCAGCTCCCCAACACCCCCTAATTACCTACCTGAGCCCCATCTCCCTCCAGCAATGTCCACGAACGTCTAAGCCACCCGGGACACTCCTCCTGATTGGCTGAGACACAGCAACGGTGCCATTGGCTCCAACAGGCTGTCAATCAAAGTCAGTCTGCCAATGAGGGGAGAGAGGGGGCAGGGGCCAGGTCAGGGCTCAGTGTCTGAATGCATACACAGAGCTCTGACTCTGCTCGGGTGCCCCTATAGAAAGCTGCTGGCTGTGGGGGCACTCGATAGGGTCGGGGCTGCCCTGTGCAAAACCAGCTGCACAGAGGAGGTAAGTATAACATGTTTGTTATTAAAAAAATAAAAAAAAGAGAGAGAGACTTTACAATCACTTTAACCTAATATGAATCTGGAGCAATTGTAGCAGCTGAATGATGAAGTGGTTCTAAAGTCAAACGTTCTTTTACCTTAAAGTATAACTAAAGGCAAAACTTTTTTTTTAGTTTTGGATAGAGTGGAGATGGATTAGAACTGTCCGTTTTTATTGCTATCTGTGTTCCAGTTCAGAGAGATTCACCCTCTCTATTTGTCCTGTTTACCATTTTCATTGAAAGTGAAAGTAAACGAAAATCCCAAATTTTAGGTTGTGCCTAGAAAAATACTAGAGGGGAAATCTTCCAATGGGGACACCTGGGGGTACCCAAGGAATTCCCTTAATTTGTAGGGATTTCCTCTCACTTCCTGTTTGGCTATGGGACAGGAAGTGAAGGGAAATCTCTGCAATGGGACACAGATAGTGGGAAAAAAATCTGACAGGGGCTATAACCTTCCTTTACTCTATCCAACATGCAAAAAACAACAACTTTTGCCTATAGCTCTACTTTAATGCATTCTTTGCATTAGAGTACAAAACCGTCCAATTGCTATGATTCCCCCCCCCCCCCCCCCCAAACACTTACCCAAGTCCTGTATCGATCCTGCACTGTTCCTCTCTGCAGGTGTTCTCTCCACTCTCACAGCCTTGGCTAAGAGCTGCAGAAGATATTGGCTCCTTCTGCTGCCAGGCAATTCCTGTGAGGACAAAATGAGGGGGTGGGGCTGAGCTGCACTGTGTGTGTCTATGGATACACACAGCCTGGCTTGGCAGCCCGTTCCACATGTGTGCCCCCATAGGAAGGAACCCAGAAGAACAGGTTCAGGGCCAATCCTTGCACAAACCCGGTTAATATAACATGTTTATTATTTTTGTAAAAGGAAAAAGGCAAGCCCTTACAACCACTTTAATCTCCAGAACACGCTTCTAATGCCACTATTGCAACAGATCTGTTCACAGAATACAGAACTTGTGCAGATGTTGCAGAATTGTTATTTTATGTATGGTTATACAATAGTAGGGGTCACAGCTAAGCAAATTAGTACTGTACATCACATTTTTGTGCTAAATATATAATATTTCTGATTGGATTGCATGTGTATATTAAAAACATACATGTTTTTAAACATCACACAAAGTAGCACAGTATTTGCGGACATAAGCTGGATACACACTATCCAATTTTCTGTAGATTTTTTTCTTCATATTTACCAAAACCATATAATATGAGGTCAAACCTTCAATTTGTATGCAATCAGGCAGGCCCTTGCACTACATGGATTTAGGAAATCTGACAACAAAAGTTGGATAGTGTGTATGGGGTCTTAGCATAGCCATTGAGATATAATAGTAAGCAGCTAGGTGACAGGCATGTTATGTGGATGAGATGAGGCAAGGGAGGTGTTCTGTAGCCTTGGAGAAAAGAACTGGGCAGTTCTTGACCCTACTGCTTGGGATTTGAGTGCAGCAGAGGCAGAATTGTTGGCTCATTAAAGTGGAACTTTAGTCAGAAAATTAAGTTCTGCTAGATCACTTCAGACTGGCTCCTTTTGCTGGTATAGATATGTACAACATTAAGGTCTCATACACACGGACGTTTCTTAAAAAATATGTCTGGCCCAACGTCAATGAAAAAAAAATCGGCGTTTTTCGGCGTTATACATCAGCGTTAGTGAGCGTCGGCGTCAATAGGCGTTTTTTTAAAAAAAAAATCATCCCTCTGCTATTTTTCAACCTAAAAACGTCGGTGTCAAAAAAGCCGGTTAACGCCGGTACGGTGTTAGTTGGCGCTGGTGAGCGTTTTGCGGCGTCAAGAAACGCCAAAACGTTACAGCCTCGGAACACGCTGGCTGTGGGTTCTAGTTTCAGCTCACTAACGCAGACGCCATCTACAGCTCAAAAACGTCTGCGTTTTTATGGGGCCATTGACTAATATGGAGAGCTGCAAAAATCGCCAGAAAACACCGGCGTCAAAAAATGTCAGTGTGTATGAGGCCTAAAGATTAGTGTCTATACTTTTTAACATCCAGTAATATACTGTCTCACAGTTGCTTTCTATTTTTAGGCACTGCTGAGTTTGTAGAGGCCGATCTCCTGACAGCCTTAAAGCAGAATTAAACCCTCCTATTCTTTACAGCCAAGTAAGCTGTTTCTGATTGTTCTGCAACTGCCATGGTGCTGCACATGTGATCAGTTATGATTTGATGGTTTAACAGTTTGGTTGAGGACACAAGCAAATGTGACAGTTAGCAATCCCGGCATTCCAGGAATGTAACTGTTTTTTGAAACTGTTAAATCGACGGGTTTAGTTCCCCTTTATGATTTACTGCTGTTCAGGGGCTCTGGGCATCAGCAAAATGGCAGCCTCCAGCAAGAAGAAACAGGAGCAATGCTGGAGGCAATTTATAGCACATGCTAATTTTGGTAGCATAATTATTATTGTGGAATGTATGTTCCTTGCTGAAGAACATTATTTTTTATCCATGTTATGGGTAAAGTTACGATTTAAGTTAAGGGCTCATTGGACTTCTGTCATATTCATAGTTCTATTTCTGCATTTTTGAGTTAAAACATGTGAAAATGTGGATGTATTGCAGAGATTTCAGAGATACAGGTGACCTCTGACACAAGCTGAAGTGTGAGCATAAACAAAACATGCTAAATAAGGTAGCCTATATAAATCTTTCATACATAAGCATGTAGATGTTTGCAAAGGCCCGGTTGTGATGGTCACAGTTCTAAAGCGAAGTCATAATTCCAAAGAATGTAAAGACTGCCTAGCCCTAGGAAGGCCAAAGCCATTAGAATAGTAGAACATTTTCATCTAAGCTCTGATATTCTATTGGCTGTTTTAATAAGGAGGATGGAAAGGGAAAGGGTGAGATGTTTTTTGATGCTAAGGTACAGTTATCTTAAGTATAACATTGTAGTTCTTTCTACGTTCAAACTATATTTTTGCAGTCTACTTTATTTTTAACATGGGTTTGGTATTTTTCTTGTTGGCCCTGCAGGTCTGAGCAGTGACAGTGGCCTTGGAGGAAGCACAGACGGAAGCAATGACGTCTTAGTGTTTGGCTCGGTAGTGGACAGTGTCACAGAGGAAGGTGAATATTTACACTACAGTTATTATTCCTTAGAAAATGTCTTCATCTTCATTTGTAGATTTTTTTTTTTTATCAAGAAAAAATTAAAGCAATATGTTTTGTTTTTTTTTAAACTACCTCCAATTGCTCCTAGGTAGTTTTTTGAAAATGTGAGGGCAAACCCTTTTAAACATGTCAGTTTCTCTGCCCTTGGATACTATATTTGCACATGTTGGATACAAAGAACCTTTTATCTCTATATGCCTCTCATAAAGTCTTAACATTATGGATCGATTTACTAAAGGCAAATAGGCTTTTTGCCATGCAAGGAAATTTGCTCCAGAGCTTAGTGAATGAGGTGAAGCTCTGTTCACTTCCATCATCCAATTATGTGCAAGCAAATATATCATTTGTTTTTTTTTTTTTTTGTTTTTTTTTTCTCGCACGTCATTGGGTAGTCTTTGCAAAGTGAAACTTCACCACATTCAGTAAGCTGTGGGGCAAATGTAAAAGCCTATTCACCTGTATTAAATGAACCTCTTTGTTTAAAAAGTTTCCTGATGTAATTCTACAGCTGGATAGATTCAATGGTGGTTGTTTGCCAAGGATGAAGGCATGTAGAGGGAAACAGATGTGTCAAAAGAAAAGTAATTATTGGCCTATTAAATGCCATATATTGGCTTCCCTGTTAGGGCAGCAGCATTGAGGGCAATACTAATGTTGCCTTTCTTGAAGCAGTTGAAGCCCTGTCTCCTTTTACAAGCGCTAGCCCACGTATGATGCAGTATAACTAAAGGTGAAAAATCTAGCTCCGCCAGTTAATTCATATCCGTAGAGGATGTGACATTCCTACTTTTCTTTGGTAGGGGCATCATCTAGGTCTGTGACCCAAATTAATGTCTCTATAAAAATGCTCTCTATAAGATTACACCTTTATTCAAGGCTTTCTTGTAATGGCATGTAATACCGAGATGTGGTGGCTAATACCAAACCCGCCTCATTGCTGCTCTCCCTATGATGGGGTTAATATTAAGCCACAAAGTATTGGTAGTTCTATTTATTTTTATGTGTCTAAAAAATTTTCCACACAGACCTTTCTTATTGTTTCATGCATTTTTGCCCAATGAATCAAATTTTTAAATCCTGACAATAATATACAAAGCTGCCCACGACTCTGCCCCGAGCTACATCACCAATCTCATCTCGGATATCACCGAAATAATCCTCTTCGCTCCTCCCAAGACCTCCTGCTCTCTAGCTTCCTCATCACCTCCTTCCATGCTGTACTCCAAAGCCTTTCCCATTCTCTGTAATCCTCTACCTCAATCTGTCCAGATGTCTTCTACTCTGTCTGCCTTTAGGTGATCCCTGAAAACTCATCTCTTCAGGGAAACCTATCCCAACTTTTTAAATGCAAACAAAAAGTTTTATTGAGCATAAAGAAAAGCACATCATCAGTAATATGTACACGTTGATTAACATAATAATAAAACGAAAAAAGAAAACGTAAGAAAAGAAAAAAAAAAAAATAGAAAAAAAAAGGGTGCAACAGGCACTACACGAAGGATATAGAGTATGACATGAGTGATAAACATCTTTTGGTGTCACATATAAGCATCAATTACATCAATGATTACCCTGGGGATAAGAAGAGAAGGCATAGCGACAGGGCAGAGCGTGAGGCCGACCTGGGGGCATGAGCCCTCATACATTCACATCATCACAGGTGAAGGGATCCTCCAGCCACCTATCCCAAATATTATGGTACTTCTTGGGACAGCCCCTATGCAAGTAAAGGACTTTTTTGTAAGGGAGGACGGCGTTTACCTCTCTTATCCAGTGTTGAACTGTCGGGGGCGAGTTCCTTATCCACATTCGGGCTATTTGCATCCTAGCTAGGAATAATGTCTCTTGGAGAAATATAGTCAAATACTTGTCTTCCTCTGGAAGGGAAAGTATCCCCAAGATACATTGACCAGGGCAGAGTGTCAACGGGGAGCCCATCCTGTCATGCAAGAATTTTGTGACTTGCGCCCAGTAGCCCTGTATAACCGAGCAGGACCACAAGAGATGGTAGAAGGAGCTATCGGGGCCAGCACATCTTGGGCACAGGGGACTATAGCTCGGTTCATATTTACTGATGCGATGAGGTGTGATGTAGGATCTATGAAGGATATAAAGATGTGTAAGGCGGTCCGATAACTTAGGGGATGCCAATTTACAGACGGTCAAAGCCTCCTCCCACTCCTCATCACCAATGTCACCCACGTCCTGCTCCCATCAAACCTATCCCAACTTTATTCAAAAACTGATCTTTTACTTTCTTCATCAACTCATCCCCACACAGTTATTACCTTTTGTATCACATACCCCTCCCCTTTTAGATTGTAAGCTCTCATGAGCAGGGTCTTCTAACACTCTTGTACTGAATTGTGTTGTAACTGTCTCCTTTTATTTTGTTAAGGTCTGTACAGAATGTTGGCGCTCTATAAAACCTTTATAATAACAAAAATGGAATTTTATGACCTTGAGCAAAAGAAAGAGAGGGAGATTCCAGTAGCTATGGAGGCAGTTTTATTTTTAGACCTAGAAGGCTGAGTAGGGTTTGGTTGCCTGAGAACCTGAGCTACATTCTGTATTTAAATTAAATATATGACAACTTTTCTTTCTCTATAAATTCAGAGTGTGAGGTCTCAGAAGAGTCTAGCGGAGAAGGAGAGACTGAACAAGACCCGTCAGACCCTGAAGACCTAAGGGAATTGCACCCTGGCTTGTTGATGTACAAGGCATCACGTGCCAGGAACCTGCCTGTCATGGCTGAAGCACTTGCCAATGGGGCTAATGTCAACTGGGTGAATGATGAGGACGAGAGCAAGACCCCTTTAATCCAAGCTGTGATAGGAGTAAGCATTAATGCCATATCTCCAGTGCAAAAAATTACTACATGTCATGGGGTTGTATAATTATCATAGAGTCTTCTAGCTCTCCAGCCTCCATATTTAAGGCTGTCTTCCCAGTACTGTTAAAACTACAGCAAACAAATTGCTTTTCTCCTACGTTCACTGACAGACGCAGCTCTTCTTGACTTTGTGGGTTTTATGTTCGTCTTACCAGGAGTTAACTAGGCAGGGAAAGAGTTCAGCTGGCCCCTCCCCTGGGGGCCGTCCTCCTTTCCTACATTAAAACCCCCCCTCACAGAGGACTCTCCAGTTTCAATTCCTAGTTTGCAAGGAGTTGACCTGGCTTCCCTATGGGAACTGCGGTCCTATTGTGACCATTTTTTTTTATTATTTTCTTTTTTCTTTTCTCTGCAATCAAGATGATCTGCTATCAAGAAGCCGGTCGGGGCATCGAGGGTCTTTGTGCTCTGTACTTTCCCCGACCTGGCCAACATGATGGCTGGCCGAAGAACTATCGTCTAGTAGAACTAACGTCTCTTTTCTTTTTTCTTTTATTATTTTTTTTTACCAGTGTTATCCTGGCGTCAAGGGTATCCCTTCGGTCCAGTTGAGGAACGTTTGATCCTTAACTTTGACCTCTCAGGAGACACTCCCCCCCAAAATTACATCCTTTCCTCCTGCCGGGGGTCCCCTCCCCGGTCGACTTGAGAAAGGGACGGATCAATTGAGGACCATTCTGCTTGTATTTTGGGTGTTTCAGTTCTTCTCGACGCAGACAGTCACTTGCATCCTCTTTTCGTTAAACA
>BLSH010355299.1:586063-607375 GCA_018402905.1 Glandirana rugosa | reverse complement strand
CCCACCCCTCTGGGCTCTGTTTTGGTACGGCTTGTGTACAAACTGGAGAGTCCTCTGTGAGGGGGGGTTTTAATGTAGGAAAGGAGGACGGCCCCCAGGGGAGGGGCCAGCTGAACTCTTTCCCTGCCTAGTTAACTCCTGGTAAGACGAACATAAAACCCACAAAGTCAAGAAGAGCTGCGTCTGTCAGTGAACTCGGAGAAAAGGATTTTACGGTAAGTTATAATAAAATCCCTTTTTTGTTAGCAGTCCAGAAGTCCTGCGTTCTGGACCTTCATTCCTAAATGCATAGGGCTTTAAATGCGGGTACCACTCAGTACAGCATTCTCTTCACTTTAGAAAGGTACAAAACCAAAATCCTCCTTTTTCACATTGTGTTCCCAATTGCTGGGCTGTTTTTTAATTGGGAGTGAAAAGGTCAGTTTGATACAATTGTGGGACTTGAAAACAGTCTCATACCGCCCTACCAAATCAATATAATTTCTAACAATCAGAGGACCCAGAAATCTTGACATGAGATATTCGTGGTCGTCAGATACAGGCAGCATGCCTAGGGCTTGATCTATATTAAAAGCCACATATATAGTAGAACCCCACGACACTCTACACTGTTGAAACCCCACTCCTGACCGTTCTAAAGAAAATCTGTCCTATTGCTCGTTCAGGACAAAGTGACAGTTTTACTAGCACATCCTCCGACCCACTTATACATTATACCCTAAGTCTTCGTTTTATTCCTCTGCCTCTCTGTCAGAGCTGTCGCAAACACCTACTGCTTCCAGGTATGGGGGAGCATGCGGTGCTTGGATCTGTACAGCTAGGCCCAAACACTGTCACACAAGGGTGCCATCATCAACCCTGTATAAACTCTGACAGCATCCTCCTACACAGAGCCTAAACAGGTTTGACTCCTGGAGGAACAGAGCGAAGTACAATATGGCTAGGTTGTGGGGGTGGTCAGTTATTATGGGTACTATAGTTCTAGGAAGCAGATTGGAAAAACTGCGGCATATATAAATATAATTGTTATTAAAATATTGTTTTCGTTTCTGTGTTATTCATATAGTAAAACTTTGAAGTAAAGCTCTAAAAAGAGAAAAATGGTGGGGAGCCATTGCTGACCTCCTTCAGCTCATAAATGCTATTTGCTATAATGTTTTTCTAAATTATTATGTTTGTTTTAAAGTGGTTTTAAGCCTCTGACATGAAAAATTAACAAAACATATCCTTCTATAGTGGGTACTTGCCTCAATCCAAAGACCAGAGCATGATTACTGTCTGCAATCTTGTTCCTCTGATATCTGAATTTCTAAAAGGCTGTGCAGACTCCAAGAGATCATGGGGGAGGAGAGCTCCAGCACACAGTGTGTATTTGACAGCTTCTGCCATGCATGTTCCCCTATGAGATTCTTTAGATGTGTGTATCTCTTCCCTCCACTCAACTCTCAGAGTACACTCATCTCTCCCCTCTGTGCTGTGCAGTGTATGAGGTCATATCCACCTCACTGCCTGCTTGAGCTGACAAAAGTTGTGTAAGTTCTGGAATTTAAAGCAGTAGTAAACTGTTTTTTTTAAATCCTGCAAGGCAAGGGCATAATGTGCTAGTATGCATTGTATACTAGCACATTAAGTGAAACTTATCTTAGAACAAAGCCCTCCAGCGACATGCTGTCAATGCTGAAGGTGCTTCCATCTTTACCCGGTCTTCCTGTGATGTCACCGGCTGCATCAAAAGTAAATCACCGTTTAGGAGATATTTTCTGTACCTATAGGTAAGACTTACTATAGGCTTACCTATAGGTAAAAGTCATGCATGGGAGTTTACACCCACTTTAAACAGATGCAGAGGAGAGATGGCTGCAAACAGGCACAACTTATGTAGAAAGACTTAATTCATGTGTTTCACCTGAGGCTAGACACTTCACTGAGTATATGTAAGGGTTTACAACCACTTTAAAGGGGTTGTAAAGTCTCAAGGTTTTTCACCTTAATGCATTCTATGCATTAAGGTGAAAAACCTCCTGTGATGCACCAGAGCCCCCCTTTTACTTACTTGAGCCTGATCTTTCCTGCGCCTGGGACGAGCACACCCGCTCCAGCCGGTGTCTCGAGTCCTGATTGGATAGATTGATAGCAGCACAACCATTGGCTCCCGCTGCTGTCAATGAAATCCAATGATGCGGGGCCGAGTCCTGCTGTATGTGTCAATGGATGCAGCAGCAGGACACGGGAGCGCGCCCGCACGTATGCCCCGAGGGAGAGCGCTTCTCCGACGGGGCACTCGATGCGGGGAGGAGCCAGGAGCGCCGCTGAGAGACCCCAGAAGAGAAGGATCGCGGCCACTCTGTGCAAAACCCTTGCTATTTAAAAAGGAAAAAAAAGGCAAACCTTTACAACCACTTTAAGTCACAGCTTGGGAACAAGAATGCAAATCAGGAAACGAGAAAAGTCAGGTATACTTTGCATACTTGTGTCAGGTCACTGGGTACTGATGCAAACGAGCATGCCAGCCATAAAATTAGTATTTTCAGAAGAAGGAGTCAGTAAAGGCAGCCTCCATGGTTTTTTTTTTAAATATGCCTGAATAACCCTTATTTGTGGTACTGTGCTGAACCCTGATGTCTTTGTTCTTACTTTATGAAATATATTCATTGTATTTCCTCAGGGATCATTGATAGCATGCGAGTTTCTGCTGCAGAATGGCGCAGATGTGAACCAAACAGATGTTCGAGGGCGAGCACCTATACATCACGCCACGTATCTGGGGCATACTGGGTAGGTACTGGGCCATGGAGCCAGAATACAGGTCTCATAAATAATTAAATCTGTAAAGATAACACTTTAACAATTTTGCCAATTTTGAGAGATATACTAATAGGTAGACTAGCTGACCTCCTTTTGGGTTATGGGATCTGAGATTTTTATTTTTTTTTAAGTAATTCAGACTTGCCTAGGTACGATATGCTAAGTAAGAAAGGTAGCCACATACAGCTTCTAATTGTTTGAATTCTTCCATATGTGTATGTTGGCTTGTTAAATGTATATCTTCCTATTGGCTTATTACATTCATGTAGAGCCTGTAGCTGTACAAGTATATAATATATGCTGTTGGTTGTCTGCTCAGGGCTAATGCATTGATTTGTGTCTGCCTCCTATTCAGTCAGGTGTGTTTGTTCTTAAAACGAGGAGCCAATCAACATGCTGTGGATGAAGACGGACAAGATCCACTCAGTATATCTGTGCAGGCAGCTAATGCGGATATTGTAACTTTGTGAGTTTTCCATTCTAATTTTTGCCTTTTTATGAATTTTTTTTTTTTTTGTAATGAATTTTTATTGGTTTTCATACGAAAAACAAGAATACAGTTAACAATGTTTGTATATGTTGCAAGGGTAGTGAACTTTTTATGAATTTTTATGTACAACTAACACACAGACAAAATAAGGCCTCATAGACACTTGAGTTAATTAATCATGCATCATGATCACTACTGTGAGGAAGAGAATCCTTCCAGAATTTATAGTGATCACTACTGTAACCTGTCAGTTAAAGTAGTTTTAAATGCTACGCTTTTATATTTTATTTTAATGCATTCTCTGCATTAGGGTAAATATGCCCCAGTACCTTTCCATGCCCCATCTGTTCCCAAACACTTACACAGTCATCGCCACCAGGTCCAGGGCAATCTGTGCCGCTTCTTTGAATTTAGGGATTATAGAGGAGGTTACCTAGGGGAGCAGAGCGATAGGCTGTTGTCTGTTATATTGCAGGTAGGAGGGAACAGGGGTTAGGTTTTCTGGGCTTTATGAGTGTCTGTGGCCCCACATAGCTTGGCTCAGGTCCCAAAGGGGAGCACACAGACATGGGTTTCTCCTTCAGAACCTGTGATGTTACGGTAACGCCCTTTACAGGAAGAGAGGAGGAAGCATTGTTGCAGGAGAAACCTACAGGAAAGCCATCACAAAGAAAAGTAAGATTAAGATTTTTATTGATAAGCTTACATAGCTAAAAAAAAACACTAGGAGGGTTGAATATTATTTTACAAAGCATCCAGCAAGCTTCAAGCTGTTTTTTTGAAGGTGTTAATGCACCCTTCAGCTCCAGTGTAGGAGTATTGAATATATATCCTAATGGGAGTGCATGATGTATCTTTAAACAAGTTTTTAGCAATCTTAAGTGGGCTTTTTAGCATGTGTCAAGTAGTACTGAAAAAAAAACCTCTACTGTTGGTAAATTTGTTCTCCTGCATTCAGTTTTGGTACTCTTTCAGAAAGTGCACTAAACCCGCAGGATATAATAGAAGTCTATGGCTAAGTGCAGCAAACCTGCAGGTACACTGCACTGCACCCACGGTGTGGGTAAACCGCAGAACATCAGTGTGAAAGCAGCCCTATACTATTATGCCCAGTGTATTGCTTCACACTGATCTGAAGATCTCTTCTTTCCTTCTGCTGGCACCACTCTGGAGACCGTTAGCCGAGATAAGAGGTGGAGTGCAGTTGGTATCACTCCGCATGGCACAGGAACCAGCAGTACAGAGGAGGCATCGGTTTATGTGGCTCTCGCTCCCTACTACACCTCCAACTCTACAAGTAGTCCCTCTGCATTGCACTCTGTTTGATGCTCTGGGATGGAGGGTCAGCAAGCCCAGACAGCGACCTACCAGTCGCCATCTACTGGCAGATCGTGATCTATGGGTTGCTGACCCGCTGAATAAAGCACTCATGTATCTGATCTTTTCATTAGCATTGGGTATATATATACTTGTTAATTAGATATCTAGATGAGTTTATAAATGTGAAATGAAGCATAGAAAAATCACCATTATATGGTCACCATACATCAGCTATGAACTAGAAGTGTCTCCTTATACTATGTTATTCTTCATTTCCTGACCACCAGTGGTATTCTTACACACTTTAAGACGAGATATTCTCCTTTTTCACTACTGTGCCATGAAAGAATTGTGTTTTATTTTTTTGTTTTAAAGTCTTCAGTGTTCAGAACACAAGCTTATCAGAACCTCTACTCCCACAGGCTGCGACTTGCTCGGATGAACGAGGAGATGAGAGAAGCAGAAGGACCATTCGGACAACCAGGTCAATATCCCAGCAACAGTCCTACAGAGCAGCAGTACAGAAAGTGTATCCAAGAATTCATCTGCCTTAATATAGATGAGTGTTAGACAAAGCCCCACAAGGGGGCGCCGTTGATCCCTACTTTTGAACTTTTTTCACCACTAGCTGCTCTTGGCATCCTCCTTTTTTTTTTTTAATGAAAAACCTGCATGGGGAAAATCTTCTGGCACCAAGGGTGGGGAAAAATAAACTTGTGGACCAGGGGCACAATAAAACCAAAATTTATGGAGGGGTCTGGACCAAAATTATTATTTTTTTTTTTCCCTTTTTGCCCTCATCACTGCCGAGAGCAAAATGCAAGATGGTGATGTGTAATTTATGTACTGTTCAGCACTTTTACAAACTGTGATTCTTTTAGGATTTAATGTGTTGAGATCAGAGCAGACACTGAGATGACTATGAGTCAGCAGGTTAAGCCTTGGCTCTTCTGCCTCTATAGTGCCTGACTGTATATTTATTTAGTGGTAAATCTGAAGTGACCCAGCTGAGCCAGTGAAAGGTACTCATACATATAGGGACTTGTGTCCTAGCTTATCTTCGGGTTCTTGTCTTAATGAAATAAAGTTTTGGTCTACCCAAAATAGATATTGTAGTCAGCAGTTTTAGTCACTTGCTGGCTTTGTTATTTCTCTTGCGGAGTCTGAGGGAGGATATTTCCATTTGAGTTTGCAAATCCACCTACCTGATGCAGCTATTCTGGGGATGGGGGAGTTCTGACCAAACTTGCTGCTGGAGTTGATGTGAGATATGCGCACTATATGATCAAAAGTTTGTGGGCACCTGACCATCATGTCTATAGAGTTTGTTGGGCATCCCCTTACAAATGGCTTTTAATATAGAATTGCTTCCCATTTTCGCGGGTATACCGGCTTGTGGTAAGATTTTCCACAAGATTTTGGAGCGTATTTGTGGGAATTTGTGCCCGTTCAAATAAAAGAACATTTGTGAGGTCAGGAACTGACGGATTACAAGACAAAAGTTCCTTCACACTAAACACATCATACCATGTCTTTATGGAGCTGGCTTGTTACACAGGGGCACAGCCATGCAGGAACAGAAAAGGGCCTTCACCAAAGTGTTGTCAAAAAGTTGGAAATGCGCAATTTTCTAAAATATCTTTTAATGGTATAGCACAAGCAGTACCCTTCACTGGAAACAACTGAAATCATGAATTTGGTAGGGTTTCCACAAACTTTTGGCCAATTAGTGTAAGCAGCAGTAAGTGATACAACCTGCCAGTGTTAACCTATGACTGAACAATCCATTTTAGATATGCTGCCCCTTGAAGGGGGTTTGTCCTGCTGTACAAAGTTTGGATGAAATGTTTGCCAGCTGAGGTGCGGAGCTCAGCATTGTAGAGTTATGGGGTGTGAGTTGCTTTGCTGTAATGCTATATGGGTGGGGTTGGGTTATCTGTAGAAACCCATAGATCCAGCACTTTTGGTATTTTCTGTTTTTTCTGGTGCTTATTTGTAGCATACATACACAAGCAAACTTTGGAATTGTGTCAAAGGCAGTAATTTGTCGTCAGATGGCGACGTTTCTGTAATCATTCGGAATTCATTGACAGGTGTGGTTGACCTCCTGAGCTGCATTTCACCTGCGTTAATCAGGTTTTGCATTCCCATAGACTTGTACGGTTATTCAAAACCCGCCAGATGTGAACAAAAGCCTGTCGACACAGTAAGGCAAAGTGAAATTGGATTGTGGGGAGCTACCAGCTTTGCATACTATTATTTCTCTCTGTACAGCTTTGTTGAATAAGCCTGCTGCCCTTTCAGCATATGTGGTTCTCTCAAAGATCTCTTGTTACATACCGGATTGTTTTTAGTAAAGCAGTGCAAAATAAAGAAAAATAATAATGATCTTGTGAATAGGCAGTATCCCATAACAGCCAATCAAATTTCAGGATAATATAGTCATATTCATGAAAAGATGATTTCTGATTGGTTGCTGTGGAGTGTTATACTTGAACATCATTTCTTTTGTACTGCCTTCCTGAATTAGCCCTCTTCACTGCCTCTGGGTATCTAATAGCTGAGAGAGAGAGAGAGAGAGAGAGAAAGAGAGAGAGAAAAAGATGGTCACATACAGGGAAGCCACTGAAATGTTTTGTTTGTTGTCATTTTGGCCCACGTTTGCCAGCTGCCCAGGCATCCACAGACAATAACTCTAAAGTAAACCTGGGTTCAATTCTGAAGTTAAACTTACACAAGGAACCAACTGATGCTGGCCAGTACAAAACTGAGCCCCAGGACTCCAGCAGCCTTCCTGGTACTGGGAGCACTGGCATAGGTTTGTAACCCATGATCCCATGATGCATTACCCTGTCCCTGCGTAATCTGCTGACATGCATTGCCATTAGAAGGGTGGGGGGGGGGGGCCATGCCTATCTTTCCACTGTCAAAAAGTTAGAAGTTTATAAGCATTTTTTGGGGCTCATTTGCTTCTCTGGAAACCCTCTTTTCATCTAGCTGTGGCTAGCTCCTTGACTCCTATTACGAGGATAGCATGTTAACCCTAGACTATATACAGGTTCACTTTAAGATTTTCAATTGAATTTAAATGATATCCATTTCCTGTGAACACTTATGTTGGTCATACACTTGACAGTTTTGTGGCTTTTAGCCATAAACTCATTTGCAATTGGCTTTGAGGTGCTGATGGATTTTCATCCAATTTTCAATTACATGGTCACTGTAGACTAGCAAACATATATAGCTGAAAGTCAAATTAATGCCACAAAATGGCCTAGTATGTGGCCAGCATTACATTGTCTAGGGGCAATTGTAAAGTAACTGCTGGTCTGTCTATACCAGGGTTCCGTTGAAGCCTAGGGTTCCTCCAGAGGTTACTAGGGGTTCCTTGAGCAATGGTCAATTTCTATCTCTCGGATAAATTCCCAATGATACCATTGATCTTTTTAGCTATCTGTAAGGGGATAATTCTTCCCAATGACGACAAGTGTAAGGAGCATTCTTCCCACTGACCATCTCACTAATGTATCATGAATATGTAGATTTTTAATTTTTAGCACGGGTTCCACGAGACTGGATAATTATTTCAAGGGTTCCTCTGTGTTGAAAAGGTTGAGAAAGACTGGTCTATACATATGAAAAGGTTGTTGTGTGATCTGGCCGATATCCGTCAAATTGGAAAGTAATCACGTATTTCCAGATCACTCTTGACCTGTGCATACACAGATCCCTGGGGTAATGGATATCAATGACCAATCATTATTGTTACCCAAAATGAGATGCAAAGGTTTTGGTTGTCACTCCTGATGGGATCAGGTCTGTTCCTTGACGGATGACTGCTCATTTTTTTAGGTATTTGATTGGCTGTCATTGTTCTTGTTTTCAAGTTAGCTATTGACATTAGATGACTGCTTTCATATAGGCTGGACAGCTACCTTATGTTTTTATACCTCTACCACTGGCACCAACTTTTGAAAACCTAGTGAGTTTGCTGCTGTTCCCCCTGAGGTGAGTTGGTGGCAAGTGGTGGTGTCTCTTACAGTTCCTTTTGCTTCCATAATGTAAATATGGGCACTTAAAAATGAAACAGAAAAATAGTAATTTCATGCACTACCACTTCATTTTGTGTCATGGGTACCCGTTTATAGGGGCATATAGTGTATCTGTAGGTGGTAAGATCAACAGTAATAGATGCGACAATGACCTACATGAACTGACAATCCTGATTGTTTGGTATCTAGTTGCTTATAAGATCAAGGGCCATCTTTGCCCACTATCAGGTGAAAAACGCCCTTACTGACCACGTAATCACCTAGCAATCATTTGATGTGTCTGTTTTTCTTTTGGATTGTTTACATAGATTTTTTCTGTGCATCTGTGTCTTGTTGTCCTGTTTTAATTCTGTAATGAATAGATGTCACCTTCTGTATTTTCAATTACCTTAAAAGTACACAGCATTATCTTCTCTCTTGCCACGTGCTAGGCCTATGGCATTGCAGCTGAATATATTGTATGTTAAAGGATAGAATATCCCTCAGAGTCAGAGACTGGTAATTGCTGGCACAGTAATGTTGAAACTGCTTTTCAGGCAAGTAAAGACAGTCATGACAGAGCCCCTTTAAATTTCTCTAGCATTTTGTGCTGATTGTACCCACCAATGTACACTGAAGTTCGTATGTCCTGGATAGGGTTTGGTGAGCTCTCTATAGAATACCAGCTCAGCTCCATTCACAGGGCTATTGATTTAACATTATGCAGTTTAGCAAACCTTCTACTGTAGTCTTTCTCTTTCTCGCTCTATTTTCTTTTTCATTTACCCACTGTGCACTAGAGACCTAAAGGGGAGCTATTATTCTTCAATGCAGTTCCAATTACAAGTTCAGCCTTCTCTCACTCTAGCAAAATCTTTCTGATTCTTGTGGCATGTGACTGTATGACTCTTGCCGTGTGTCTTTCCTTCGCTCCTTCTCGGGGGCCATGTGATTATAAAAACCTGGAGAAAGCATTTTCTCTGTCACCCACCTCAATCAGTATGGGAGAAAGAAAGGGGCAGTTCA
Source organism: Glandirana rugosa (assembly GCA_018402905.1). Taxonomy (NCBI): domain Eukaryota; kingdom Metazoa; phylum Chordata; class Amphibia; order Anura; family Ranidae; genus Glandirana; species Glandirana rugosa. Next base: position 597,703 of record BLSH010355299.1, on the reverse strand, counting down.
GTTGTTGTTGGCAACAAGAGCAGTTCTGCCACCAGACACTTTCATTCACGAGAGCCTAAAGCTAATTTATCAAAACCAGAGTCAACCGATTGAAATACAGAGCTATTGCTTATAGAAACCAACCACATTCCTAGTCTCATTAAATTGACCTGTTTGGTTCTATTGGCCAATTTGACTACAATAATAAAAGCCAACTCCAGTGTCCAGCTCAACCGCCCTCCATATAGAACACACAGAGAATCCATAGTATGCCTTGTTTGTTTGTCATATCAGACTGCAGGGGTTTCAGCCTTCACTTTGGATAAGCTTAAATCTGAAGAGGGGTCAATTGGGTCCCAGTGCAGGATTAATAACCCCAAAGGCTTCCTAAGGGCGTCTCTATGTCACCTCTAGTGCTATGCAATTCCATTGTATGACGAGATCACTGGGTCTGGGTCATAGAGAGGACTGTTATGTAATATTTGGGTATTAATCTTCATCAAGACATGGTCTTGCCCTGTAACTCCATCTTTTCAACAAATTTTATATTGCAAGGCATGGCAATAAAAAATAGCCAGCTTTATGAATCGTGTTAATTGTACAGGTTTTGAAGTGTTCCTGTGGAAAATACTTTTTTCTTGTTGCCCTAGGGCAGGGGTCTTCAAACTATGGCTTTCCTGTTGTTCAGGAACTACAATTCCCATCATGCCTAGTCATATCTGTGAATGTCAGAGTTTTAAAATGCCTCATAGGATGTGTAGTTCCGCACCAGCTGGAGGGCCATAGTTTGAAGATCCCTGCCCTAGGGGGTCTTTCTAAGGGTTGCAAGGTAGTTCTGGCCTTTATGGCCTGCCATCCAAACCAAACCTTAATGTTAACTGTGAGGCTTGGAGGAAAAAAAAGGATCTTAATTTTATCAATCTTTGGAGTATATGCATGGGCACAAGATGGCATCAGATCCATATTTTATCCATGGCAACAAGGAAAAAATTTCTGCAAAAGCCTGTACAACCATACATGAATAAGACATCACTTACAAAGCTGATACTTTTGCCTTAGGTCATCAAATCTGCCATAAATATCCAAAAACATGGAGTTACTATGTGTGGATTAACTTTTCATTTGTAACTCCTTAGCCTGCAAATGAAACCTTTGTGTTCTGTTCTTTGTTTTCCATGGCATGCTAAACCACCCCTTCTTTTTAAGTTTGAGAACATCTGATGATCAACTGGCATACCTTTTATAATATCCACATGACCTCTCAAGGGTTTAATGTAGCCCTGTCTATAATTATTATGCACCTTAAGTCCACTAGTATACTGTCTTTTTGGGGTGATGGATGTCGCTCAGCACCCTCTTGGAAAAGCACAGAAATTTCCATCCTTCAGAATTCTTGCTAAGATCATTGTATTGCTCTCTGGAGAACATGCAATAAATCCCTAGTCATACAATCACCAAATAATTTAAATAAGCTGGAATGGGAGCCATATTTGTTATTATTCTCCAAAGGCCTATAACATGCTTAATGGGGAGTTCCACATTATCATAACTGTCACTGTAAAAAGCATTAAGGACATTGGTTAGAATTTAAGTCAGAATAAGGGGGTGGATATCCTTTAGAACATCCAGATTTAATGAAATTAGGGATCGGAGTTTCATGTCATTTGGTGTCAAACCGGAAGGTCATATGACCACCAGAATGCACTGCCAGTTAGAAGCATGGCTTCTTATACCATCTATTAACCAGCAGGACTTGATCTTACATGGATTTTTTTTAAAAAGGTGCTAACTTTATTGGAGGTTCTTCTATATGGCCATTTTAATACTATCAGTCCGCCTCAGGATTTGTTACTAGTCTACCATTTACCAAGAAGCTTTGTGACAGGATTTAGCCTACGATGCAGCCTGCCGCGACACAAATCACCATTTTTGATGCCATGGTCAAAATATTTTCTGGTAAAAGTTGTACATTTTATGTAAAGGAAAATGCTATCTACTTGTGCACTTTTTCCTCCTAGCAGTATTGGAGATTACTTATATATGTATATGTTTCGTTTGTGTAAATGTAATTTTGTAAGTGATAAAAAAAAATGTTTTGTACTGCTTTTCACTTCTGTTTTTCTTCAGTGAAGGTGTTATTTTTATTATGATAATTTATTATGGATTTTACCACAAAGCAGTGTGTTGCCTTCTTATATGCTATATGTAAGAGAGACGGTTTAAATCATGTCGCATACTGCTACCTAAAGGTTTGAGCTGCTTATTTTCTCTGTAGGATATATTCTTTTTATAAAAACACTGTTAGTTTATGTTGAATGTTGTGAATCTGCTGGTAAACTTTGTATTTTTTTTTTTAATCTATTGGGCTCTGAGCCTCCAGTTAGCCAGAGCCTCTGCATTGCTTTGCTAGTTTTTAGGCATAAGAAACAAAATACATATTCTGTATAACACATGGACGTTCTATATTACTTACAGTGTCATTGCCATAAGAATGGGTTTGCAAATAGTGTATTCCTTTTATTTTATTTTTTTTACGTTTTTTGATTTATTTTTAAGCTTTCACTAGGAAGTCTGTATTTTCCGTGTACCACAAATGTAATTTGGACTTATGAGAAAATACTTTCAGAAATGAATGTTTTTATTGCATTTTTAATGTATGTTCTGTGTGTGTGTTATGTTTTTTGTTTTCGTTTTCTGCACAGAAAAATTACGCCAAAAGGCACACAAAATATTTTGGGCCTTATTGTGAAAGTGTCTGAAGGAAGAATGTGGTATACAATCTAATCTAACCAATCTAATTCTTCCATGAATTTGAATATTGCAGTTAAGATACCTGAGACATTTTTATTAAAAAGAAAAAAAAGTACTTTAAAATGCAGAAACCTTAAAGCTGAACTCCAGGCAAACCACTAAATGCACAGTTGAAACAGATATGCAAAGTCATTTTTACCTGCTGAAGGATTTATATTTTTGGCCCTCCAGTCTTGAGATCTATAAGATCCTGCCAAGCACAGCCAGCCTGGAGACCTCATTTGTCTCATCTACAGTTAAGTAATACAATACAGTTAGGCAGACCATGCACGGTGCAACTATACACAAATCCCCCATCAAAACAGGCAGTGCTGACAGGGGAATCAGCAATTGTGTTCTCCTATCTGGGAGGCAGGGGCGGGTGGAGGAAGCTGTCCCCAGAGGAAGTGGACAGTTATTATTGCTAGCAGCTATAGCAGCTGCTAGTAATAATTGCAAGGGAATCCAGCAGGCAGGTTTTAGCCAAGTTGATCGATTGATCAATAGTACATTCACCCTGCCCATTAACGGTTTGAATCTCATCCGGTTCCGGCTGAACCTGGCCGAGATTCAATATGTGTATGGCTGGCCTTAGGTCTTGACCCTACCTCAGCCTTTGATTGGATAGTGAGGTCATCTGTTACTATTTTCTCTCCTTGTATCAGAACTTTCCTTGTTCGCATGAGCACTGCAGCACAACTGATTCCCTACGTGTTGCTTCTCTCTCTTCCACTCTGAGCCCTGCTGATACCAAGTCAAACCCAGGTACTAACACTAGTTGCATTTAAAAACGCACTTAATCATTTTTAAATAAACACATGCCTGCGTAGCCTTGAAGATGCCTATGCCAGCAACTGATCTTTAGGAGATAGTTAAAGTGGAGGATGGTTGTTTATTTTGTCAACGTATCTACATAAATTGGTGTTTGCCTAGAGTTCAGATTTAAGTTTGCCATTAGAAGTGTTTGTATTTTACCTTTACCATACAATGTATATATCTGGATCAATCCTGACTGCTACAGTAATGTCCAGTTTGTATTTGCCAGCTGGTCTGCAATTGAATCTTCTCATAGGCCTCGTTCACATGGGCGCTGACGTCCGCATACTGTGAATGGGCAGTTTTGTTTTTTTCAGCATTTCTAGACTCCAGGTGCTTCTCGCAGGCAGCCTATCTAAGTCTATGAGGATGTAGCAGCTGCACAGCCACTTGTGCTAATGTGACAGGTATGCGGGTGCAGGTGAGCGGCCCTGAACACACAGTGTGCATTCAGGGCCACTCACCTGCATACCTGTCACACTAGGACAAGCAGCTGAGTCCATGCAGCCGATGCGTCCTAATATACTCGGATTGGTTGCCTGCACGCAGCACCTGGAGATGCTAAAAAAACACTGCCCATTCTCAAGTATACGGGTGGGAGTGCCCATGTGAACGAGGTCTAAACATCTCCCTAAGATAGTGATTTGAAATGTATGAATTTCCCAGGCCTGGAGTCATAACAGCTAATGTCATCTTCATTTGTGTTTAGTGAAAAGTAAATCAGCATACCCTGCACGGAATGACTATTTGGTTCCTTATTGTTCCATCCTTGCCAGCCTAACTAAAAATGAAGTGTACTTTGCTTTACCCTTCCTCCTGGGAGTTCTGTTGCCATAGGTCTGGGCACCTTTCCACAAACCTAACCCCATCAGAATTAACAGCTATAGCATATACCAATTCTATATTGGTACATATTACCGGTATTTGAATGGAAGCAGATGTCTAGATTGATTGCTATGAATATGTTCTCTTTACTGAGAAAAAGTGTATAAACCCCAAAAATGAGTATACATTTTATTTAAATGCTGTAATCAATCATATTGTTTGCTTTCAAATAGAATATGGAATTATCAAGCTTAAACGCCAGGCTTGAAATTGTAAAATTTTTGGAAAGGAAGGTGTGTTGGCTGTAACAGCTCTCCTTGGAACAGACCAGTTGCTATGGGTTGACTTTCCCTTCTTTTTTTTTCTACACCGAGCCTTTCCTGTGTTAGAATAGAGAATGACGGGGTGTCAGATATTGTTAGCTGCTTCTCCACTGAAGAAGGTAAACATTTTATTTAGTGCCATTTACCATTTTCAACAGCATCTCATTTTAAGGCCCAATTGAACTTTCAGTTTAAATCAGCTAAAAACATTCCAGGTGGATTCAAACAAAAGGTAATCAAAGCCTTACTGTTTGCTTTTTTTAGAAACCAGCCACAACGTGAGTTGAAAAGCCTGTCCCCTGCCAGCATGCAGCGGAGTTGAAGCATTTGTGCCCTTTGTGGATGCAGTGATCTTTCTACAGCAGTCCAATATGCCTCTTCCTGAGACAGAGCTTAGAGCTCTCCAATCAGAGTATAAGCTTTGCCAATTGCGGAATCATAGGTCTGGCTCAGCAATGGGGCGTGTCAGATCTCTGCAGGGAGGCCATTGCTTCCACACAAGAGAGCAAGGATCATTTTATGCTCAAAAGCAACTCCAGTAACATCAAAAAATATTAAAGGCTCATGAAAAACATAAGAATGCTATAAAAAACCATAAAACAAAGGTGTTTTTATAGTCATTGACAATAAATTTGGCAATTTAACCTAGTGAAACTTTCACTTTTAGATTAATATTATTTTTATTTATTTTGTATGACCTTTTGATAATTTGTGTACATCTGGACTACTTTTATAATACTTGTCTTGCTGAGGGTTTGTACTCAGCATGAATTTACAGCCACTTGTAAAGCTTATTAAAGGACTGTGATGGCCAAAGCTTTACCCTCTCATGGACAAGTGTGTGTAAGGCCTGCCAATAACACGAGAGCTGCTTGCATTTACTATTAAAGCATGGTGCACAGAAACTGGTTTCTTCTATTGAAGATGACCTATAAAGTCCTGTATTTGGCCATCTGGTTATGATGCTTCGGTTCTGGAGCACGTATGCCGTCAAACTATGAAAGAATAACCCTCTTGAGATCTTTTTGTGCATCCATCAGTTGTATGATCCTGTAAAGTGTACATATCTCTGTAAATCGAAATGACGTTAATCCTTGAGAAAATGGTACCCTGTCCTGAGACAGAGCCCCCACATTGTGGTCAGGGAGTTAAATACGCATGATGACTATAGATAACTGCACAATGGGAACCCCTCTTGCTGTATATAGGCTAATGCATATTATACCTTTTACTTCTTGCTTCCACCATTGGTGGTGCTCTTTATTTTTGCTTGTTCAACTTTTCAATGTTTCCTGTGAATATTATATGTCATGATCTCTGTACTTATTTCAGCTCATTGTTCCAAGCAAGTGCCCCTTGGGACATAGTGAATGGACCTAAACAAAGGAGATAAGGTTCAAGGGCCCGTTGGGACCAATGAGTTTAGAATTTAATGCAAAGGTGTTTGGTGTGTGTTGATATAGTTGCTATAGAACACGCACATTCACGCAACCCTGATGTTTTTACTCCTTCTTATAAGCACTGTTAATAAAATTATACTCCAACTCTTCTTCTGATCTGCTTGCCTCCTTTATTGCCTTTTCTTGTCTTGCTTTATTAAAACTTTCTCACTCATTACACTCTATTCTTTATCTTCTGCTTGGCTGCGTTGTCTGTCGTGATCTACAGCCTACTTCTGAAGTATATGACACGTGTAGCGGTCCTTTACAACTCCAGCAGAGGTTCACAGCAACACCCACAAAGACCTAATAGAGAAACCACCAAGATAGCATGGTCCAATGGTGTAAAACAGTGTACGGCTTGTGTAAATGTGTGTTTGCCAAGTCAATGGTAACTCCAAATCAGTCTAATGCAGCCTAGAGGAAGGTCTGAAGCCTTTTACTAAAGGAATTAGGTGGATATTTGAAGCATCCTAATGTGATTTCAGCAGAGTGCACTTGATTTGCTGCAATTGCACATCTACACAGAAAATATATCAACAAATCACATATTATTAGGTAGAGGGGCTTTGATCGAAAATATTGTCAGTATTTCTGTGTAAAGCTACACACATATTAACATTTATTTACTTGTGTAAACCACATATCTGTGCTGCATTGAAGTCTTCTCTGTTAGCATTTCTGAAAAATCTTTAAAGTTGTTCTAAAGGCAAAAGGTTTTTCAGGGCCGTCTTTAACATTTATTGGACCCTTGGCAAATATTTTCTTGGGCCCTCCAGAAAGCACTTTTATCAACTATTTGCGGGCTCAAGGGGCAACTGCTTTGGGCCCCACAACAATGCCTGGGCCTGGGGCAGCTGCCCCTTTTGCCCTTTGTTAAAGACTGCCGTGAGGTTTTTACTTTAATGTATCTTCTGCATTAAAAAAACCTGTGACCAGAATCCCCCCTGCCCCCCTAAATTATCACCTGAGCCCCATGTCAATCTAGAGCTATGCAGGGGAGCAGAGGCTCTCTCTGCTCTCTCCTCACAGGACAGAGAGGCAGCAGCAGGAGCCATTGGCTCCTGCTACTGCCAATCAAATCCAGTGAAGAGGGAGCTGGAGGTGGGGCCCAGCCTTGCTGTGTGTGTCAATGGATGCACACAGCCCAGCTCAGGATCGAGCCCACGTGAGTGCCTCCCTAGGAAGTGGATTCCTATGGGGGCACTCAGAGAAGAGGAAAAGCCAGAAGCCCAGCAGAAGACCCTAGAAGAGGTGGCTTGTGCCTGTTGTGTGCAAAACCATTGCAGGTATATGTATATAGTTATACCATGTTTATTATTTTAGAAAACAAAAAGCATTTATAATCACTTTAAGCTTTGTATAAGAACAATGTGTACGGCAGCAAGGGTTAAGCTCCTTTGTTGAATCCTTAAGGCTAAGTTTACACTAGCTTCAAAAACAGGCATTTTGTGAGCATATTTGAAGTTCCACGAAGGCCTGTCAAAATTGTGTGCGTTGCAGTGCCTACTGTGGATCATAGATGCATAAAAATTGACCCAACATGTGTCGTTTCACAAAATTTGCCACTCACCAAACACTTCTATTGATAATGTAAACGCATTGCAAATGCGTCACAAGCACCCCTATAGCATTTACAGTGCATTTGACGTGTTTAGAAAGCGTTATTATCTGAGATGATAATAGAGAAATCCATACAATGAAAAAAAAAAAAAAACAAGTGGTGTCTGACAAGCATTTTTTTTAACACAATGCAAATCAGATTTCAAGATTCATTACTAAAATGCAGCGCTTAATTGTATATTCCAGTGTTTAAAATCAGGAATCCTCTGATTAAAAAAAAAACCACATCAAAGTGCTGTATATAAAATATAGTATGCTGAAAAACAGTGCAAATATTTGTAGCTCAGTATAAGTAAAAAGCATGCAAGAGTGTACTTCTACCCAAGGGCACACATTTCCTGTGATGGACAACACTTACAGTACTAACACGGTTTCATTTTGCAGGGTTTATTGTGTACCTACAGTATCTCACAAAAGTGAGTACACCCCTCACATTTCTGTAAATATTTTATATTTACAGAATATTTTCTATTATAAAGTAAATATATTTATTTAAATATAATTTAAAATATTTATATTTTCTATCTTTTTATGTGACAACACTGAAGAAATGACACTTTGCTACAATGTAAAGTAGTGAGTGTACAGCTTGTATAACAGTGTAAATTTACTGTCCCCTCAAAATAACTCAACACACAGCCATTAATGTCTAAACCACTGGCAACAAAAGTGAGTACACCCCTAAGTGAAAATGTCCAAATTGGACCCAAAGTGGCAATATTTTGTGTGGCCACCGTTATTTTTCAGCACTGCCTTAAACCTCTTGGGCATGGAGTTCACCAGAGCTTCACAGGTTGCCACTGGAGTCCTCTTCCACTCCTCCATGACCACATCACGGAGCTGGTGGATGTTAGAGACCTTGTGCACCTACACCTTCTGTTTGAGAATGCCCCACAGATGCTCAATAGGGTTTATGTCTGGAGACATGCTTGGCCAGTCCATCACCTTTACCCTCAGCTTCTTTAGCAAGGCAGTGGTCGTCTTGGAGGTGTGTTTGGGGTCATTATGTTGGAATACTGCCCTGTGGCCCAGTCTCCGAAGGGAGGGGATCAGTCTCTGCTTCAGTATGTTACAGTACATGTTGGCATTCATGGTTCCCTCAATGAACTGTAGCTCCCCAGTGCCGGCAGCACTCATGCAGCCCCAGACCATGCCACTCCCACCACCATGCTTGACTGTAGGCAAGACACACTTGTCTTTGTACTCCTCACCTGTTTCCCGCCACACACGCTTGACACCATCTGAACCAAATAAGTTTATCTTGGTTTCATCAGACTACAGGACATGGTTCCAGTAATCCCTGTCTTTACTCTACTTGTCTCTAGCAAACTGTTGGCAGGCTTTCTTGTGCATCCTTCCTTCTGGGATGACAGCCATGCAGACCAATTTGATGCAGTGTTCGGCGTATGGTCTGAGCACTGACAGGCTGAGCCCCATCCCTTCAACCTCTGCAGCAATGCTGGCAGCACTCATACGTCTATTTCCCAAAGACGACCTCTGGATATGACGCTGAGCACGTGCACCCAACTTCTTTGGTCGACCATGGCGAGGGCTGTTCTGAGTGGAACCTGTCCTATTAAACCACTGTATAGTCTTGGCCACCTTGCTGCAGCTCAGTTTCAGGGTCTTGGCAATCTTCTTATAGCCTAGGCAATCTTTATGTAAAGCAACAACTCTTTTTTTGCAGTTACTCAGAGAGTTCTTTGCCATGAGGCACCATGTTGAATCTCCAATGACCAGTATGAGAGCGATAACACCAAATTTAACACTACGGCTCCCCTTTCACACCGGAGACCTTGTAACACTAACGAGTCACATGACACCGGAGAGGGAAAATGGCTAATTGGGCCCAATAATCACTTAGGTGTTTACTCACTTTTGTTGCCAGCGGTTTAGACATTAATGGCTGTGTGTTGTTATTTTGAGGGGACAGCAAATTTACACTGTTATACAAGCTTTACATTGACTACTATACATTGTAGCAAAGTGTCAATTATTCAGTGTTGTCACATGAAAAGATATAATAAAATATTTACAAAAAAAGTGTGGGGTGTACTCACTTTTGTGACATACTGTGTATCAAAATCTTCTCCCCAAACTGTCCTGTGGAGCAGTGAAGCCAAATTTCCTGTTGTTCAGACAAAGTAAATCAGGGGGATCGCTGGACCACCCATGGGGAATTATTCCAAAATCAGATATAGCAGCATCTATTCAGTATGTGTGGCTTGACAACTTTGTGACTAAGTGGCATACCTAGATATTTTTAACTCTTTACATGTTGTTTTTTTTTTTATACCTGGTGATCCCACCAAAAAGATACTTGTTCGGTCACTTCCTATAGAGTGTGCCAACAACCCTAATTGTGCTCTGTGTTGACACCATCGGGAAACCTACCTTCAGAAATGTGATGCAGTCATGTCATTCAGTTAGTTTACATCTAAGGACCTTCCAAAACAATGGAAACAGTGGGAATGATAATTCGACTAGATTTTTTTGTCTTAACTTCCAACTAGGGTTATGAGTTTTAGGCCATTACGGAAATGATTCATGTATACAAATGACAGAAATCAAGTTTCTCTGCTGCTGCTCTAGTTTTTAGTCATATGGTATAGACTGAGCATTGCAGACCAGGGAATTAAAGATATTGCTTCTTTGAAGTCAGAGGTAGCAATGGGAAAGGTTTGAGTGTCTTGTATGGACACTTTCCAGGATGATCATTAGGAAGCTGTTTCAGTTCCAGCTGGGTAAAGACCCTACTGCAGATCCAGAATATTTTGACATAATGGATATGCAATTGCATGGCTTGTTCTTCTTTGTCAGGTTTGCTTAAATCCTAACACTTAACACTTTGCTACATCGCTCTGAAGAACATGCTGCATGGATAAATATTACTTTCTTTTGAAGCTGAGCCTTCAACTTTAAAACAGTTGCAATTAATAGTGTGAAGGTTTTAGCTTTACAACGATACAGACATTCTCAGTAAGGTAATTCTAGTCTCATTTTACTTGGCCATTTTTTTTATTTTCACTCATTACATTGCAGGTGACACCACTTATTTGGATATTTTCCGTGAATTTTCACACATGGCATCCAACAACCCCGAGAAGCTGAGCCGGCGAAGTATTCACTTCAGCCAATCTTGTCGATAATGGATTCAGGGACAACTTATTGGAAAGAACTGGTGGTTTTCTATAAAGGCTGACTTACTCTAGTTCTACAAGACTTCAAATTGACATGATAAATCACTAAATGAAGAAGAGAACAGGTTCTCAAATTGTGGTTAGGCAACCACGGAAGCCATCAAGTTGAAGGAGCTTGATGACAATCAGAAGTGGCTTCTAGTGTTTATGAAGTGAGATTCTCTCCATGCTTTGTAGGAATCATTTTCTTCTCAAGAAATATGAATATAACACACATAAGGAAGACTAATTGGCACCAGTATAGATTGTGGAATTACCTAAAATAAACAACCCCCCTCAATGATCTGGAACTCCTTGTGTATTAACAGAAAGGGGAGCCAATATTACCATGACTTAAAACACCAGAAATACAAACCGATCTTAAGTCGGTATTTTGTACAGACATTCACCCAACAACTTCCGAGGGGAAAGACAATTATGTGTTCCTCAAGGTCTAGTAACTCCCCCCAACAAATAAAATCCATTAAGGTGTTAGATATGACCACGGTTAATCAGAAGGAATACACACAATATAAGTATAAAGAACTCTTCTTTTACTAAGGATGTTTCGTACCTCTCTTAGAGTGAAGTATTTGTGATCTTCGGTGAAGACTAACAGTAGTTCGAGGAAGTTGAACTACCGAAGGCACCAACGGATTGGTGTTA
>BLSH010355299.1:562177-579615 GCA_018402905.1 Glandirana rugosa | reverse complement strand
TTGGCAGTGAAGGGGTTAACCTGCAGGGGGCGCGCTAAGGGTTAACTATGTTCCCTGGGCGTGTTCTAACTGTATGGGGGATGCCCTAACAGGGGAAGGGAAGTTATCACAGCCTTCACGTAAAGGAAGGCTGTGATCACAGCCCTTCCCCCTCACACAGAGCGGAGGTCCGTGTTTACATACACGGACCTCCGCTCCTTCGCTCCGGGGGGGCCATCGCGGGTGGCCGGCGGCAATCGAAGCCGCCGCACCCGCTCCCTGGCCCCCCCTGGACACAGTGAGCGCGCGGGCGCGCCTCCGGCGGCGCGCGCGCGCTCACTATACACGTTCCCGCAGCCGCCGTCGTATGACGGCGATTTGCGGGAACGAGCCACTTTGTCGCCGTCAATCGCCGATCGGCGGTCGGCAAGTGGTTAAACTCAGTTATTGTTTCTCAAAACTGGAATTACCCTGTAAATAAATACATCAGATGGCCAAAAATGGACACCTCTTATTGACGATTGTTTGCTTTCAGCCTTTTGGAAACAATTTGGGTGAGACCCTTATCTGTTCCAGCTTGACTGTGCTCAATTGCACAAAGCCATCTCTATAAAGACATCAAGGATTCAAGTGGCCTAAACGGAGCCCTGACCTCAACCCTGCTGGACATCTTTAGGATGAATTTAGAACACAGCTTTCGGGTCAGGTCTTCTTGTCCAGCATCAGTAGTTGACCTCACAAATGCTTTTTTGACTTTATTAACACAAATTGCCACAGACAACCTCTAAAATCTTTTGAAAACCTTCCCAGACGAGACAGGCTGGTATAGCTACATAGGAGGGGGTCGACTTCCTTAATTGCCCATGGTGTTGGAGTAGGATTTCCAGCAAGTTCATATAGGTGTCATGGTCAGATGTCCACAAATGTTTGGTCTGATAGTGTACATACAGTTTTATTGGCTATAATGAAGAGCAATATTGATACATTAAAGTGATTGTAAAGGGAGTTTTATTTTTAAATAACAATCATGTCATACTCTATGGAATGTTTTTGCACAGGGCAGCTCCGGTCCTCCGCTTCTCAGGTCCCTAGCCAGTGTTCCTGGCTCCTACATCCTTCTGAGTGCCCCCAAAGCAAGCCGCCTACTATGGGGGCACTCATGCGGGCTTAAACCTGAGCCATGCTCTGTGTCCATTGACACACACTGCATAGCTTGGCCCTGCCCTCTCCGCACAGGCTATGATTGATGGCAGCAAGAGCCAATGACTCCCGTTGCTGCCTCCATGGCCAGTGAGGAGAGAGAGAGAGGCACTGCTCTCGGGCACAGCGCTAGATCAAGATCGGGTTCAGGTAAATATAATGGGGGGCTCGGGGGAGCTGCACACAGAAGGGTTTCTTTACCTTTTTTTTTTTAAATAAAATCTTTATTTATTGTTAAAGAAATTCAACAATGTAGTATAGAACAGAAAGGAAAGAACATACTGCATAACAGCTCTATATGTTCAAGTAAGACCTGACAGTTTAAAACATAATGAATAATGCAGAGTATACACAAATAAAAAGGGCAGGCGATGAAGCCCCTATAAAGGGCGCTAAGAATGGCCAGGAGTTGGGAACATTAAGCAATAAAAGTCCAAATTCTGAGATCATCTTTTTATTATACATTTATGTAGATAGATCACATGGCTGGTAAATTACAGAAAATACTAACCCAAAGAGGGTTATAGAAAGAAAAAAAACTAAAATGGAAAAAAAAGAGGGGGTTGGGGGAAGGAGAATGGGATATGGAATGCAGAGGGGACATCAAATTAAGTAAAAGAAACATTCTCCCACTCGGACAATGCCATGCACCAGGTTAAGGAATCCAGACACTTGCTACAAGAGCAAGTCATGGCTGAGAAGCAAGAGAGGAGTCCAAACTTTCCAGTAGTTGTCCTTCCTTTCCTTCAGAATCATAGTGAAGTTCTCCATTTCCTGACTCTCCTCAATCCTTACCTTCCAATGGGCTATGGTCAGGGGGCTTGAGCTTTTCCATAATGCCGGAATACAAGCCTTTGCGGCTCTGAGAAGATGTTTGAGAACAGAATTTTTTAATTTCTTATTAGTTAAAAGAGTATCATTCAGGAGGTAAGCAACTGGGTTTTTGTTAAGGGTCACTCCCGGTAGGGCCTTGATCGTATTTTCTCCTATGTGGAGGAGTGTCCCCTTAGACTCCCCACAGCGCCAATATGTGTTACGTACCTGGGGAAACATATGGTGTAATTTTGCAGGAGTTCTGTACCATCTTGTGAGGAACTTATAGCCCCCTCCTGGTAATTGTTGGCCAGGGAAGCTTTGTGAGAAAAGATAAGGATTCTTTACTTTTGTACTTATGAGAAAGTTATTGAGATCTCGCTCCCATTGATGCAAAAATGGGAGTTCCGGCGTATCTACCAGGTCGATTAAAAGGGCATAAAAAGGAGATAGAGAATGAGAAAGCGGTTGGCCATCTAGACAGATCCAAAAGGAGTGGGCTGGCGTAGTGTGCAGCGTTTAAAAGGGAGGGATTGGAGATGTGCATTTAGTTGGGCACGACGGAGGAAGTCAAGTGGAGTGAAACTGAGAAGTGATGTTGTGCCTCAGCAGGAGTCTGTAGTTATCAGAGTCTATAATAATTTTGTCACAACAGCTCGTCAAATTGGGGATTTCCCATTCCCAGGAGGAATGATGAGGTGCCAAGTACCGGGATCAGATAACTCAGATGGGGAGAGAGAGAGGAGATCCGGAAGAGATGTGGTAACCCGCAGAGTAGCACTTACTGTGGGGTGTTGTCGAACACACGGCAGTATTGGGGGGAAGTCCATGGGAGTACCGCTAGGAACGGGCTTAACATTGCCTGCTCAAGGTCAACCCAAGGTTTATGACTTTGTGTGACGCACCATTCCATAACTGTAGTCAAATGAGAGTTTTTTTTTACCTTAATGCATAGAATGCATTTGGGTAAAAAAAAAGTTTGCCTTTAGAACCACTTTAAGTGCAATAAACCTCAGTGACCAATCAGATTTTATTCTTGTCTATATTCCTCTCGTACACTTTCTGGAAAACCAGGCTCATCAGTAGTGGGTGCTGTAACAATTACCAGCTGGATCCTGGAAACATCAGACAAGTGTGCATATTCGCCAGCACACCAAGCATCTACAATCACGGTGTATAGGTTTTTATTGCAGAGAGATCACATCACAGAGGCAAGTGCAACATTTTGGAGTAGTGCAGGACCCTTTTGTCAAGCATGTGATGACGAAGGGGTTCTGTGCCACTCTGAAACGTTGCACTTGCCTCTGTGATGTGATCAATCAGATTTTATGTCTTTACACCTTTTCACATGTCCAGCTCAGCCTATAAGGTAAAGTAAGAGGTAAGATGGCTTAGGTCTTAAAATATTTATAATGTAGACTTTTTTGTTATATTCTTTTTGTACTAGTTTTCATTGATTGTAACAGCCGTACATTACTGAAGCTGTCAATAAAACCTTTGTTAAAAAAAAATTAGTCTAAAAAAAAACATTTTAAATAATATCACTGACCCCATGTGGAAAATCGGCAACTTGCCCATTCAGCCTGATACCTTTCATCTCCAGATGAAGCGACGTGAGGTGGCGCAACATGTAGAGGTCCAGCCTGGCGGTGGTACGATTCTACTACACGTGAGACAATGCTGTTATTGCTTGTTTGTATGGAATTTATGCTGGATTCCATGCTGTTTTAAACTTAATAAAATGTGAGTGCATTTGAAGGAGAGGTCTCCTTGGTCTGTTGCTCTATGGTATTGCCAGACGTATTGCACTAGTAGAGTTGTTTCTTATTTTTATATGAAATCAGTGAGCCACTGGATATCTCAGTGCTATATCTTAAAGGGGAAGGATCCCGGATCTCGCTACCTAATTTTCTGTACTACAATGTGTGAATTGGCCGGTAGGGTCAATAACTGAGATGAGCCTTCATTTCACCTGGTGGAGGGAGTGTTCTTGTTGTAAATCACTGGGATTCATATATCTACTTTAGGTTATCCGATTTGTCTGCATGATATTCTGCCTTACACATGTGTGATCTGGCGTGGTGCCGCCAAACCTTGAGGTGAGCCTTCATTTCACCCGGTGGAGGGAGCACGTTCCTTTACTGCAAGAAAGTGGGGACTGTCCACGCTTTAGCATCTTAGAAGATTTGCCCATTTTTACATTTTACTCTTCACTTTGGGGATCATTTATTCCCCGGGACGGTTTGAGGATTGCACTTTAGCACAGACACTTTTTTTTTGCTGCTTTTGCACTTTTCAGCAATGTTATGAATTTATTGTATTCTGTTTGTATTCTCACATTCACTGTTATTCTATTCCTTTGTTATTATTTTATTTATCAGTTGATTTTTAGCAGCACTCTCTCATCTTTATACTTATACTCTTTAAATAGAACCACACTCAATCCAAATTAACCACACAAAAAAGGCAAACCACGCCTGTATGTTTTAATTAAGCTTTTAATTTAAAATTCCAATAAGACCAGAGTTTTCCAAGTACAATAACTAGGCCAGTTATTTTAATAATTGCAGTCTGCACATATTTAGTAATGCTGGGCATTTCAGATAAGTTTGAAAGCATGAAAAACAAATACTCTATGTACAGAGCAGTTTATTTGTAGTTATATCCAGATTTTACAAAGTTTGTGTTAATTACCAAGGCAAGTGGTGGCTATTTTGTGACGGCCTGAACTGTTACTGAGCCTACAAATACATTTGCACATTGTTCCTTCCTGATGTCACTGACTCCAAATGAGCCGATTGGGTCAAAGGCTATAGGCCAGGCTGGAAAATACAGATGGCTCTATTTATTTTTGTAGCAATGTACCATTTTCTTCATAAATCAGAGTATTAGATTTTATTACAGCAGTGAGCAAGATTGTGGTAACTATGAGGCAGATTTATAAAAACTGGAGCACTATCTATCGGCGCCATTTTCTCCCCTTTTCCTAAATCCACCCTATATGCATATACAATGGCACGCCCCACAGCATGCTTCTATATCATGACCCTAAGGCTGGATTCACACCTATGCATTTTTAGTGCTTTTTTTTGCAGTTTGCAGATTTGCACTGCTGTCCATATAGCATGGTTTCCTAAGGAACACATTCTGCAGTGCAAATCTGCAAAATGCAAAAAGCACTAAAAATGCATAGGTGTGAATCCAGCCTAATACTCCCAGAACAAAGCTGAGGGAAAAAATAAACAGCATGCCTAAGCTACCCGTATCCCCAGCAACAATGGTTACCCTGATCACATATTTGGGTAAAAGTCTGTCTCTGTGCCCAGAAACATATTCACGTCACTGAAGCCGGTAAACACACAACTATTGGTGCCCAATGCAAGTCACATCACAGAAGAAAATTCTGACCCCTTTCAGCATGCTGTTTAGAAGGACCCTTGCTCTAAGTTTGGAAGCAGTGGCCCCCCTGCAGAGGTCTGACATGCCCTCTGCTGTGTCAGACCTATAGATCTGCAATAAAAACAGCTCATGCTCCCTGCTGATTAGAGAGCTCTAGCTCTGAATCAGGAGGGGGCATACAGATCTCTGCAGAGAGAACCCCCCACACACGGGTCTTTTCTGCAGTCTACAGGTGAGGGGCATACTTTTCTTCTTGGGTTGTGGCAGCTTTCTAAAGAAAAAAAATGTCAACACCTTTTGTTTTGATGCACCTGGAATGTCTTTAGCTGGATTTCATTGAATGTTCAATTGGACCATATAATATAAACTCCTGCTGGAGCCTAATTTATCACAACTGCTATGAGAAAAGCCACGAAACACACACCATTGAGCCACAGTTGATGAAATGATAACAATGTTTAGCAAATTAAAAGAATGTAGGCTGCTATTGCTGACCTAGCTGCATAATAGTCTATATCAAGATATGCCTTAATTTCTACATGTAAAGAGCAGTAACCAATAAGAGTTCCCTTTTTTGTCACACTACACTCTACTTCTGAAAGATGATGTCTGGTTGGTTCTTATGGTAGTATAAGAACCAACCAGACATCGAGAACCAACCAGACCAGAATCCAAGTGAGCATTGTCATGTTCCAGAGTCATCATAATAAGCATTTGGCATACGATCAGCAATGAGTGACAGTTGATGAAGGGTCCATCATAGCTGACTGCCCTTTGCAATATAATAAAACATAAAGCGTATGGAGGGATTATTTAATTTTGTTTCCTTTCTGCTCTCTGAATTAACACAATATCTAAGTCTACTAAGCAAGCAATATGTCCTCATTTCTACAACAAGGACATACAGTATGTGGTGTTTTCACTAACAGAAAGGCCTTGGACCTCTGCACACCCCAAGGGCTGAGAAGTTTCGGAAATATACATTGTAATTTTCCAGCTCTTTCCGGAAACAATTTGCAGCCTTTTCATCGCACTCACAGACCATCTTCTCACAACGATCACGAGCTTTCACTGGGGATAGAAATATAGAAGTGTCACATAAAAAGCAGCATCACCTGCTGAACACATGGTGGTGAAACAATTTACAGAAGATACAACTTGCAACCAGTAACCAGTGGTCAGTTATGGAGTGCCACTGAACGAGTCCCACTGGACTCCAAGGAAAAGGCTAAATACACAGCTGAAACACATACAGAAACAGGTTCAGCTACCAAATTGATTTGTAATTCTGTTCAGATAATCTTGAGATTCAGACAGCATCTTGACTACATCACAGTTAAACAGGAACCCTGTTGGTTGTGTCCATAGACACAGACAGCAGGGTTTTGCCCCGCTCTCCACTCCATCATCATAGGATTTGATTGACAGAAGCAAGAGCCAATGGCTCCCACTGCTGTCAATCTGCCCTGTGAGGAGGGAAAGAGCCACTGCTCTCATGCACAACGATGGATCGAAATAGGGCTCAGAAGGCTTTTTACCTTAATGCAGAGAATGCATTAAGGTAAAAAAAAAAAAAAACCTTAAGTCTTTAGAACCGCTTTAAAGCAGGATTTCAGGTGTATATATATTTTTACATTCTATTGATTGATCTATTGAGCTTGGACCAGTGTAACTATGTATATACCATACCAGGCTGATGCCCCTGGAAGTTGGAAGTTACTGAAGTAGGCAACACTACTCCAGTGATCTCCACTTGCTTCCAGGTCCCGCTCTGAGCAACTTCACTCCTGCTTACTGGACGTAGGAGGTTGGCTGATCACAGGGCTGGCCCAAGACATTGTGCTGCCTGGGTCCAAGAATGAAATGCTGCCCCCCCCCCCAAAAAAAAATCATGTCCACCAAAAGACCCCCACATCCATTATTTTACATCATGATACTTAAAACTAAAATTAGATTTATTAGGAAGTCAGATTTACATGCAACAGCACCTTTCTTCATATGCAAAATCATATGACCTACCATTATGTTCAATTCCAAGGAGTGGTCTAAGGCAGTATAGGGACAGGCTAGGGTAGTATATAGACAGGCTAGGGTAGTATATGGACAGGCTAGGGCAGTATATAGACAGGCTAGGGTAGTATATAGACAGGCTAGGGTAGTATATAGACAGGCTAGGGCAGTATATAGAAAGGCTAGGGTAGTATATAGACAGACTAGGGTAGTATATAGACAGGCTAGGGTAGTATAGGGGCAGACTAGGGTAGTATATAGACAGGCTGGGGTAGTATATAGACAGGCTATGGCAGTACATGGGCAGGCTAGGGTAGCATAGGGGCAGGCTAGGGCAGTACGAGGGCAGGCTAGGGTAGTATAGGGGCAGGCAGAGTAGCCCGGGGGCAGTAGTCATCATGACACACAAAACTGCTGGGAAAAAAAATCTAGGTCATCAATTTGCTGCCCCTCTCAAAGTGCTGCCTGGGTCCAATGGACCCACTGGGACCCATGGTAGGGCCGGCCCTGGCTGATCAGCACATGCACCATTCAGAGAATTCTAAGATTGTACAAGGCAGCGAGAGACGGGGCGGCAATGTCACCCTGTCACAATGCATCAGACTAACCACTCAGCACAGGTTCCAGAAGCAAGTGGAGATCAATAAAGTAATGATTTCCAGCTTCCAGGGAGATTGGGCAGATATAGTATATACATATAGTAGGTACACTAGTCCAAGCTGGATGTAAAAATATACCATGCCTGGAATGCATCTTTAACTCTTGAAATTGTGTCCAAAAAGGCAGGCAGTACATGTGATCTCTCTGCAACTGCTTTTTCCCAAATAATGACCTAAATGCCATACCTTGTTCTGCACTGTATATCTCTATAAAGGAGACCATGGTGGTAGAGGCAGGGCTTTGCTTTCTCGTATCAGAGCTTCCAGCAAGGATAAAAGTGAATCACATTACTGAAATCACCAAATACCAGCATTCAGAGGCAACAGTGCCTGAGATCTTACGCTGCAGATATACAGCTATGAGGGTGTGGGCACAGGAGTGCCTAGGCATACTTACATACCAGGAAATGCCCTGCTATTTTGAGGAGGAATTTCTGACAGAGTACATTTTTTTAGGGAGCTGATTAGGGCACAAAATTAACATTTTCAGATGTTATTTATAACATAACAAATACTGGTCCAGGCCCCATTCCAGCATTTCAACTGCTTGCCTGTGGCTTAAGGGCTCCTCCGCACATACATTGTGAGGTGACAGACATTTTACTGCATTGTAAAACGCCTGTCACTGCAAGGACACACTGAAAACAATTGTTTCCTTTGTGCCTCATTCACACTGCAAAGCAGCCTGGAGCTGTGCTTCAGCATGTGCAATAAAATGCAGACATGCTAAATTTTATTGCAGCGCACTGTACAGAACCACATGGCACTTTACAGCACTGTGAATAAAGTGTATGTTTCGTACACTTAAAATAAAGTTTGCTGAAAAACAAAAAGAAGAAAAGATTAATGTGATGTGCTGAATCACGCATCTCATGGCCCCCTACCACAGTTGGGAGGGGACAGCTGCTAGAGGGCAAGTAAAATGCTTCGGCAGCTGTCTGCTCTAGTGTGAATTCAGCTTAAAGGCTATAAAAAAGAAAAAGCAGACAGCTATACCCCCGGACTCCTGAATATTTGCATGAAGCTTCATATAATGAACTGGCTCCTTAATTCAGGAGGCGCTTGCCATGGGACAGGAAAAAAAAAGCCAAAAAATCTATGTAAAATTATTTGGATTTTATTTCTATTTCAGAAACATATGCCAAGGCCTTCCTTTTTTATCCGGGGTAAATTAATATCATCTGTGAATATAAAGATTACTGTATAGTATTCATAAATATATAAACCAAGGTAGGTTGCCTGAGTTTACTTGTGATCAAAAGTTGAAAGTGGTAGAAAGTGTTGTATCCTCAGGGACACTTACTGCATTTAACCTTCTGTTCCTCTTCGGCATAGAAGCGGTATGTCTGAGTCACAGGGTTGCATCCTCTCATTTCAGCCTCATTGTGGCAGCAGGCCTGTTCATGGCAGCACCTGAAAAGTGGATGTAGAAGTAGGTTATGAAAGTGATCACTTGTCATGTCTACACGCTGAGCTAATACAGGTCAAGAAAATCATTGCAGATGTCTACCAGAGAAGCTAGTTGTGTCAAAATGCCTACTTACTAAATCACTTTAATATCTACTGCTCACAGATTATGTTACTGGCACCACTGTACCAATTGACAAAACACTTGTCAAAGTTTATTGACTTAGATCAAAGTAACTCCATGTAATGTGGACATGTTAGTTTATTATTATTATTATTATTATTATACAGGATTTATATAGCGCCAACAATTTACGCAGCGCTTTACAACTTGAGGGTAGACAGTACAAATACAATACTTAAATACAGTAGGAATCAGAGGGCCCTGCTCGTTAGAGCTTACAATCTAAAAAGGGAAGGTCAAGAGAAACATGAGGTAATAACTGTGGGGGATGTGCTAATAGAGAAGATAAATGTACAGTTGTTAGGTGGGAGCCAGATAGGCTTCTCTGAAGAGATAAGTTTTCAGGGATCGTCTGAAGGTGGACAAACTAGGAGAGAGTCGGACAGATTGTGGTAGAGCATTCCAGAGGATGGGAGAGGCTCTGGAGAAGTCCTGGAGAGGAGCGTGGGATGAGGTGACAAGGGAGCTGGAGAGCAGGAGGTCTTGGGAGATGCAAAGAGATCGATTTGGTTGGTATTTTGAGACCAGGTTAGTGATGTAGCTGGGAGCCAGGTTGTGAATTGATTTATAAGTTATTGTTAGGATCTTGAATTTAATACGTTGGTTGAGTGGCAGCCAATGTAGAGATTGACATAGGGGTGTAGCAGATGCCGAGCGGTTTTTAAGGTGGATGAGCCTGGCCGCAGCGTTCATAATGGACTGAAGTGGGGATAGACTATTTAGAGGTAAGCCAGTGAGGAGGGAGTTGCAGTAGTCGAGGCGAGAAATGACCAGGGAGTGGATTAGAAGCTTATAATAATCACATTTTATAGATTATATAATTATTATATAATCCAGATTATATAATCACAGAAGCAAGCTGACAATAATTTGCAGGGCCTACATGTATTAAAATTATAGAAATGCGTTCAAATAGACCATCTGTGTTGTTGATGGTGATTGTGATTGTAATGTTTACAGTCATCTACATCTAATTTATTTAGTCCAATATGTCTTCTGTCCTTTTGCAGCTTCATTTGCTTAACAACATGTAAATGCAAACACCATAATGTAGCCATATATAATTTGTTCATCTGTCATCAGTAAAAGATCTGCACTTGGGTTCCCAGGTCTGCACACCTGCTGTACCCATTATTTAGAAGTTGCCCTCTACCTGTTGGACTTTTTATTTCATACTAGAAAAAATTGTAACAGGAGGAGCTCGAGCACACAAAGGTGGATTGGATCACTCAGAACTTCATGGTGGACAGAAACAAAGGCAGGATATATAGCCGGGAGAACTCTGCTGGGGTATCAAACAAAGAAAGCCAAGCACTGATCCAGCTAACCTTACTGTTTTCAACTAAAAGATCTTGTTTGGTGGAATGGCCCTTTAATAATTATCTGGCTCAAGTAACATTGTATAGAAATAAACACAATACATTGTACATAACTTGAGGAACCTATTCATGAAAATTGGGTGGAGAAAACAAAAATGCTCAACAAAAGTGTAGAATTTACCCATAACAACCAATTAGGTTTTATATTTTACTTACTGGTCAATTGAAACGAGGAATCTGGTTGGCCACTTTGTGACCATATTTTCTGGAGAACTTTCTATTTTCAGTTCTTACAAACAGGCCTTATAACCTTATAAAAGTTTAATTGATCCAAAAAAGATATGAAAATTACCAATCAATGTCATCCACAGGTCTTCCTCCAGTGTTGGCTCCACAGTGGCAGCCATAATCAGAGAAGTTAGCTAGGCCATAAATGATGGTGGTCACTTTAATCATTTCATCAAATTGTGCTGGGGTGCTGGTGACCAGGGCAATGACTGCAAGACAAGATGAGATTTCTTATAGTGAACCAAACATGCACATACATAGCATGATACCACAATTGACAAATGTCTCTATTTCTGATGGAACTGATTCTGATGGAGCGTACTCCTTTTCTGATAGTTCTCTAGGTAATTTTGTTTTCGTTTCAAAAATGTAAAAAACTGGATTTCTGACATGGTTATATGTTGGTTATATTGTTCCACTTGGGAAATTTCCCTTATCATGCAGACTGGACAAGAACGAGGATCTCTCTAAAGTGAAATTATTTCCGGCTGTTACCTAAACCTTAATGTATAGTTATTCCCAATCTTTTTTCACAAAGGGCAAGTCCTTTCTAAAAAATAAAATAATGTATACTGCACTAAATAAAGAGATTGACATATTTAAGTATTTATTTTTGGGAATCATCGCAAAACCCTTTAAATTATATGGTTGATTCAGGTATTGTGCACAAAAGAAATATATTCCATGACCTCCTCCATATACAGTACACCCTCTTGGTTTCCACTTCCCCAAAGACCTCAGCAGAACTATGATGGGAAGGAGACAAATGAAAAAACTTTGCCTACTGATACATAACTAAACACAAAACTTTTAATTTAGTTTTGGAAAGGAAATAGAACACCTCTCAGATTTTTATTGCTGTCTGTGCCCCCTTTAGGGAGATTCACCCTCTTTATTAGTCCTATTTAACAGTATCACCAAGGTGAAGAAAACCCCAATTTTAGCTTGTCGCCAAAACAGGAATGGAGGGAAATTCTTGCAATGAGTACACTAGTTCTGGTGACAACCAAGGATTCTCTCACTTTGGAAGGATTTCCTCCCAATTCCTGTTTTGGCTACGGGACAGAGGTGAAGGGAAATCTCCACAATAGAATACAGATGTGAAAAAAATTGACAGGGGTTATAACCCTCCCTTACACTATCCAAATTGACAAAATGCTTTGCTTTTGGTTCTACTTTAACCTAATCCTTAACACTACCTTAGCGTGTAAATGACCATACTCGACTGATTGAGTTGAAGTTTAGGTGTCAAAGGCTACCATTTCTACTCTGAGATTTCACAGCATGCTGTGATCTAATCATCTGGTAGTATATGCCTAGAAGCCTTTAACCAATTGTCAAACACAGAAAAAGAATGACCAAACTGACTTCTCCCAATGTGCCATGTAAATACATTTTTGGTAAACAGTGTAATAGATATAATAAAAAGGAAATCGTATGCTTACTGCATGTCACTGCCAGTCCCAGAATAAGACACCTTGCCATCTTGGGTTCTCTGTGCTGGTCTCAGGAACTGATACACTGCCGCCTGTGTGTCCTTTATGTACCGTTCCCCAATATATCCCTCCTTCCAATCATTGTAATGACACCCTGCAGCTGCATTGAAAATTAGTAGGTAAAGACAGAAAAACACTGTGTTTAATATTACTGCCTGAGAAACCAGGGACATCAGTGGTGAAACTGCGTAATATGCCTGTAATAACACAGGACACACCTACAGAGGAAATTAAATTGTCTGATGTCTGATGCAAAATTGAAGAAAGAAGTATTAAAGATGATCTTTGCTATTCCCTTGTTGCTTTGGACTCACATTTTCAATATATATGACCATATGATAGCTACCAAAGTGCCTTGTACTTCACAAATTGCCCTTCTTTCAGTGATACCCAATTCCATATCATTATCCTAAAGGGGGGTTCTAAGGTTCTTCTTGATAGCTGCTAGATCAGTCATCCCAAGACATTGGAAATTCCTTACAGTTCCTTCTATATAGGAATGGATATTTGAAATGCAATCTCACGGAAGAATCGTCTACAACTACTGTACTGTATGTAGGATAGGTTTGATAACATTTTCAAAACGTGGGGACCCTGGATTTCATTACACACTTGCACGGTCATAATGGGATTGCTTCTACCACTGAAAACATAACTTCTCTAATAACACCAAATTGCATGATCTTCGCAGTGATGGGTACCCCCTCCCACTGTTCTTTCTATCCTTTATGTTTTACTATCTCTTCTTTCCTCTATTTCCAAATGTATATTTGTGTTATGTATTTAGCATGTTATACTGTTCTCCATCCAGCAGGGGGAAGCACTGTAACATATGTTCACATCTCTGTTGTTCTTGGTAGAGCTATATTCTGTAGTGTCACAGCCTGCCGGCTACCTTCCCCCATCCCTGCTCCTACCTCTCCTTCCCTGTCCCTGCCTCTGCTCCTCTGACCCCCCCACACCCCCTACTGAGACCACACCCTGCAGCCTCAGCTCAGCACCCAGCAGTCGGCCCCCTGTGGGGCCTGCATGTGGATTCCTCACATGCAGGCCGCCTCACTGCCGCCGCCCGCTCCACCCCCTCCAGTCTCTTCGGGGGATTTAAAAAGCTCAGAGTGGGGGCAGTGTGTGCCTATTGTCTGCTGACCTGCTACTGGATGCAGAGCTCGCTGTGTGATCCTCTGCCTTGTGGATGACCAGCTGCCAGGTACCCCTGTATGATCTTCTGCCGTGTGGACTACCAGCTGTCTGTAACCCTGCGGGATCTTCTGCCGTGTGGACTACCAGCTGTCTGTAACCCTGCGGGATCTTCTGCCGTGTGGACTACCATCTGTCTGTAACCCTGCGGGATCTTCTGCCTTGTGGACTACCAGCTGCCTGTTAACCCTGCGTGTTTCCCTACCCTGTGGACAATATTTGCTTCCCTGCCGTGTCATACATGACTATAGTGTACTGGTTCTTCTGTGGTCTGTAACCCAACGTTCTCCAATAAACGCCCGTGCGTTGGGTTTTGGAGTGATCTGATTCCGTGTGCTCTCTCTCCGCGCTCGTAATTCTTAACAACTGGTTGGCAGCGGCGGGAAAAGAGCGCTCGAGATGGATGATGAAGGGCTACACACCATGAACACGGAGACCCCAGAGTATCACCATTGGCAGCAAGCAGTCTTCAAGAAAGAGCCAGAGTCTGGGGTCTCAAACACAGAGGACTGAATAAGGACCAGCTGGTCCAGTTGCTGGAGGAAACCAGCCAGCGGGAGGACTCGGCCATAGATGCGGGTCCGGCCCTGTCCAGTGAAGACCGGCCAGAGCCCCCTAGCCCAAGCAGCAGGAGCCCTTGGGTTGTCTGGTACGAGGAAGAGATGGCTGTCCTGGGGGCGGATGCCACCATGGAAAGAAAGCTTGCAGCCATTGAGAAGGCACAAAGAAGACAAAGGGAATGGGAGACCGCCAAGGACCAAGCTATCACCCCTGCACCCGTCCCTGCGAGATGGGAGGCCCAAAGAATCCCCAGGAAGGACTTTAAGCCCTACCAGGACAATACGGGGGATGTGGATGGGTTCTTTCGTGACTTTGAGCACCAATATAAACTACTGGGGGTCCCGCCCGCAGACTGGACCCGCCATGTGGTAGGACTGCTGGATGGGGGGGCCGCTGAGGCTTATCGAATGATGGACCCTCTCAAGAAACATAGCTATGAGGACCTGAAAAGGGCAGTACTGGACTATTATGCTGTATCCCCAGAGGCTTATCGGGCCCAGTTTTGGACCACCCCCGGGGCCCCGGAAACTTCCTTTAAAATGTTTGCACATAAGCTGTCCATAGCGTAACGTCGATGGCTGGAAGGGGAGAAGGACACCTCCACTGAGGGGATCATACAGGCCGTTCTGAAGAAATAATTTTTTTTCAAGTGCCCCCCTAAGCTCAGACAATGGGTGCGAGAGCGAAAACATGCCACCCTAGAGGAGGCTGCAGTTTTAGCAGATGAGGCCCTCCTGATCAACCAGCAGTGGAGGAAGCTCCCTTCCGAGGCACCCCGAGTTCCTAGGGTGCCCAGCCCCACCTCTGGGCCCTACATGCCACCCCATCGCCGGATGCATCCCCAGACAACACCACCCCAGACCACGCTACAACCTCACTGGGCTGCCCCACAGGGAACCCCAAGACCCACCATGGACAGACGCTGTTTTGGCTGCGGGCAGACGGGTCACTATCAGGCCAGCTGCCCTGCCAAGAGAAGGACTCAGGGACCCGGCCCGCTCCCGCCAGTGCATTATGTTGAACTGTACCAGGCGCCTGAGGACCTGCCATCCCCTCCTCCAGACTGGTGTGCCCCTCCTGCAGACAGGGACACCCATCCAGGAGTCTTCGGCCTACAACCGGTTGAGCCCCCTACCTCAATTCTCCCGGGAAAACACCTACAAGAGGTCACCGTGGACGGGCAAAAGGCAGTTGGGTTTCGAGATTCTGGGGCGTTCCTCATGATTGTGGATCTCCGAATTGTGCACCCTGGTGCCCTCCAGCCTGGCCCCGGGATAGTGATCCAATTAGCCGGAGGCACCAAACGCTTCATTCCCCTTGCTACGGTTAACCTGGACTATGGGCTGGGGCCTAAACACTGCCATGTAGGAGTAATGGGAGGATTACCTACAGATGTACTTCTTGGGAATGATGTGGGAGATCTTCAGAGTCACTTTGTCGGAGCCATAACCCGAAGCCACCCAGGGAAACGAGAACCCCCAGCACCTGGATGAAAGCCCGCCACCTGTGGTGAGTGACCCGGCTCCAACTTTGGGCACTAGTGGGGTAACCTGGGATCGGGACCAATTTAATAAGGACTTAGCCACCGATCCTACCCTGACGGGCTTCTGGTCCCGGATAGGGCTGTCGGGCCCTGATGCCGGGGACCGGATAGTGCAGGAGAATGGGTTATTATACCGGATTATAGAGACCGCTCCCGCGGGTGGACTGCAGACCCTGGCCAAACATCTGATAGTGCCCCAACCGTTCCGGGCCCAACTGTTACACCTGGCCCATGACATCCCAATGGCAGGGCATCAAGGGAAGCTAGGGACTGAAAAAAGGTTAGCTCAGGCCTTTTATTGGCCCGGGATGTCCCAAGCGGTAGCCCACTACTGTCGCACCTACGAGGTATGTCAGCGCCACAGGAGGACTGGGGGCCAGCGAGCACCACTGCAACCTTTGCCCATCGTGGAGGAGCCATTCCAGCGTATAGCTATCGTCATCCTGGGACCCTTGGCCCGCCCCAGCAAAACTGGAAATCGGTACATCCTGACCTTGTTTGACTATGCTACCCGGTACCCCGAAGCCATGGCCCTCTCCAGTATCACCTCCCCCAAAGTTGCCAAAGCCCTGGTTACCATCTTTACGCGGATGGGCTTTCCAGCTGAAATCCTGTCGGACCAAGGGACCCAATTCATGTCTGATCTTGTTCAGTCCCTATGGCAGACCTGTGGGGTGAGGGCTATCCGGACCACGCCCTATCACCCCCAAACTAATGGGCTGTGTGAGCGGTTCAATGGGACACTGAAGGCCATGCTGCGTGCCTTTGTTGACCAGGAACCAAACTGGGAGCATTATCTACCCCACCTCCTCTTTGCCTACCGGGAGGTCCCTCAGGAATCTACAGGATTTTCCCCTTTTGAGCTGCTGTATGGGAGGAAGGTTTGAGGGCCCTTGACACTGCTGAAAGAGTACTGGGAGGGCCAACTTCAGGATACCAGGGTCCCGGTAGTTCCCTATGGCCTAGAACAGAGTTTCTCAACCAGGGTTCCATGAAACCCTAGGGTTCCTCCAGAGGTTGCTAGGGGTTCCTTGAACAATGGTTAATTTCTGTCTCTCAGATAAGTTCCTAACGACACCATGGCCCTGGGACCATAGGACTTCAACCGGGAGGGTCATGAGAAAGTCGTCACAGTTCCCGGGAGTTTGGAAGGAGGGTATGTCGTCGAGTTTTCCCCTTTTAGGACATCTAAGGACTCCCTGGAGGGCCATCCGTTTCTCCTCCACCCCATCTATTACGAGGGTCAAACCAAGGACCAGTTGTTTCCGTGCGTCGTACCGGAAGTCACAGGGTAACTTGGCGAGTGTGTCGGGTAATCAAACCCCCACTATCCCGCACCAGGCCTATCGGGAGTGGGGTGTCCAGACGGTATCCCTGACTTGT
>BLSH010355299.1:535997-546045 GCA_018402905.1 Glandirana rugosa | reverse complement strand
TTTTTTTCTTTTCTCGTGTGTGCGTGTGAATGAGACTTGGATGACTGAGCGGATGGCCATACATACAGAAAGAGAGGAAGAAAGCTCTTCTTCTTTCATGTTCTCTTGTTAAAAGTAGGGCAATTGTACAATTGTAAGAGAAAAGATATTGGGCTCATAAAAGTGAACAGGAATCAATTTTGGAACTTCATAGAGAGAGGAGGCACCCCTAATTGGAATACAGACCCCTGTGAACTAGATAGAGTATATGAAGTAGAACCTGCTCTGTGTCGTGACAATGTATGGCAATAATGTATCATTTGTTATATTTGTTTTGTATATAAAAAATGAAAAAGAATAATAAAAAGAGATTGCAAACAAATAGAGCTTTTTTTTGGTGGTATTTATTCACCACTGGGCTTTTTTTTTTTGGTCAATTAATGAAAAAAGACTGAAAATTTTGAAAAAAAAAACATTTTCTTTGTTTCTGTTAAAACATTTTGCAAATAAATTATCTTTTTTCATAAATTTGGACCAAAGTTTATACTACTAAATTCCTGTGGTAAAAATAACTCAAATCAGTGTATATTATTTAGTCTCTAGGAATGTTATAGAGTCCATAAACTATGGGATATACAGTATCTCACAAAAGTGAGTACACCCCTCACATTTTTGTAAATATTTTATTATATCTTTTCATGTGACAACACTGAAGAAATTACACTTTGCTACAATGTAAAGTAGTGAGTGTACAGCTTGTATAACAATGTACATTTGCTGTCCCCTCAAAATAACTCAACACATAGCCATTAATGTCTAAACCACTGGCAACAAAAGTGAGTACACCCCTAATGAAAATCTCCAAATAGGGCCCAAAGTGTCAATATTTTGTGTGGCCACCATTATTTTCCAGCACTGCCTTAACCCTCTTGGAAAAGGAGTTCACCAGAGCTTCACAGGTTGCCACTGAAGTCCTCTTCCACTCCTCCATGAAGACATCATGGACCTGGTGCATGTTAGAGACCTTGCGCTCCTCCGTCTTCCATTTGAGGATGTCTCACAGATGCTCAATAGGGTTTAGGTCTGAAGACATGCTTGGCCAGTCAGTTACCTTTACCCGCAGCTTCTTTAGCAAGGCAGTGGTCGTCTTGGAGGTGTGTTTGGGGTTGTTATCATGTTGGAATACTGCCCTGCGGCCCAGTCTCTGAAGGGAGGGGATCATGCTCTGCCCACCCCCTTCAACCTCCGCAGCAATGCTGGCAGCACTCATACGTCTCTTTCCCAAGGACTACCTCTAGATATGACGCTGAGCACGTGCACTCAACTTCTTTAGTCGACCATGGCGAGGCCTGTTCTGAGTGGAACCTGTCCTGTTAAAATGCTGTATGATCTTGGCCACTGTGCTGCAGCTCAGTTTCAAGGTCTTGGCAATCTTCTTATAGCCTAGGCCATCTTTATGTACAGCAACAATACTTTTTTTCAGATCCTCAGAGAGTTATTTGCCATGAGGTGCCATGTTGAACTTCCAGTGGCCAGTATGAGAGACTGAGAGCGATAACACCAAATTTAACACACCTGCTCCCAATTCACACCTGAATAGAGAAGTTTGACGAGTTGGGGATCACTTACAAGTGGGGCCACCCCTTTCACTTGATCTCGCGAAAAGGGAGCCGCTCATTTACCCTACGACATCCCTCGGATTTACCAACTTTCTTCAGCTCTCTAGAGATGCCTCCAGGGTCTCTCTCCAGTTGGCTGGCATTCACCTTACCACTGTGGCATCAGCTGGCAGGCAACGGTCCCGAAGAAATCGACAGTCCCAGCAAAGAAGACCACAAGCTCCTCAAGATAACGAACTCTAGTTTTTTTTATAGCCTAAATACTGTATTGAAATCATACACTTCTCTTGACTTATTTCATGCAAGTCATCATCCTACCCCTGCTGAGTCATCCTGCACATGACAAAGTGGGTCAGAAAGTCTTCCTTGGATTTACTGGAAGGTGTTCAATGTCTGCCCTGTCCGGCCCGCCATCCACAGCTGAACACTGACGGGGTCCCATAGATACTAGGGTTTTTTTTCCTCTTGCCGGAGAGTTGTGAGGAATAACAGTCTGCAGAGGGACAGTCTGCAGTGCAAGTGCGCATATACAGGAGTGTATATGGAGTTCATGTATCATAATTCTTTTGACATCCCACAGTCACCCCTTATCCCCGTCCAAGTTATTTCCCCTAAATAAAACAACAAAAACAAGAGCTGGCCTGTTCAGTGTCTCCGGATGTGTGATATATGGTGTGATTTAGGGCAGCTATAAGGTGAACCACTACTACCAGTTACTGTCAAGGGAGCATGGCTACATATGGATAGAGCGAAAATGCTATCTGGGTTACTATCTAAACTGCTCGACTGTGAAAAGAGTCATAAGAGCCATTCTGACCCAATCACAGAAGCAAAAATAGTACGACTACTGGAGCAGATTGGAGAACACTCCTTATTTCAGGCGAAAACTATGCTTCTGAAAGCTCCTGGGTTTTTTTACGAATTTGGTGCAGTGCAGTAGACCACTGGCTAAAGCTATAAGAGTCCAACTTAATTTTTCTTACATTCCGGCTCTATCTACATCTAAGGGCACCAAAACACATACATCTCTAGAAATGGCCAAGACATTTGGAGCATTCTATGCTTCACTTTACGATCTGCACCCCTCTTCTCCCTTGGACCGGGCCCCTAACAGGTTGGAAGCTGTAGATGCCTACCTTAGAAATGCGAACCTGCCGTCTCCTAATGAGGAAGAAATATAACTACTTTCTCATCCCCTCACTACAGAGGAACTCTCGAGTGCACTGGCTGGATATACAGGGGGGAAAACTTTATGGTCTCATATTATAAAACTTTTCATGAACAGCTAGCAACTCATTTCCTTGCCACCTTTAACGCAATATTGGAAGACCACCCCTTCCTCCTAACCTCCTGAAAGCAAGTATTTCAGTAATCCCCAAGCCAAGGAAAGACCGGCTCCTTTGTGCCAGTTATAGGCCCATCTCCTTGTTTAACTGCAACTTCAAATTGTTCGCAAAAATTTTGGCTGAGAGACTGTGTACAATTCTACAGCGTATCATTCCCCTCGACCAGGTCGGGTTCATCTGTAATAGAGAGGCCGAGATAATATGATAAGGACCACTGATGTTATAGGCAGAGCCAAACATCTTAATACTCCATTTATCCTATTGTCAACCAATGCTGAAAAAGCGTTTGATAGGGTAAACTGGACCTTCTTACTGTAGGCAATGCAGCAAAAAAAGAAAAAAGTAGAAAGTAGGACTTTGAAGGTTGTCACTATTTTCCCAAACAGGAATACACTAAATTGAATTAGTAATAAAATCCATATTTATTGAAGTACATTAAAACATGAATATGGACTGGTAGCATGTTGTGCATATCAAAACACAAAGGAATAATAAAATGTGATACAATGACAACAGATGTGGCGTCTGGTGAGCCCAAACCAAGATGGTGTTGTAATAACATCCAGTATTGCTGGAGGGCCTCCTGACGAGGTAAGTCTGCTACCACATAGGGATCGCTATTTTTGCTGCATTGCCTACATTTATGGGATGTGGTGTCACACCTAGCAGTATCTACCTCTATTTCTTACAATGGATCTTCTTACTGGCCACATTGGGATGCCAGCCCCTCGCCTATCTTGGATTTCGGCATTTTATTCGACCCCTTCTGCTACCGTCAAGGTAGATGGAGTGTCCTAAAATTCCTTCGCCATCGGGAATGGAACGAGACAGGGGTGTCCACTTTCCCCGCTCCTTTTTATACTTTCGCTAGAACCCCTATTGCAACATATTAGGCTCAATTCTGACGTCAGAGGACTAGAGACTAGTTTATATCATCACAAAATTGCTGCTTACGCAGATGAGCTACTCTTTTATATAGCAGACCCTGTTGTCTCCCTACTGGTTCTTTTATCCGAATTGCGTGTTTATGGTGACTTATCAGACTTTAAAGTCAACCTACAAATGTTGGAAGCCCTCAATGTTACTCTCACTCCTGGCTCCCTTGCTTGCTTCAGGCCTTGGGCCTTGCAGTCCATTCAAAACCTGGGAACCAAGATTCCTTCTAATCTCCACCTCATCTACCAATATAACTTCCAGCCTTTACTGAACATTTTTTCCGCTGACCTGGACAAATGGAAACACTGTCTGTTTTGTGGTTTGGTAGATGCAACGTGTTAAAGATGAATGTCATGCCGCACCTTTTATATTTTTTACAAGCTCTGCCAGTTAAGATCCCAAGGGGTTTCTTTTGTAACCTCCGGAAAATCTTTATTAACTATGTTTGGCAGGGTAAACCTTCTCATTTCAGGAGAGCACTCTTGCAGCGGCCAAAGCTTAGAGGAGGGATAGGCCTTCCTGAACTTCACAGGTATTACCCTGCGCCCTCCACCCCAAAGCACCTTGTCTTCATGTTGCTAAGGACAAGGGCATCTTCCCGACAACCCTTGCCGGTGGTTGTCAGGGTCTGCGGACGACAGGCTTATTGGAATCTGGAAGCCCCCTCAGATCCTGGCCCCCCACCCTATGTGAATGAGAATGGGGTACATTGTACCCCTACCCATTCACCTGAAAAAAAAAGTGTCAAAAAACACTACACAGGTTTTTAAAATATTTTATTAAATCAGCTCCGGAGTCTTCGGAGTCTTCTCCCCTCTCCAGCTCTTGTCCCTCTCCAGCTTTTTCTTTCTACAGAAGACTAAGCAGAAGATAGAAGACCCCTCAGAAGACAGAAGACCCCTCAGAAGACAGAAGAACCCGCAAAAGAGCAGAAGAAAGAAGAAGCCGGAGAGGGAGAAGAGCCAGAGAGGGAAGAAGACGCCGGAGCTGATTTAATAAAAAATATTTTAAAAACCCGTGTAGTGTTTTGTTGACACTTTTTTTCAGGTGAATAAGTAGGGATACAATGTAACCCATACTCATACACATAGGGTGGGGGGGCCAGGATCTATGGGCCCCCTTATTAAAGGGGGTTTCCAGATTCCGATAAACCCCCCGCCCGCTGACCTCGACAACCACCGGCAAGGGTTATCGGGAAGAGGCCCTTGTCCTCATCAACATGGGCAAAGCACCCATCCCCATATGTTCAGGGCATGCGGCCTGGTATGATCCGGGGGGGGGGGCGCTCACTTGTCCCCACCCCCTTTCCTGGCCTGCCAGGCTGCGTGCTCAGATAAGGGTCTGGTATGGATTTTTGAGGGGACCCCACACCTTTTTTCAGGTGTGGGGGTTCCCCTTAAAATCCATACAACCCCACGCAAATTTTTTGTTTTCATTTTTTTTGCGGTGTTCCCTTTCAAGATCCTCAGCACACAAGTCACACCGCAAGTCGGATCATCATAGGGAACCATTGATTTTGAATAGAGAGAGAGAAATGCCTGATGAGGCTTAACACTGTATATACAACGTTAAGCCACGTTTTTGCATGTTTTTCAGCGTTAGGGCATTTTTACAGCTGAAAAACGTCTCTCAAAACCCACTAGGCTTGCGTTTTTGACAGCTCAAAAACGCCACAGCCAAAAACAGTTGATAACAGCCTATGTGTGCATGGACACATAGGATAACATGCTGGGGAGTTTATTGACTGTAGAAAAAAACGTCTGCAGCTAAAAACAGCAGCTGTAAAAACGTCCTGTGTGCATGAGGCCTTAAGGTTTTAAAAATCTTGCGTCTGTATATAGTTTTCTTGCACCTTATTTCGGGATAGTCTTATTTGTTAATTTTTATACCCAGACTCTGCTTCCTACTTTGCAGTGCTACACAATGGTCATGCTTTACTGCGTGTTCTCACCATGCAAGCCTATAAGTCAGCTTACTCATAGAAAACAATGCACTCCCTGTATGACTGATATCTCAGTATTTGTTAATCAGGAGAAATCTAATCTCAACAGTAGTTGTCTCCAGCCTCTTTGCATCACTTGTGTGTGTCAGTGCACAGAGCAGGGAAATGTATGTGTGTATTCAGGGAGTGTGCTCTCTGCAGTAGCTCTATAGAGACACCACTAGTGAAAGGAGCTACCACAGCAAAGCAAGTGCCGGTAGGGAAAAAAATCTATTCCTATCTTTTACATAAGTGACTAAAAGCAACATGCATTTAAGAAAAATATGTATTATACTTGTGCCTATGCTCTTGTCATTTTTATATACTGAGTTTATAATCCACCCTGCCTCCAGTGACTAATCTGCAAATCTCTACATGTACTAACGTATAACAAGAATATGGCAGAGTAAGCTATTATATATATATATATATATATATATATATATATATGAACATTATAATAATACTTCAATCTTAGCTTTCTCTGAATATACACAACTCTGAACATACACAATCCTTTTCCATTCAAAGAGTTCTTTGCCACCCGTGGCTGCCAGTGTCAGATCTGGCAGATATTTTTTAGTAGGATTTTCCGTGTCAGTTTTGTCTGGTCATATCTGGTACCTGGTCACATCTAATGCATACAGTATTCCAATTACAATCTTAACTTATATCTGTTCATCTGGAGAAGGCTCATTAATTGCAGACTTGTTTTCTGATTAGGTCTGTTTAGTACAGGAGTACAGGGAACATGTGTATTATTGATATTACTGAATCATATATTTTCAAATGGGTCCCTAGTTACTAATAATGAGGAGACAGAGAAGGGTCATGGTGGTTTACATTTTGCACCAGGTCAAAGAAGAGTTTAGCTATTTCCTGACACATCATAGCATGTATCCTCCATATTGCCACTTGTTGGCCATAGACTAAGAAGCATATGGTCAACACAAGAAGTGAGGTAGGCTTTGCTGTGTAGCTTTCCCAGATTGAAGCCCTCAGAAATGCTTGACTGGTAACACCTTGTAGGGCCACTTATGCAAAATCTGAGACACATTGTTAAGGTCAGGTTCCCCTGTGACTGGGATACATCCAGTGGTGTATTTAGGTTTTGTGCTGCCCTAGGCCTGACTAAACTCGTGCACCCCCTAATTTAAATATTGCCCACCCCTTCCTGGCAATGCCACACCCCTTCCTGTTTAAGACCCGCCCTGTCACTTGTAAACCACACCCCTTCATCTTTAGGCCCCACCTCTTCCTCTCTGTACATTATGCCCAGGTTCACATTACTCGCATAACACATAACTCGCACGATTTCAAACCAGTAATGCAGTTTGACTTTGGAGGCGATTTGACAAACATCTGTGAGGGTTAATGTACAGATGTCTATTCAAATCGCCCTCAATGTTGCCAAAAGTAGTGCAGGAACTACTTTTGGGAATCTATGCGGCGCCGTAAATGTGGCATTGTACCGATTCAAATGTTGCCATTGCCAGCAATAACTGCCAATTTGGCATGCGATTTCACATGTCAAATCCCATGCCAAATCAGCCCAATGTGAATGTGGGCTTAAAGTGGGTACCAAGTGCATTGCCTCACCAGTTCCCATCAATGCAACCTCACCAGTGCCCATCAATGCAACCTCACCAGTGACCATCAATGCAAACTCACCAGTGCCCATCAATGCAGCTTCACCGGTGCCCATCAATGCAGCCTTACCGGTGCCCATCAATGCAGCTTCACCGGTGCCCATCAATGCAACCTCACCAGTGCCCATCAATACAACCTCACCTGTGTTCATCAAAGCAGCTTCACCGGTGCCTATCAATACAGCCTCACCTGTGCTCATCAATGCAGCCTTACCTGTGCTCAATGGCGCAGCCTCATTAGTGCCCATACAGGTGGTGAGGAGGGAGCACACTGATACCTCCTCTGCCTGTCAATTACCTTTTGTACCACCTCCCTCTCCCTTTATATTGTAAGCTCTACGAGCAGGGCCCTCCTATTCCTTCTGTATTGAACTGTATTGTAATTGTACTGCATCCCTTCTTTATTGTAAAGCGCTGCGCAAACTGTTGGCGCTATATAAATCCTGTATAATAATAATAATAATTGCCTCTGAAAAGAAATCTGTGTGGATTGCTTTTCAGAGGAGTGACAATCTATTTCAATAAGAGCAGCAGAGGGGGGCATTAGTGTAATTGTCTAGGGAGGAGGTGGTGTTTAAACTTACACCAATTTTACAGCCTCTATCTGTGCATGTACTCCAATTTGCCACCTGCCCTGCACACCTTAACATACACACAGTTCACTCTGAATAGACATGAGTAGGTAAAGGGACAAAAAAATAAGAAATATCTGTGAGCTTCAGGCTGGGTTCACACTCCCAGCAAGGGTCCACTGTGTCCTGGTTCCCTGTTTCAGGTCCAATTTCAGCCCAAATTTTGGGCTGAATTTGGACCTGAAAATGGTCAAAAAGATGCACAGCGTTTTTGTGCAAAATGCACCGGAGCTGCTAAAGAAATATATGAACCGACTCAATAGAGAGGTCAATATCTCCTGCTATTGTGAATTGGATGCGAGGAACCCACCTCCAATTCGCATAGGTGTGATCCCAGCCTAAGGCTGGGTCCTCTGCATCCAATGTGCAATAGCAGGTGATATTGACCTCTCTATGGAGCCGGTTCACATATTTCCTCAGCAGGTCTGGTGTGTTTTGCACAAAAACGCTGTGTGTCTTTTAGACCATTTTCAGGTCCAAATTCAGCCCAAAATTTGGGCTGAAATTGGACCTGAAACAGGGAACCAGGACACACTGGACCCCTGCTGGGAGTGTGATCCCAGCCTCAAATGTAGTTAGCAGGGTGGGCGATAAAAAACAGAATGACCTATAATGAGAAATTACACTTTTCTTCATGTGTCAGAAGGCAGGTTATCATAAACTGTATATACAAGCAGACACTAAGGTTTTACGTGGCATTTATACCAGAAGAACCACCCTGCAGATATAAGCTGTAATCATTTAGGTAAATAGCAGGGTCCATTGAAGCAGAGAAGCACAATCCTCTCCTAGCACCAGGCACACAGAGGGTTAATTACCAGAGACAGCTTTCAGATAAGGAGATAGGAGAAACAAAGCTGGAAAGTTGGAGCACAGATAAGGGGCTGCATGAGGTTTGCAGAGACAGTGAGGATTGGTATCTTACTCTCACCCCTCCAGGTCGTATATACCGATTATACAGTAGCTGGGTCCGCTGCTCACTACAATCCAGCCGGCCCTGATATCTCTCCATGTGCAGTTTGCTGTCTGTGTGGAGAGGAGGGGGAGGGGGAGCTGTCACCTCTATGAGAGAGACGCTCTCCGAACGCTGCAGCCAGCAGTGAATGGGCTGACTCGGGTGGAGGACTGGAGGAGGGATTTTTCATGTGGGGGTGGCGCGGCCCCCCCCCCAAAGTGCCGCCCAAGGCCTCTGCCTTGTCGGCCTAGGCCAAGACACAGCACTGGATACATCAGAACTACAACCACTCTTTCCAGAAGGTTCGTCTATACCTCAGGATCCTGCAATGACCTTCCATAAAGTTCGTAGGAGGGTCAGTAATCCAGGCCATATCTATGGCTATACAGGTCCACATTAGAAGGGGAACGCCTTGATTTGAGAGGTCTCTCTATTCCCAGTAGCTCCATGCCTACATTACACAATGCCAACGAGATGCTGCAGCCCTAAGCGGCTGAACCACTTCAACTAATGGAAAACCAAAAGCTTTACTCCTTTACAGTGCTGCCCCCCCTCAGTACAGTCCAGCTACTTCTTCTCGTGACATTTCCTCATTTCGAAAACCAAAAGGTAATCAAATTCACCAAGTTGGCGAATCCCGATGTCGTAGAGTAACCGAAACACATTACATCCTCACCTCGATGACCCTTATCTCTCTGGAGACTTTAGTTCCGTAAGGGGAAGATTACACCTTGACATATCGGTATCTATACCGGACCTAATGACTGGGAGGATATATGCTTGAAATACCTTCCAGTAACGTCCTAGGACTCCATATCTGTTTGGATGACCTTTCTCACCAACATCAAGACTACATAGGGTCAGTGTCCCCTTAGACTGGAATTGTTAGACAGAGTCTAAAACGTATTCACCGGGATGTTCCACAATGGTCAGTTCGTAAGGACTCCCGAA
>BLSH010355299.1:479468-531779 GCA_018402905.1 Glandirana rugosa | reverse complement strand
TTTTAATTTATTTTCCCTATCCCCATTTATTTGTAGGGCACTTGCCCTAGTTTGAAGATGATTTTAGAACAGTTATATGGCTTCTACCGTTAATTAATACTTTTCAGACACAGTTTGAAGATGATCCACATTCACCTCCATTTTTGCTTTTTTTATGTTTTTATTTTTTAAAAAATATTTAAAGTTATTTCCCTGTCCCCATTTTTTTGTAGGGCACTTGCCCTACCCTTACCCCCATTTTACTTCCTTTTGCAGCCCTCTAGGGCATTCCAGGACTTTGTTACAGCCATTTTTGTGCCTAAAAGTTCGGGTCCCCATTGATTTCAATGGGGTTCGTTGTCCGTGCGATCGTTCGGGTTCTGTCCGGACCCGGACCCGGACTTTGTCCCGAAGTTCGGACGGACCAGCAGAACCCAAACTTCCAGAGGTTCGCTCAACTCTACCCAGCAATCATCTGCCATTCTCACCTAGGAGATAAGCTCTCGCAGCTTCCTGGATTATACGGATCACATATTCATATATATATCACATACAATGTGATCAGTGATTCACAGTAGCAGGTGGGCAGGCAGTTTTTTTCTGACCCCCAAAATACATTGACTACTTTGTAAGATAAACTAATAAATTAATTTGGATTTTTCCTAATCCTGACAAGGTTCTCCTGCTTCCCCCAAAAGAAGAAGTCACTGTGATGGCACAAATGTCCTGTACTTGGCTACCCTCACCTCTGAAACACTCACATCCTGCTCCCTAAAATGGAATGGCCTCATGGACCTCCCTCCAAAACTACAACCTTTGCTGACTCCTCTGCCCTCCCATTAAGGACTCCACTTTTGATGCAGAATGTGATACTTATATATCACATCTGCACCTAAATGGCTGCCAAATTTTGTGAAAATCCTGTGTTTTTAACAGACACAGTCAGTTGCCCCATTATTGGCTTTAGGTGAGGACTAAATTAGCAGCGGTGTCAGGACTACCTCTGGCTTTGGATCCACCTATACTTCTACTGGGTATTCAAGACAGCCTTGCCGCCCATGAACACATTCAACTCTTCCCCTTCTATGCGTTTTACTATGCTAGATGAGAGATATTCCTCAAGTGGAAACTACCTTCTTTCCCGTCCTATTGTGATTGGTGTTCAGCTATGCAATGTACCAACTAACCTACATGAGTAGAGGATGGCCAGCTAAATTCTGTATGAGAAAATGTGGTCCACGTGGCTAAAATCCACCTGGACCCACAGCCCCCTCTCTAACCCAGAACAGGAGTCAGTCCTCTGCAAGGTTACCCCTAGTATTTAGAGCACAGCAGCAGTCTAATGACCGCTATGTACTTTGTACACTGAGCAATCACCCAGGCACTTCTGGGGGACAGGCTATGCTAAAAGGTGCTGCACCCAACCCCTAACCCATAACACCCTGCTACAGCCTGATATGGTAGATGAAAATCTAGAAAAGGTAAACAGGCCAAAGCCAAAAGTCCATAGAACAAGCAATGGTCAGAGCAGGCAGCATTCAGACAGAGTTGTAGCACAGGCATAGCACGAAATTTGTAGCAGCCATTCGGGAATAGGTACAAGGCAAAGAGCCAGGTAGATGAATGACATTCCAGATAAGATTTAAAGGACATACAGGGCCAGAGCCAAGAAGACAACAGCACAAAACAAGCAGAATGCTACAAGATTAGAAATAAATATTTCCTATGGGCCTCTGACATTTTGATGCTGCATTGAGAATAACTTATATCTGACTCCTCCTGATTATAGCACACAAATAGACCCCTCTCACTCTGCTGAGCAAAGAGGAGGTGCTACTCATTTGACAGTATCTCCGGGATTTGTGGTCATTCTGAATACTCTCTACCGGGGCTAGTCACCCGAGAAGGAATCTGACTAACAAGCCTGACCTGACCCCCAGACTGAAAAGCTGGCGGTCATGGTCTTGCGGTGAGTAGGGATGCATTAGGGGTACTCACCCCACACGTGTTTTTGGAGCACCTTGGCACTGCTGGCACTTTTTTGAAGACAGCAAGCACCTTAAGCACTATATGCACTCTTCACTTTACTTCAAATTAAAGTTGTTATGAAATTTTTTTTCATGATATTGTTTATAAATTGATTTATAATTGTTCATATATGTTATAAATTGTATAGATTGCACGTTAGTACCTGTGAGTGCTGTATATTTGGGTTTTAAAAGTTGAACATAGCCTTTAAGTCTTGCTATCTTTATCACCCAGTCCACATTCTCATAGTAACCATTCTTTATATTATTCTTTATAACAGTGTGTGAACTAGTCTAGGTCTAATGATGTCCTTGTAATAAAAGCTTTCATGAGATTTATTGCAGCTCAGAAGTAGGGCTTCGTGAATGATTTTCTTTATCAAACTCTGGTTTTTACCCATTTTACGAGCTGCAAAGGAAACAATGATAAAATGTTTACGCAAAGATGGAGGTGAGAGTAAACACAAATACAAAGAGTAGATACTGAAATAGCAAGTACATAGATTTATGGTGTACCACTTCTCTCTAAACATGCTCAAGGTGGAACTGGATATATATAAGATAAAGCAAAAGTCCATAAGTGCATTGACTCTGAGGGTTATATAATATAAAAGCGTTGCCCCCCCTTATATAACTGTCATCGCTATCTTCAAGCAATTAGGAAAGCAACACTTACATATGTTATCTCTCAGTGGATATGTTCACCCTGTGCTCCACTCATTTTCAAACATACCATCATCTGAGTTTGGCTTCTTCTTCCCGGTTTCCTGGGATGGCCCACCAATGATCTCGTACTAGATATGCCGCAGTTCGTTATTCCTGAATAAACAGCTTCACAGGATTCAGTGTGTGTACCATACCAGATCTAGCAGTTTGCTTCTCTTTAGTACAAAGCTTAGCCATATTCAGCACATGGGCCATACAAGAACTGAAGAGGCTTGTTACCGCAAACTGCACGTGCGCCAGATTTGGTGAAGCGTTTGATTAAAAAATAACAAGCCACACCAAAACTTAAATGGCGCATGTGCCGGATTCGGTGCAACTCTCTAATGAAAGATAACAAGCCAAGCCAAATCTTAAATGGAGCATGCATAGAATCTACCACAGCTTTCTATTGAAGAGTAACATGCTGCAATGGATCTTGTATGGCACATGTGTGGGATCAGGTGAAGTTTCCCTGAGATAATGGTGATGTCGTCTTCTCATCTGTGATACCAAGGCTACATCACCTGTGCCTTAGGGAAATCTGCAAGTAGTAACAAAGATTATATTAGTAATAAAAATATTTAATTTCATGAAGGACTATAAGGGGATTTAATGGTTTGATTTAAAGGGTGACTTGAAACTACCAGTGAAAAAAACCAGGGATGGATTTCTACTTTTGGCCTCAACAGGCCAACTGTTGAGTGTGTGGCCCTTCTACCCCCCCAGTCATATGACTACCCTTAGTATCAGACTAACAATATCAGGCATTGCTATCACATATGACATACTGAGGCTGGAGGAGGAGATGCTGAAAAAGACATATTCCCCACTTTGCATTAGTATACCTAGAATTCATGACTAGAAGACTAAAGCAAATCCCCACCATATTCTGCAAGCAGTTTCTTTCTAGATGTATAAATGATAAATGAATGAATTGTAAGTACACTCGCCAGGAACAGAAACACAAAACCCAGCCCTTTTAATATACATACAAATAAATTACTGGCAGTCACCAACATGGGGTGTGGGTCCTGCCCATGGGACTCCTTCCCCTAGGCCAGTGAATGTGGCCCTTTGCTTGTCTTTGTCCAGCCCCTGAGGCACTATTCCTTCTATTGACACCAACAATGAGGCACCATTCCTTTCACTGACACCAACAGTGGGGCATAACTACTCCCACTGACACCAATGATGGGGAATCATTGCTCCCGCTGACACCAACGATGGTGACTGTTCCTTCCACTAATACTAATGCTGTGGCATTATTCCTTCTTCTACTGGCCACATTTTTTAAATCACACTGACCACCAAGCCTGACTCCCATTGATGCAGGGGCATTTTCTACACAGTCTGCCCCCCCCCCAAAGTCTGAAAAAAACGTAAACTGGCCCTTTGTTTACAAAGTTTGGAGACCCCTGCCCTAGGCCATGGATTATTCTGGCTATGCAGAAATCTGGCTGCAAGGAAGACCCCAAACCCTCCTCCATCCCATTCTGGGGTTTTGGCTGCACAACCTACAGAAGGTCAGGTGAACCATCAATCTTTAATGAACTTTGGTTGAAATTAGGTAAAACTTAGAGCCCTGTGACTATTTTATTTTATTTATTCATTTATTATTATTTTTTTTTGCTATCTGAATTCCACTACGGAAATGTTACTTTCTATCCTGCACACACAACTGGGAGTATAATGAAACCTCTCCAAAAAGAGGAAATTCAATTAGAAGCTTTTTTTGCTACTTTGATCCAACTGCCTGGCTATGTTTGTTTTCTGTGGTCCCACTGTATGTAGAAATGTAGTCGTCCTCTCTTGCTTGCTTTCAAGATGGAGGAACTTTAAAGTGTGGACTATGGACTACAGAATTTGTAGTGTGTGATTTGTAGTGTGCATAGAGCAGTGCTAATGACACAACTAACAAACACCGTTCATTACAAGGAAACACCTCCTAGGGAGCCGCAGGTTAATTGGGAT
The DNA here is from genome assembly GCA_018402905.1 of Glandirana rugosa. NCBI lineage: Eukaryota > Metazoa > Chordata > Amphibia > Anura > Ranidae > Glandirana > Glandirana rugosa. The sequence continues at coordinate 527,097 of BLSH010355299.1, read as the reverse complement.
CCCCCACCCTGCACAGCCAGGCACACTGAATCTCCACCGTTTCCCAGAGTCAGAGAACAGTCCAGTAGTTTGCTTTTAATTTTTTACTGAGGGGATAAAATTTGGATGGCGAGTATGGGTATTATGGAATGCCCACTTGACTTTGAAACATCTTCAGGGACAACTCCTAGTATATACAGTCCTATATACAGCTCCTTTCCTTCCTCCAGCACTTCACTTGCTTGCAAAATCATCAGTGGTGTTACTGTGTAAAGGTCTGTAACACTGGCCCATTACAGCACCTATACTTGTAGGATGTAAAGTGACACCAATAACATATTTACTGCACTTCCTCTGTGGCCACCACACTGATCCCAGCACCACCTCTTTATGCCCTGCCAGCCCTCCTGGTTGCAGCAGCCTCTTTCACTAATCCTCGTGGCTACTTCACCACAGTCCTCCTGACTGACGCTCCCAGTCCTCCAGACTGATATTCCCCAGTCCTCCAGACTGACACTAACCAGTCCTCCCAGACTGACTCTCAGGAGATCTCCCAAACATTCTGGCTCTCTCTCTTGCTGTCCTCACACTTGCTCCTGTGCATTCAGGCAAGGATTCCTTTGTGTCTTGTAGAGGGTCCCTCCTGCACCCGAGCCCTCAGGCTCGAGGTCACCCCCCCAGATTAGGGGGCACCCTCAAGGGCCACCGACAGCCTCCTCAGCACTCCATCTCCATTTTCCACCTGACTGCCCCTGCTGGCCTGACCCATGAGAATTTATGAGGTACCCACCCCCTGCCAGCCCATTTACTGGGGATTGGCTGTGGCCCTCATTAATACTCCATGCAGCTCCTCCTAAACTACACTCTCTTCTTCTGGAAGCTTCTCCAAGATCCCAGAGAGCAGGGGGAGATTCCAGAGATGCTGCATGCTGAGTCATCCAGCCTCCCTGAGTCACTCAGCCCTGACCCAGATTCAATTCAGCCTTGGCTGCCAGCTGAGCCAAATTTACCTACACTACAGTTTACAAAAAACTATCTACATCTAGCACACTAAGCTAGAGGGTGCTACATATGTTTTAATTGTTTATTTCTATCAAAATGCAAAGTGAGTGAACAGAAAAAAAATCTAAATCAAAAAAATATTTAGTGTGACTGGCCTTTGAATTCAAACCAGCATCAGTTTTTACACTTGCACACTTTGTACACTTGCACAAAGTCAGGGATTTTGTAGGATTAGAGTCAGGTTTATGATTTACTAAGTATAGCAAGCAGGTGCAAATAATCATAATTTTTATATGTAGTTTGAAACACAGTCATTAACTGAAACAGAAACATCTGTGTAGTTGGCTTAAAACTGGGCGAGGAACAGCCAAACTCTGCTACTAAGTTGATGTGAAAGACAGTTTCATGTCACAGATCATACACCATGGCAAGACTGAACACAACAACAACACACAAGGTAGTTATACTGCATCAGCAAGATTTCTCCCAAACAAAGATTTCAATGCAGACTGGGATTTCAAGATGTGCTGTTCAAGCTCTTTTGAAGAAACACATAGAAACGGGCAACGTTGAGGACCGCAGATGCAGTGGTCGGCCAAGAAAATGTAATGCAGCAAATGAAAGACACATCATGCTTACTTCTCTTTGACATTGGAAGATGTCCAGCAGTGCTAACAGCACAGAACTGGCGAAAAACAGTGGGACCCAGGACTATTGTCCAGAGAAGTCAGGCCAGAAGTGGTCTTTATGGAAGAATTGCAGCCAAAAAGCCACATCGCCGATGTGGAAACAGGGCTAAGCAACTCAGGTGCTCTCTACTGAGGAGTCAAAAGGACTTGAGAGCAGTACAATAATTAAGTGTCTGCAGGCAACAGCCAAGTATGTTGGTGTTCCTTGCAAGTGTGGGGCTGCATTTCTGCAAATGCAGTTGAAGATTTGGTCAGGATCAATGGTGTCCTCAATGCTGATGTAGCGCACCCCCACAGGAGCGGCAAGTAGAATGGGATCTCCCACCCTGAACAGCCAGACACATTGAATTTTCACAGTCACTCCAGAGTGAGACAACAAGCAGTGCCTTTGTTTTTTTTTTTTGTTTATTGAGGAATAATAACTTGGATAGGGATGGGAAATTTTGGGATGCCCACTTGACTTCAAACAAAGTTCAGGGACAACTCCTCCTATATACAGTCTCTGTATACAGCTCCTCTTCTTCCTCCAGCACACACATGCTTGCAGAACCCAATATGTCACCCAGTTGTAAAGGCAAAGGCCCATTACAGGAAGGGACTCACAGCCCCTATATTTCAAGAGCAGATAGGGTGACACAGCTCACACTTTCCCAGGACTTCCTCTCTGTGGTCACTGATCCCAATTCCACCTATTCAGGCACTGCAACCCGCCTGGGCACAGCTACCCCTTTCACTAGCCCACGAGGCTAATTTCTCCCCACAGTCCTCTAGACTGACACTCCCTGGCTGACTCTAGGGAGATCTCCCGGACATGCTGACCTGCTCCCGCTGTCCCCTCTCCTTGCTCCTATGCCTCCAGGAAGGGTTTCCTCAGTGTGTTGTAGGGGGAATCTTTTAGCCCCCTAGCCCCAGGCCTGAAGTCACCACCCCCAGACTAGGGGGCACCCTCAAGGGCCACTGATAGCCTCCTCAGCACTCCTTGGGGCATCACTCATGTCTATTTATAAGTTGCCCTCCCCCTTTCCAGCTGCTTTTTGCTAGGGATTGTTCAAGGACTTCATAAATATACATGGCAGCCCCTCCCCACTCCCAATCTCAAGCTCTGGAAGTTTCTACAAACTTCCAGACCAGGAAGAGACTGACCAAGATGGCTGCACATTGAGGTAGCTCCTCCACACCAGGGTTAAAAGTTCAGATGGTCTCTGCGGTTGTAGGCACCGATCCTGGGCTAGGAGCCGACAGAGACATGAGGAGAAAGGCAGACAGAACCTGTCAGCAGCCGCCACATGGGGGCCGGTGGCTGACAGCTACTACACAGAGGATGCCAACTCACCAACCCACGAAGCTGAGAGAAAGGGGGCAGGATCCCCCTGTGCACCTTCGAGTCTCTGGATGCCAGAGGGATCCGAACTGGAGCGAGGCTCGCTGGGGGAGAGGCCACTACAAGGATTGCAGTGGTCTACTGAGTGGAGGAGCGTCCATTCTGTAAGTGGAAAGGACCCCTCAGGAGAGGCGACTCGGGCTGCTGTGGGTTGTCTGAAGAGGAAGTGACTGACCTGCTGTCTGGAATCTGGAGCCTGGGTAAGACAACTTGTGGGAACTAACTAAGCAACCACAGACACAGCAAGTGAGAGGAAAGAGAGGATAACACAGAAGGGAGATAGGAAAAGAAACAAGGAGAGGCTCTGAATTTCTTTTGCAAATACAGAGGACAGATAACAACATGCCACCTAAAATCTCCCAATCGCAAAAAGGAAAGAGGGGATCAATAGGGCCTAAAGATGGAAAAACCCCAAAAGGCTCAAACTGTGCAAAATGCGGACATTAAGGTTTTTTTTCAATCGCTACAGTAACCTGAACTATTTAATGTAGCAGATTCAGAAACAACTCCAGCTAAAGCAGACAGAGAACTGGAGCAGTCTAGAGATAGTAATAGCCCCTCAATGAATATTCAAAGGAGTATAACTGAAAAAGGGAGAATGGAAAAAGAGCCTTGGGACATGCAGGCATATATACAGTCCCTGCCAACTAGAGAGGACATGGATAGATATGTTAATCATCTTGAAACCTTTTATAAAACAGAAATGCAGGTCATGAAGACATCTCTGAAAAATACCCAAAAAAGGATGGACACTGTTGAAGCTAAAATATTGAACAAAAATTGACACAGTCTGAAAGGGAAAATCAAGAACAAGGTCAATGTTTGAATTAGGTTATTACCATCATAGATGAACTAGAAAATAGAAGTAGGCGGAATAATATAAGGGTCAGAGGCCTACCTGAAGCAACTGGACCAGAGGAATTGTTTCCAACTTACAATGTCCACCACTGGCTGAACTTATGCTGGATCGAGCACACAGCTCACTGGGTTTTAGAAACCCAGATCCCATGAAACCTAGAGATGTTATCTGCAGAGTTCATTATTTTCATATTAGAGAAAAAATGATGGCAGCTGCACGTCAGCAAAGGACAATAAACTTTGATGGGGCACAATTATTTCTGCTAAAGACCTTTCTAAACATACTCTGGCCTTAAGGAAAGCAGTAAAACCCCTTTTGGATGTCTTGAGACTAAGAAAGAATAATCTTACATAAATGGAGGTTCCCGTCTCAGATTCAGATTCAAGTATACTACAAGGGTCAGAAAGCTATATTTTGCGACATCGAGGATCTTCCTGACTTTTTGAAGACTCTTCAGCCCCCCGAAGTAGAATTGCCACAATGGCCTGTAGCTTATCAGGATCTCTCGATTAGATCCTTAAGAAGAAATTAGACCTTTTTCCTCTCCTTATTTAAGGAGAAAAGAAGAAGGGGGCAGAGAAGGGAAAGAATAAGGATTTTTTTTTTCTGGTGGAGGGTTTTGGATAGAATGGGGAAGAGGTGGTGTGGGGTGATGGTTTTTTTTTTTCTACAAACAATTGCTGTTTAGATGAATTACACTATAAAAAGTAAAGGGATGCATATGATACATAAGAGATAACTACAAAGGGGCATCATGTAAGATGATAAGATCATAGATAGAGATGGCATCGAACTTTTGGAACATTTTGGAACTTCACATGGTCTTACACTATCACTTTATATATGGAATGGGGATTTTTGTTATTACACGTTATTTCCTGGGGGAACCCTCCCCTCCCCCCCTTTTTTTTTGTAGGATTCCCCCTGGAACACTAAAGATGAACGGTAAATATATGAATAATGTCATACATAAGAGATACAGGTAGAATAATAGGATTACAGGATTATGAAATATAAAGATGAATAAATAACACATGCATTATATTATACACGTGATAGAAATGTAGTTTAGGAATATTACAGATTCTTGAATCCCTGGCTATAGATCCCTTTTTCCTTTCATTTTTTGTTGCCCCCCTTTTACCCCCCCCCCCCTTTTTTTTGGAAGGGGAATTTTGTTATTGCACGTTTTTTCCCAGGAAGAATCCCCCCTTTCTTTTTCTTTTGGGGTAGGATCCCCCCTGGAACACTAAAGATGAATATTTAACACGTGAATTTTGCTATACACATGATATAAAGGCAGATTACGATGATCACAGATTTTTGAATTACTGTTTATATATAGCCTTCTCCTTTCATTTTTTTTTTTTGTTGCCCCCTTTTAACCCCCCTTTATTTTTCTCTCGTTTCTCCCTCCTCTCTCCCAACTTTTTTATATGATCCCAGCAACAAATAGGAGGCAAAGAATAAAATTATATACGTTTTAATGCGAATAAACCCGGTGTAAAAGGCACGGTCGATCTAGTTTAGGTCTCCCTATACCCCTAACATAGGGATCTTACTATAGTAAGTTTTGACATAGTAATTTAAAAGCCCAGGACCGGACAGATTTACTTCATGTTTTTATAAGATATTCGGGGAGGTCTTGGTCCCGATATTGAATAGGACCATGAATTCTGTCTCTGCCTATCGACCCTTTGTTACACAGGGAATGGAAGCACATATCTCAGTTATTCCTAAGTCCGAAAAAAAATCATACAATATGTTGGAATTATCGTCCAGTTTCCCTTACAAATATTGATCTAAACTTTATTCTAAAATCATTGCAAATACTTACAACAATTTTACCTACATACAGTATCTCACAAAAGTGAGTACACCCTCACATTTTTGTAAATATTTTATTCTATCTTTTCATGTGACAACACTGAAGAAATTACACTTTGCTGCAATGTAAAGTAGTAAGTGTACAGCTTGTATAACAGTTTAAATTTGCTATCCCCTCAAAATAACGCAAACACACAGCCATTAATGTGTAAACCACTGGCAACAAAAGTGAGTACACCCCTAAGTGAAAATGTCCAAATTGAGCCCAATTAGCCATTTTCCTTCCCCGGTGTCGTGTGACTCGTTAGTGTTACAAGGTCTCAGGTGTGAATGGGAAGCAGGTGTGTTAAATTTGGTGTTATCGCTCTTACTCTCTTATACTGGTCACTGGAAGTTCAACATGGCACCTCATGGCAAAGAACTCTCTGAGGATCTGAAAAAAAGAATTGTTGCTCTATATAAAGATGGCCTAGGCTATAAAAAGATTGCCAAGACCCTGAAACTGAGCTGCAGCACAGTGGCCAAGACCATACAGTGGTTTAACAGGACAGGTTCCACTCATAACAGGCTTCGCCATGGTTGACCAAAGAGGTTGAGTGCACGTGCTCAGAGTCATATCCAGAGGTTGTCTTTGGGAAATAGACGTATGAGCTGCAGACGTTGAAGGGGTGGGGGGTCAGCCTGTCAGTGCTCAGACCATACGCCGCACACTGCATCAAATTGCTCAGCATGGCTGTTGTCCCACAAGGAAGCCTCTTCTAAAGATGATGCACAAGAAAGCCTGCAAACTGTTTGCTGAAGACAAGCAGACTAAGGACATGGATTACTGGAACCATGTCCTATAGTCAGATGAGACCAAGATAAACTTATTTGGTTCAGATTGTGTCAAGCGTGTGTGGCAGCAACCAGGTGAGGAGTACTGCATGGCTTTCATCCCAGAAGGAAACCTCTTCTAAAGATGATGCACAAGAAAGCCCGCAAACAGTTTGCTGAGGACAAGTAGACTAAGTACATGGATTACTGGAACCATGTCCTGTGGTCTGATGAGACCAAGATAAACTTATTTGGTTCAGATGGTTTCATCCGTGTGTGGCGGCAACCAGGTGAGGAGTACAAAGTCAAGTGTTTCATGCCTACAGTCAAGCATGGTGGTGGGAGTGTAATGGTCTGGGGCTGCTGGCACTGAGGAGCTACAGTTCATTGAGGGAACCATGAATGCCAACTTGTACTGTGACATACTGAAGCAGAGCATGATCCCCACCCTTCGGAGACTGGGCCACAGGGCAGTATTCCAACATGATAACGACCCCAAACACACCTCCAAGATGAACACTGCCTTGCTAAAGAGGCTGAGAGTAAAGGTGATGGACTGGCCAAGCATATCTCCAGACCTAAACCCTATTGAGCATCTGTGGGGCATCCTCAAATGGAAGGTGGAGGAGCGCAAGGTCTCTAACATCCACCAGCTCTGTGATGTCGTCATGCAGGAGTGGAAGAGGACTCCAGTGGCAACCTGTGAAGCTCTGGTGAACTCCATGCCCAAGAGGGTTAAGGCAGTGCTGTAAAATAATGGTGGCCACACAAAATATTGACACTTTGGGCCCAATTTGGACATTTTCACTTAGGGGTGTACTCACTTTTGTTGCCAGCGGTTTAGACATTAATGGCTGTGTGTTGAGTTTTTTTGAGGGGACAACAAATTTACACTGTTATACAAGCTGTACACTCACTACTTTACATTGTAGCAAAGTGTAATTTCTTCAGTGTTGTCACATGAAAAGATAGAATAAAATATTTACAAAAATGTGAGGGGTGTACTCACTTCTGTGAGATACTGTATATATAATACACATGTAGCGCCCTCTTGTGTACATAGTTGTGTAATATAGCTAGAGGCTTGTTAGAAGCCTGGGTGTAAGTCAGAGGGATTACTTTAGGCTACGAGGCTACTAGTACACTGATTTCCCCAATGATTAGCTATGCAAGGGGGTGTCATAGCACAAGTTTAACCACTGGATTACAGGCAGGCTGTGCTCCCATGTAGAATACGAAGAAGAAAACTGACCATGCTGGGATGGATTTGCTTCCATACCCTGGTGTGGGTATTTTGAATTATTAAAGCAAAGGGACTGACACCAGGTATTTCACACAAAGGAAGCAATGCAAACAGAACAGGATACTTTTTCATATGAGTACATGGTAACACAGACACATATTAGGAATATAAAATGTTGGGGTAACATACACTATAATGTAGACACCTCCCCTCTAGACTTATGATTACTTCCCATGCATTCACCTCTGTTCAGTCATAGGAAATTAAAGGTAAGCCCTGTAAAATATAAAGCCAGCCATAGACAGAGCGATTTTCCTGTGGTTGCAGAAAAGAAAATTACTCGATTCCCACATCAACACAGTCAGTGTTGATGGGGGAAACCTTCCCGTGGAGCTATCGCAATCAGCGTATAATGACTGGTTTGCGCAAAAGTTGCTGCGTTTATTAATTATTGGGGGTTTACATTTTTATGTTTTACTAGTAACGGCGGCGATCTGCGATTTTTAACGGGACTGCGATATTGCGGCATACATGTTGGACCATTTTGACACTTTTGCGCTATGAAAATGTATTGATTTCTGTGTAAATGTCAATGGCACGAAAGGGGTTAACCTGCAGGGGGCGCTCTAAGGGTTAACTGTGTTCCCTGTGGGTGTTACTAACTGTATGTGGGCTGGGCTGAGTGGAGGAGGAGATTGATCGTGGCTCCCATATACAGGGAGCCTACAATCACATTCCTTCCCCCTGTCAGTCGGGGGTAGCCGACGGACATCGAGTCCGCCCTACCCACTCCCTGGCTCTTCCGGAACACAGAGAGCGTGCAGGCGATCTCGCAGCTGCCGTCAAGTGACAGCGGTTTGCAATATCAAACCACTTTGCCGCCGGCAGGTGGTCAGCAAGTGGTTAAGAACCCCACACCATGTTATTCAATGGCCTCATATACATGTTGATGTTTTTGAGCTGTAGATGGCGTTGGCGCTCTTAACCACTTGCCGACCGTAACCGCAGGTTGACGGCGACAAAGTGGCTCGATATCGCAAACCGCCATCATACGACGGCGGCTGCGAGATCGTGCACTGTGAGCGCGCCCGCGCCACCAGAGGTGCGCCTGCGCGCTCACTGTGCTCGGGGGGGCCAGGGAGAGGGTGCGGCGGACTCGATCGCCGCCGGCTACCCGCGATGCACCCCCCCCGCACTGAAAGAACGGAGGTCCGTGTAAGTAAACACGGACCTCCGTTCTGTGAGAGGGGGAAGGGCTGTGATCACAGCCTTCCTCTACATGGAAGCTGTGATCACTTCCCTTCCCCTGCTAGGGCAGCCCACACACAGTTAGAACACGCCCAGGGAACACAGTTAACCCTTAGAACGCCCCCTGCAGGTAAACCCCTTCACTGCCAATGGCATTTACACAGTAATCAGTGCATTTTTATAGCACTGATCGCTGTATAAATGCCAATGGTCCCAAAAAAGTGTCAAAATGGTCCAACATGTCCGCTGCAATATCGCAGTACCGCTAAAAATCGCAGATCGCCGCCATTACTAGTAAAAAAATGAAAAACTATAAAAACCCCAGAAATTAATTCTCATCATCCGTAAACGCGGCCACTTTTGCGCAAACCAATCAATAAACGCCAATTGCGATTTTTTTTATCACAAATATGAGGAAGAATATAAATCGGCCAAAACCGATGAAAAAAAATTTTTTTTGTATTTTTTTTTGGATTTGTATTTTAGCAAAAAGTAAGAAATTTGGGTTTTTTTGCAAAATTGTCGCTCTTCTTTTGTTTATAGCGGCGATCAGAAATAACACAGCGATGATCAAATACCACCAAAAGAAAGCTCTATTTGTGGGAAAAAAAGGACGCAAATTTAGTTTGGGTACAAAGTCACACGACCGCGCAATTGTCAGTTAAAGCGATGCAGTGCCGAATCGCAAAAAGTGTTCTGGTCCTATAGTGTGAAATCCTTCCGGGGCTGAAGTGGTTAAACTGTAAATCTAACGCAGGACCCGCGTGTTCCGAAGCTACATCATTAGAGCATTTTTGACGCTCAATAATGCACATTAGCGCTGGCGTTTTCTGTTTTAAAATGTCCAAAAAGTAGCAGAGGGATGTCTTTTTAAACTTACAGGTATGCAGTGTTGTCAATTCTCCATCTACAGCCTACTGTTTGGACCAGTACTGGTGCAAGGATTTTTGACACCCTAGGCGAAACCTCATTTTGCCGCCCCCATTGGCTCCGCCCCTGACTCTACCCAGTTTGCCCTGTCCATGTATGCGATGGAGGTGGACGGAGATGGAGATTTTAGCAGCGCCTCTCTACCTATTTCTTTAGCCGTGGTCAACAGGCCCGCACCTGTGTCTCTGGGCCCGGACTAAAGACAAATAATGGCGGCATCGACTCGCTTCCTCATGCCAGCCGTGGAACGCAGGTATATGGACAGGCTGGGGTAGTATATGGACAGGCTGTGGTAGTATATGGACAGGGGCTGGGCCCCTGGGCGACAATGCGCCCTAGGTGGTCGCCTACTCCGCCTAGTGGTAGTGCTGGCCCTGGATTGGACAATGAAAGAACAGCAAAACACTGATATGTCATCATCTCTGCTCTCTCATCTTGTCAGTTATGTTCCCTTTCAACACATGTGCATACAACAGAGCCTGATTGGCTTTAAACACCGACAAAGTTACATAATAGCATGCCTTTTTTTTTTGTTTTGTGATGAGCTGCAGAAGAGCCTGCACTCACATATGAGTTTCTGTCAGTTATATGGGTTTTCATTAGGTGAATAGAGTAGTTGAGACCTCATTTTTAGGAAATGGGTTTAGTTTCTTGAAACCATTTCAAAACGATTCCCAGTAACATTCTATTATTGGATTTATACTTGAATTTTGGGGGTTAGTGAGTGCAGATGACACATGGAAAGGAGTTGCAGAGAGGGGGCCAACATGTGAAAAATCATGACACTGAGAACAGACAGTGTGAAATCATTTTTATATTGTTATTTAATAAAACAACAGCAACAAAAGAGGTAAGATTTCAAACCATTTACTAATATAACCCACAGTGACATTATCCACCAAAATGTCTGTAAATATTACAATTGTTAACATGGTATATACAAAGAGAAATATTACACTAACAATCAATGTGATTATATTATAAATACAGCCAGAGAATGCCTAGTTTTGTGCAATTCTGTCATTTTATTTTTATGCACTAATGAACATGTTACTTGTCATAAAACGCATAAGTGAATATGTTTCTCTTAGCAACCAATCAGATTCCAGGTGTAATATGTCCGGGATCTAAGTTCGATAATGACTTTGAACTACATTAGGTTCAGGTCTGGTTTGGAAATTGGCTGAACAGCAAGTTGGCTGCTACAAGCATCACAGACACATGCCTTTCCTCCATTTTTTTGGGTCAGTCCACCCACATCTGATATTTCTTTTATATTTCTGCCAGCAAAAGAGGGCTTCAATGACAGCAATTCTGTGAAGGGCTATTGTCATAAGAGATAAATGAAGCTGAAAGATGATAACCCATCGCTGTCCTTCAATATGCAAAATATCTGTTTTATATGGACTGACTCTTTAAATGAATTTCATTATGTTCACAGTATGGAATAGGTCAATTGTATGATTTCTGATACAAAAATGTTATAAAAAAGTAGCAGCTTCAAAAATTAGAAGCAAATAGTACAATTGTAAAAGTACGTTCTTGATGCAAGTACAAAGATAGTATAATGCCTGATTTTTCTATGTGAAAATCTAGGCCAATTCACCTGAGAAATCCTATAAGAAAACCTGGTGTTTGTATCTACAATGTTGGTTTTAATGTCTTCTAATGGAAGTACAACAAACTAATTTTAGTTACCCTGTCCTACATTATTGGGTTCTCTTCCCCCATTCTTAATGTTCCTGGATCTTTAGTCAGGCACCTTTCTCAGTGCACAGGGGGGCGTCTATTGGTATGAAGAGTTGGCACAACATTTTTGTCTTTCATTTTTAAACTACTAATGGAAATAAAGAGAGAAAGATGTTTTTGAAGTCAAGCCTGGGTGACAACCATAAAGACATACGGACAACAAAGGAGAGAGTGTAGCCATCCTAGGGCAGGAAGCATGTTATTCAGAGGAAGAGCAGGTGATGAATAAAAGCATGAAAAGAGAAAACTAATGTAACCACCATGTCTAAGATCTGGTACACTGCAATATATGATATTTTTGTTTTTGTTTGCTATTGAATGGAAGTAAAAGCTTCCTTTGCATGCTAGTCTGACAAAGACAATGGAACTTTGCCCTGAATGTATTTGTCTTGGGGCCACTTTCCTGTTGTCAATGATGCAGTGTTACTGGGAATAGTGTTTCTGAGAAACGTTGTAACTGTGTGCTACTTTGTATCTCTAAAAAGGTTCTGATTCATGTAATACCAAAGGCATTGTATTTTTTAGTATGGTGCCTTATATATGCTTTGTAGTTGGACAATGAAGGAGAAGAAACAAACCAATGAGACCATTCCTGTACTCCTCTATTTTGTATTCATTATGGCAATGCGTGAAGAATTAGAGCCCTTATTAGCTCACAGGGTTTACCAGTGGCGGCCGGTCCATAAGGGCCCCCCAAAGTTCATAGAATGACTCATTCTTAAAAAATGATAATATGACTAACATTTTTTAACATCTTAAAGTTAAAAAATGTTATTCATATTATCATTTATTTAAAAATAAATTGTTCTATGTGTGTGCAGTGCACTGGGCTGGACGCCGGACTAATAGGTTTATTATGTCCGTCAATTTTTAACAAGCACATGATTAGAGCGCAGAGCACTGTGCCCCGAACCCTCCCACTTTTGATTTTAGCGAGTCAAAATTCGCCACTTGTGGTTTCTGGATTCTCGTCCCGGCCAATCAGGTGGCTGAAGAATTGGAACACGGAAGCCACCGGGGATCAGGGGAGCAGTGACAACTCAGGCTGGAGGTTCCGTTTGCCGATAAGGATTGGAGGGATTTGTTTGTGCCCCCCCAAAAAAAAGATTTTTATCACCAGCCACCACTGGGGTTTACCCTCCCTATCCTAGTGTGAGTACTGCTGTACTAAAAGGTAAAAATTGAATTGAATTACTTTATGCATATATAACTGGATTGCACTTTTATTTATATCTCACTGGAGCTCAGGTTAAATTATCATGCGTCAAAGCTAAGTAACACCAAAAAGCTCATGATTGACTTTGCAATTTACAAAGCTAATTATATTGAAGTAAAAATATCAAACAGTAAAAGTTAAAATCGTTATCCCTCCCATAGTCATAATGTTGGTTATATCTTTACAGATAACATACATGGTCCTCTATATGGGTCAGTCCCATATTTACATAAGCTGCATTTTTCAGTGCAGTTATCAGATAAGATACAATTACATTTCTGAGGCCAATAAAATCAATGTCCACATGGTTGATGGGTTTCTTAAAAGCATGTGTTCATTTTTATCCTGGAAAACATTCTAGAACAAAGAACCAGTTAACATTTAACTCAGTAAAATACACCGAAAAATATGTCTGAGCTTGTGTAGATATATCTAGTAACTAGCTAGTTCTGGTTTCTGGTGGGAAAGGTATTGCTAAAGGAGTGGTGATGGTTATGATTATTTTATAGTATTGAAACGATGCCAAGGACATAATAAGACAAAGAGTACCTTCAGATAAAGATATTGCGATAGCCCTATGTATGTAGAAGGTTGACTGTACCAAGGAAACACATTGCTGACCTATGTACACATTGACAGCACAAAATGGTTTGCTTATGCCACAGTGAATAAACATCAGCTCAGAAACGGAATGTCTCAGCAGCGGTGGCCTAAAAAAGCATAGAGATGACAATGGCCCACCTCTGTCAACAAACAATCTAAATGGTTGTGGAGGGCGACAGCCTTTTAATATTATTATCTTCTTGCTGGGCCTTAAAGCTGGCACACATAGGTCGAACATCAGCCGGTATTGGTCGGTTCAACAGAAACTGGACAACCTTCGGCCAATCTGTACAGCAGCCTAAGGTCCAGCTTCGGTCAAATGGGCATGCTGGAAAACCAGCATCCGATCAGCACTTGCAACAAATTCTAAAATCAAGGAGGAAGAGGATCAGAGGGTGCCCTTAAAACTAAGTAGTAAGGGGCTCAGGGAGTCCCCCAAAATAAAAAATGGAGGGGCTCAGGGGGTCCCCCTAAAACTAGGGAGGGGGGACTCATAGGGTTACTCTAAAATGAAGAAGTTTGGGGCTTAGTGGATCCCCCTTAAACTAAGGCGAGAAGGGCTCAGAGGGTTCCCCTTAAAGCTGAGGGAGGAACTCATAGGGTTACCCTAAAACTAAGACGGCTGGGGCTCAGTGGGTCTCCTTTAAACCAACAAGAGTGGGACTCAAAGGGTCAGCCTAAAATAATCCAAAAATATCCCCAGGAGAGAAGATTGATTAGCACCCTAAATTAAACCTGTGCTGACAAAATATGTAGCAGACCAATGACAGTTGAAACCTTGTATAAAATTCTGTCCAACCCCAAAGCTGGTCCAGTTTCAGGCCACCATGTAAGTACCTTGTCTAGCCACTTCAGCCCCGGAAGGACTTCCCCCTTTAGGACCAGAGCCCTTTTTGCGATTCGGCACTGCGTTGCTTTAACTGAAAATTGCGCGGTCATGCGACGTTGTACCCAAACAAAATTTGCATCCTTTTTTTCCCACAAATAGAGCTTTCTTTTGGTGGTATTTGATCACCGCTGTGTCATTTCTGATCGTCGCTATAAACAAAAGAAGAGCGACAATTTTGCAAAGAAAACCCAAATTTCTTACTTTTTGCTAAAATACAAATCCAAAAAAAAATATAAAAAAACATTTTTTTCATCGGTTTTGGACGATTTATATTCTTCCTCATATTTGTGATAAAAAAAATCGCAATCGGCGTTTATTGATTGGTTTGCGCAAAATTGGTCGCGTTTACAGACGATGAGAATTCATTTCTGGGGTTTTTTTTTTTTTTTTTTTACTAGTAATGGCGGCGATCTGCGATTTTTAGTGGTACTGCGATATTAGGGCGGACATGTCGGAACATTTTGACACTTTTTTGGGACCATTGGCATTTATACAGCGATCAGTGCAATAAAAATGCACTGATTACTGTGTAAATGCCATTGGCAGTGAAGGGATTAACCTGCAGGGGGCACTCTAAGGGTTAACTGTGTTCCCTAGGCGTGTCCTAACTGTATTTGGGCTGCCCTAGCAGGGGAAGGGAAGTGATCACAGCTTCCATGTACAGGAAGGCTGTGATCACAGTCCTTCCCCCCTCACAGAACGGAGGTCCGTGTTTACTTACACAGACCTCCGTTTTTTCACTCTGGGGGGGAGGGGCATCGCGGGTGGATCGTATCCGCCGCACCCGCTCCCTGGCCCTCCTCGGACACAGTGAGCGCGCGGGCGAGCCTCCGGCGGCGCGCGCGCTCACTGTGCGCAATCTCGCAGCCGCCGCCAGATGAAGGCGTTTTGCGCAGGAGAGCCACTCTGTCGCCGTCAGATGCCGATCGACGGTCGGCAAGTGGCTAGGTAACATCCGCTTCTCATGAGGCGTATAATGCTCAGAACCCAGATAGACTGAAGATAGGCTCCTCTTAAGCTCTAACAAGCAGGGCCTTTTGATTCCTCCTGTATTGAGTTGTATTGTCTGCCCTCATGCTGTAAAGTGCTACACAAACTGTTGGCGCTATATAAATCCTGTATAATAATAATAAGCTGAGGAACAGCAACAACCTTCATTCCAAAGCCATTTTGTAGGTTACAGTAAGAAACCTATGACCTCCAAAGAGATCACGCTGCCAGGCATGTGAATAATTGTACCTTGTGTGATGCGATTAATTGCTTTGTGTTTCCTGAAATGTAAAAAGTCTTCTACTCCATCTCAACCTTTTCTGCACTGCTTTTGTCTACAGTGCTTTTGATGCATTTAGCCACAAATATACAGGCATGGCCAAACCAAACCTTGTTTCTCTAGGCATATCTCCACAGTTGACATTATGATAAATACAGCCCTGATGACAAGGGAGCTGAAAAGTGACAGTTATCATATAGTGCTTGGTATGAATGAGCAAAATGATTTGCATGTAAGATGTAATAAACATTTCACTCTTGTCAAATTTGTGGAGAATTGTGCAATTTATTCATCATGATTGTCTGCATCCTAAAATGCATGACAGGTCTGCTTGGAAATATTTAGGTAAACTAAATGTTTGCAGTTTACCAACAGAAGAGTGACAGTCAGGGTGGGCAATAGTGTGGTAACATTCCCTTGTAGTCCAAAACATAAATGTGAAGCAGGATAGTGGCATAAAACCTGCAGGAGTGTGCATTTTGATAAGTCTTGTTAACCTCCTTGTTTTATATAGTTGTATAGAACAGCAGAGGTGAGTGGATTGCCAGTCTGTGTGCATTATTTTGTATTATCTTCTGTCCAGTAAAAAAAATCATATGTGTTCATTGAACTCTTTACTATCCTAATCTGCTTTCTTTGTCATGCTTTTGTTCACATATTATCACTGCCATTTTATGACTGGTATTTTTTTACTATATCTTGAAATGTGTATCACCATTAAACATATTATCACTGTCATTATTATGGCTATTATTTTCACTGTGTCTTGAAATGCATAGCACCATCCTTTATATCTCTTCTAGTTTGGTGCCACTGTCACTGACCATTAGATAGCTAGGAAGTTCTTGGTTCTCTTGTGATGAGTTGGGTAACGTTCTCTCATTAAAATCTTTCAATCCCTCCATGCTGATGACATACGGACTTTCATTATTGTTGGATACCTGATTCTTTTTATATTTGGCATATTTCATGATGATCACCATGGCTACAACATCGAAAACCAGCTCAGCTATCTCCGCCACCGAAAGCACTGATGAGCCAAAATAGAAACTCCATTGGTTTCCCATGGTAGACAGCAAATCATGGCTCTGCAAAGGGATAAGAATGTGTAGGGTTTATCAACCTACTCAAATGAAATAAAATAAACAAGAACACAACATATATGCCTCCAAGGCTGGCCATAAATGTGCAGATCTCTCAGTAAGACATTTATTTTATAGCCGATTTGGCTCACATAGAAAGCCTCTGAAAGATCTAACGGCTCCGAGAGAGTTTGCTGCTTTGTGGGAAACCCATACATGACCTGATTGTCTATGTACATTGAATTGCCTGCAAATTATAACTTTGACAACCATATTGGCAAAAGTGTCTGTATAGAGTGCACTTCATATTTGGATTGATGATTATGATTGGCATGGTCAAGAGATTCGCTTAGCTCTGTGGCTTAGGAGCAGGCTCCAACATTACTCAAAGTGTTGAAGCTTTGCCCATTCAGAACAGCCCAACATCTGGAAAAAGTAGAGGATACTGAATGATGCTGCTGCTCTCAGAAACATTCAGTATTCTATGAAGACGGGACCACTTTGGTATACTGGCACTTCATTTGAGAACTGTTATTTCAGTCTATAAGTTCCAGAGCTGTCATATTCTTCCTCCGCTAACTGATGACATACAACAAATACATGTAAGTGTATATTAGGTGTCCTGATGCTTTGAGGTGCGGGGAGAGGTGGAGGAGCTGGATCTGCACAGACAGTAATTAGACAATCTGCAAGAAGGGTTGGGCTGTGCTAAGCAACTGACTCTTCCTTAAGAAGTCAAATTTGCTAGCAAGTTCAAAGACACATTGCACAGGAATAAAAAAAGAATTTATAGAAAGGAAAATTATGCAAGCAAACATTTAAAATACTTGACATTTTTGTGCTTTTACCTGCAATTTTGTAAGTCATAACAAGATATCTTTAAGTACTCAAATTCTTCAATGATGAGGTGATATTTAATCCTATTTTGAATATCCCAAAGATAACAGCCCTTTGTATTAACCAGGGATAAGTTTCAAATAGTTGGAGCTGCCAGAATGAAAACTCTGGCTCCAATAGATTTAGGATGTATTCATTGGACAGACATCATCCTTCTCCTTGCTGATTGTAGGAAACTGTAGCAATCACAAATGCCATAGGCCATGAAAGGTAGATACCTCCCAGAGAATGGTGGATTGGAAGATATCTGGCCAATCCTTGCCTCCTCTCCTCTACATGAAAAATTGAAGGATTCCAAAGGAGATAATCCAAAAAGTTGCAGGGTTTCCCGTAGGATAAGTGCTGTCTTCATCACATACTATCACCCTATAGTACATTAGAAACTGCCCATGAATCTCAGTTCATGGTCAAAACTTGCTTGTTTGTTTTTAACCATTAATGTCAGGCTAAATAATACAATAGCTTGTAAACAAATATTTTGTCCACTTACACTGAGTGCTGCAGTTTCATCAAAAGATCGGAGATTCAGCTCTTGGAAGTACACATTAATCTTTGAAATTTCACTCCTATAGTGGGACAATATCAGGATAAATAACCATAATACTATAGTTATAACTGAATGGATAACAACATAATCCAACTATTCATGAGAGTATTCTCACTGCAATAAATGATCAGCCTTGCTTTATGAATACTCAATATCCTCAATAGTAATGTTCTCCAGTCTTCCAAGTATGTGGAAAACATGAGTCAAAAATGATCATGACATACTGTATATCCTAACTAGTAAAGTCTTCCTGGTATCTGGAAAACAGCACATGTATCCTTACTAGAAATGTTTTCTAGTCTTCCAGGTAGCCAGGTAACATGACATGTATCACACTAATAATGTTCTCCAGTCTTCCAGGTAGCCAGGTAACATGACATGTATCACACTAATAATGTTCTCCAGTCTTCCAGGTAGCCAGGTAACATGACATGTATCACACTAGTAATGTTTTCCAGTCTTCCAGGTAGCAGGAGAACATGACATGTATCACACTAGTAATGTTTTCCAGTCTTCCAGGTAGCAGGAGAACATGACATGTGTCACACTAGTAATGTCTTGTCTTCCAGCCGTTTAGGTAGCCAGAAAATATGATGTATTACACTAGTAATGTTTTCCAGTCTTTCATGTATCTGGAAAACATGACATGTATCACACTAGATCACCAAAATTCAACTGCCATTTTCTCTAATAGACATCCCTCCCTTGCAGGCCAAAAGTATGCAGAATCTCCATCTCTAGGTAGGGAGCAGAAATTAAGCCACATGGTTTTGAAGGCAAGGCTGCAATACCATACAAGAAGCCAAGTTAAATCTTAGAGGTTTTGTCATTGACAAGTTCTCACCAGCGACAGAATCGTTAGTGTTATGTGATCCTTAATGGTACCAAACTGCTGGTTTGAGATACACTGCTTTATTTCATGATGGAAAGGGAACAATCCTTAATAACATACCTGTATAACAAACCACAGCTAGTGTACCAGTATTTTTTTATTGCAAAATATATACCGTATATAAAAAAATTTTATTCAAAAACACTATGTAGTTTATCAAACAACTTAAAAATTGCCTCTAAGTCGGGTTTTGAACAGATCCATCCTTACACAGCAAGCACAAGTGCAATATATTGTTGGCATTGTAAAGGTTTGGGCATCCATGACAGTCCCAAGGGAGATCAGGGTTAAAAGCTATTATACATTTTGTCCCACCAACATCTAATGATATGAATTATTTCCTACCTGTTACTAGTGATGTTGTATCCATAATCAGAGAATAATTCTTGTAGGATCCATTCCTGTAACAGTGAGAAGGGTGAAAAGCATTAGGGATATGATGGACGTTATAAACTGGATGTAATCTTGTTTTTGGTTCTTTCAAGTCTGGATATCTGGCATGCAACATTTAGTCATCTCAAAGTTTATATACTGTATACACAAATAAAATAGATCAGCTGGTAAAAATAATCTTATAAATACATGATATGTTTTAAAAATATTTCTTGTATAGTTTCTAATTATATTTGTATGTGGGGGCAGCCATGCACATGATCTGCTTCTGTATTAGTAGTGCAGCACAGTGGTTATGCCTTACAGCTCATTATCATAATGTAAATCTATAATTCAGTTAAAACCTTAAAAACAATGCACTTCCTGTGTGGCTGTTATCTAACAGTTAGGAAAATTGGCCGTAAAATGACGCATAGCGTATATTAAGTTTCTGAGACAGCTGTTATTCTCTATGGGATTGATATGAACATGCATGAGGGGTTTAAAAAAGTAAACATTGCAATGGGTATTAGGAAGTGTCTCCATCTCAAAGTCTGTATTGTTATTTCAAATGTTGATAAGGGGGCTTGGGTGACAGGGTGTATTTGAAAATATACTTTAAAAGTGTAAAAGTACACTCCAATCACAATGAAAAGGTTGCATTCTATCCCACTGCAGAACGGGACACATCCTACCTGCTAGATAGCTTTAATTTTATCCAAACATTAATGTGTTGTGCCCTCCTAACTAAAGCCCAGTAGTTGCTGATATGCTTATTTTTTCAAAAAGCCCTGATTCTAGGCCAATAAAACTTAGGGCTGTATGTTTACTGGTTCCAGCAATGGGGTAACCTGAATTAACCAGCTGAGTTCAGCTTTGCTGCAGAGTTTGCTCAAGAACATTAGTAGTTGACTGGGTGATTTCTGGTGCTGATAGAAGTTTCGGCCATATGTTCATCAAAATTTGGCCGGTTTAGTAGGGGGGGTCAGATGAATTTCGAACAGTCTGTGGCCATCTCCACTCAACGGAAGTTGATTGCTTGTTGAAGGAGCATGTTGGAAAATTTTTATCGAACAATAAGGTTTGGACAGCTTTCCTCTTTTAGGATAACAGTGGTTGTTTGATTGAGGCCCAAACTCGAACAAAGAAGATTACAGCAGTGCAGCCAACCTTTCAACTATATGCAATAGACAATTATGTGATGCTGTCTGTAAAACTCTATAACCATGGAAAAGACTGGACAGCAAAACAGAAAGTGATATGCTAAGACAATTCAGAAAATACTGGAAATATCAAAGTTGTATAGAGCTACAGAGCACATGTGATGATTGACAGTTATTTAGATCAACACGATTTACCTTGGACACTGATGACGGCCATCTAGCAAACCCTGCTGACAGATAGTACATTGTCTCTCTGTTAAAATATAAGAATACAAGTCATTATTAGGAATATTGCTTCATGTTTTTATAACTGATAGAAAATTCAGAGACTGTAAATAATATATAGATGGTTGAATACATTCTCACCCATTGTGCTCTGGCAGGTAGTATTCATGTAGTGTAACGTAATTTGGGTTTGATCTGTAGAACGGCACCTGACCTGTACCCTGATGATCTTTAACCCTAACTGCTACGTACTAAAGTGACATAGTCCACAAAGTTTGTAACCACCTCCCTATCGAAAACCCCTGCAGAGGGTTCAGACTACTAAATGACATTGGCCATTGGCATACTTGCTTCTGGTCTTACATACGTAGAAAGATACAGAGGGCAGGTTACTTACGTGCACTGTTTAGGGCACTTCTGAAAACATGTATCTTGGTGAGCTATCAGTTTTTCATAGAGGCGAAAAAAGCAATGTCCTGCAACACAAAATATGTTCAGTGAGAAGAAGTATTCCTGTGACCTGGATCTTCTGATAGCAAAAGTGTGTATTCTATGGGTAAATACCCCTGGAGCATCTATTGAGCTAAATTCCTTGTTCTGTACAGTTATAAAACACCCCAAGGAAATCAACTGTCATCTTGTCAGCCGCATTCAAATATAATAAGTTGCTGCCAATACACGGGTCCTACTGAATTGTCTGAAATTTGAGCTGTGGGGGGCCCTTTTGGTACCACCTGGCTCAAGAAAAGTTAATTTTTCAATCAATTTTTCTCATAGGGCCAGGTAGAAAATTGTTGGCCAAACAATGACTACATCTAATTAGGTGCAGACACCTTTCAGGTATCCAGCAGCTGCAGGTCCCGCTGACTGCTGAATACAAAAGCCAGCAAGAAAGATTCCTTGATCCAAGTTGTTTAGCATGGATGGCTGAACCTGTTAGGTCTTTCCTGTGAATACTTTTTTTAGTGGTACTTGCTCCCACTTCCTTAATCTCCTAACTAGCTGCAGTCTCCTGGGATCAGATCACTCATTCAGGAGGCTACAGGTTTAGCCATGCCTCACATATGCTCAATAGGGAGCCAACTGTGAAACGTCAGGAAGTGAGAGCTCCTAAAGTTAAGATGGTGGTGCTGAAGATCAGAAGAAAGGCAAAGAATCAGTTGCAGGGAGGACTCCATGGGCTGGTAAGTATCTGAGATTTGTCAGAAGAAACTTTTAAAGAACAATTCATTCATTTTTTAGCCCATGAGATCAATAGACGGGTTTCACCAGCCCTTTTCCTATGTGCTTTATAAACCAAGCTCATGAAATGTGTCATCAGTTTTATATTTTTACTATCTGTAAATATATATGTGTGCTTATGCCTTTGTA
The DNA here is from genome assembly GCA_018402905.1 of Glandirana rugosa. NCBI lineage: Eukaryota > Metazoa > Chordata > Amphibia > Anura > Ranidae > Glandirana > Glandirana rugosa. The sequence continues at coordinate 504,850 of BLSH010355299.1, read as the reverse complement.
AAGAGCATACCCCATCCTGGATACTTGTTGTAGTTGCAATATTCACTTCCAGGAGGCAGGGGGTAAAAATAGTAGCCACATCCACACTGTTCTATCATTCTATACTGAAAGCAAGAGTGAAGACAAGCCTAAAACACACAAAGAAAACCATAAATGTAGTAATTTAGAGTCATAAGGAAGTGATAACATTTTTTTTAGTTTCTACTGTATTACTTGTATCCTTCCCTTTTGGCCTCTCTATTACTTTAACTTTGTCCCTCCCTACTATCCCATTTCCTTTCTCCATCCTTCCTTTACCCTTCAAGTATCCAGCACCACATAATGCTCCAAATCTTTCCTTTACTGTAACAGCATTAAATTGAACCCTCCCTCTTTTTGTTCCTCTCTTCCCTTTTCCCTTTGTTCCCCCCTTCAGCTTTCCTCTTTCTTTTTGTCCCTTCCTTCCTTTTTCATTTGTTTCCTTCTGGCTTTTTCTTTCTGGTGTCTCTTTCTCCCCTTCCCTTACTCTTCCTTATCATTCCCTTTGCATTTTCCTTCCTTCCCTTTGTGCCTCCCTTATTTTTTTCTTCTTCCCTCTGTACCTCCCTTATTTTTTATTCTTCCCCCTGTACTTCCCATATTTGTTACTCCTTTCGTTTGTTCCAGGCTCCCTTTTTTCCTTTGCCCTTCCCTCAGTCTATACCCTTTTCCATCCCTCGTTCTTTAGCCTTTTCCCTTGTTCCTCCTTCCTTTTTCCCTTATTTTCTTCTTAGCTCATTCTTTCCTGGTTCTCTTTCTGTCCCCCCACCCACCCCTTTTGGCAATTGTCCTGTCCTCGCTCTATTTTATTCCTTATGTCCTTCCATTCTTTCCTTTTTTCTTCTTGACCATGTACCTACGGTCTTCCTTTTCTCTCTCCTCTTCATTTTCCCTTTTTCCCTTTCCTCCTCCTTCAATTTGATCCTCTCTCCTTTTTTCCTCCATCTTTCCATTTGCCCCTTCCTGCTTTTCCTCCTTTTGGCCATCCCGCCCATCTTCCTTTCTACTTTTCCTCTTTCCTTCCAGCTGAAAATCCCTTCCACCATGACATCATTTCACCAGTAGGGTTGAATAGTTATGTAAATGTGTAGAATGATTGCACTGAAGAGCAGAGCTTACCTGTAATGTATACGATGAATTGTATAGAAGTTTAAACTCCAAGTCACTCCCATCAAATGTACAGTCACTGTATGGCTTCCCCAGGCGATTCACTTGATCCTGGTATAAAGAAGAAAACTCTTTTAAAGTTGTTTTGTTTTTACTTCTCCCTCCTTTACTAGTTCAGTAAGTGGTAGTCCAGTTTCCATATGGAAATCAAAGTCAAGAACTGCTGAGGAAAACTGAAGAGAAATCACAAGACTCTCTGCAGCTCCGTTAATGCGCATTATTTCATGCCTGTTTCCTGGACTGTAAGCTATTCGTTGTGAATCATGTAATCATGTGGTATGCTGTCTCCAATCACAGCTGCTACAGATGACTAAGGTAATAATAATGGCAGTGGATGAGCACACAAACACTGGTGAGTATAAAGACAGAGGAACTTGCACATAAATTGTGAAAAGGTGAGTTTGGGCTTTAATCTACATCAATGTGCATGCCACTGATTTTAGGGTCATTTTTTTTAAATGTTGGGAAGTAGAAATAAGTTAAAGGCTTTCAAAAGAACGCTTATGGTGATGTCTAAAACTGGCCATGCATGTTACAGATTGATAATAATCTCTATAAGATCTCATTTAGATTAACACACCACTATGTCATGTAAGCATACACCATGCTTTTCATGGTTAGTAATCACTTACCTGTCTAACGCTTATTGAGGTCTCAGTCCCTGGCCATATGTCAAATCCCTGGTGCTCCACTAGTGGGGACTGGTTAGGATTGTGAATCATCACAGTGGTTCCAGCTGACGTTGACAAAAGGGGCATATTATCATGCTGGTCTACTTTAACTATCAAGCTAATCCCTGAAAAACAGAATAAAAGAAAATATAAAGTATTAAAAAATAATGTTTTACTTCAAATCGTTTATTATCTTAACCCCAGGCAACATTTTTTAGTTGGGAATTGAGAATTGAAGGATAATAATTTATGTCGGGATACTAATAACATGATTTCATGGCATACAGAACAGACTGTCAGCATACAGACTGCATGGATGCCAACTGTCTGATTTGCCAGGACAGTTTGCTTCTTGGACTTCATATCTGATGATGCTTAATCCCGACTCCTGAGCGATGTCCAGGATTATAATCTCACCCTTATTTGACTTAGTGTGCATGCACAGTAGATCAATTAGGCATCCAATGTGGTGATCAGGGGCCGTGAATTGGCATTGCTCACATAATTAGGAGCTGGGTATGACTGGCAGCATCCAGTAACTGGGAAGGCCCGAGGACAACTGTGGGTGGGGTTACCTGTGTTGCGCGGATGGGACTGAAATGTTGTTAAAGTGGCTGTAAAGTCAGTTATTCCAATTCCTGGGTAGCACTTTCGCCTAGCAGTAAGAGGGTCGCTGGTTCGAATCCCGATCACGACACTACCTGTCTGGAGTTTGCATGTTCTCCCTGTGCCTGCGTGGGTTTCCTCCGGGTACTCCGGTTTCCTCCCACACTCCAAAGACATGCTGTGAGGTTAATTATATCCTGTCTAAATTGGCCCTAGTATATGTGTGAATGTGAGTTAGGGACCTTAGATTGTAAGCTCCTTGAGGGTAGGGACTGATGTGAATGTACAATGTATATGTAAAGCGCTGCGTAAATTGACAGCGCTATATAAGTACCTAAAATAAATAAAATAAATAAATTCCTGCCAGCCCCTCTGTAGTAACAAGATGTACTACACTAGACATGTGCAATTAGTTTAGTTAGGCTTCATTTACACGGGATGCTTTATCAACCTCCCCTGAACGTTTTTTTTTTACAGCTAGAAGCCAGCGTCTAAAACGGCTGTTTTGCCACGTTTTGCATGCCGCGTTTCGGTCTAGGAGCGTTTTTTTTAGAATGGAAACGGCTTTAAATGAAACGGTTCTAGACGCAAGTTACCGCGTTTAGCGGTGTTTAGCGCCGTTTACAAGCTGTTTGGCATTTCAGATGCCATCTGAACTGGCGTCTGAACCCATTTTTTTGCGTTCCAAAAAAAGCCTTTAAACTCAACTGCCTGGAAACGACCTTAAAATAACCTGCGTAAATGTACTGATAAGATAACATAGAGGAAAGTTCAGGGGCAGCTGAAAAAAATGCCCAAATGCCTCAAAACGTCCGTTTACCAGCAGCAGTGTAAATGAGGCCTTACTAATTCATTTTCGGACGAAATTCAGCATTGTAATTTGAACATCTTAGCAGCTCTCCCAAACAGGAATCAATTCCTGTTTGGGAGAGCTGCTAAGACGTTCAACTTACCATGTCATTCATTTCCGACTTTCTGAGTTAAGAGCCTTCTTCTTGGATAGCTATTCGGACCAAGCCACTGTTGTTTAATATTACGCCCTGACTTGCTGTGAACCTCCCGTTGTACACCATCTACGAGCACAGGACAGAAACGTCCAGACTTCCTCTTCAGTGGGTCAGAGATCCAACAAATCACTGTGTGACCTCCCTGAGTAAGGGGGGTCGCTGGCTTTCTGGTAAGCCTCCATTTTATTGTGGTGATGGATGTCACGCCATCAGGTGTATGATCATCATTTCCAACTAACTCTTCCTCTATGGGATTTTCCTCGATGGAATCCGGCTTTTTCCAGAGAATATGAATGATAACACAAAAACAATTTTCACTCATGGTTAGTGTTTCGGCGCTGCGTCGCTTTAACTGACAATTGCGCGGTCGTGCGACATTGTACCCAAACGAAATTTGCGTCCTTTTTTTCCCACAAATAGAGCTTTCTTTTGGTGGTATTTGATCACCTCTGTGTCATTTCTGATCGCCGCTATAAACAAAAGAAGAGCAACAATTTTGCAAAAAAAACCCAAATTTCTTACTTTTTCCTAAAATACAAATCCAAAAAAAAAATATAAAAAAACATTTTTTTTCACCTTTTTTGGCCGATTTATATTCTTCCTCATATTTGCGATAAAAAAAATCGCAATCGGCGTTTATTGATTGGTTTGCGCAAAAGTGGTCGCGTTTACGGATGATGAGAATTCATTTTTGGGGTTTTTATTTTTTTATTATTTTTTTACTAATAATGGCGGCGATCTGCGATTTTTTGCGGTACTGCGATATTTCAGTGGACATGTCGGACCATTTTGACACTTTTTTGGGACCATTGGCATTTATACAGCGATCAGTGCTATAAAAATGCACTGATTACTGTGTAAATGCCATTGGCAGTGAAGGGGTTAACCTGCAGGGGGCGCTCTAAGGGTTAACTATGTTCCCTGGGCGTGTTCTAACTGTATGGGGTTTGCCCTAACAGGGGAAGGGAAGTGGTCACAGCCTTCACGTACAGGAAGGCTGTGATCACAGCCCTTCCCCCTCACACAGAGCGGAGGTCCGTGTTTACATACACGGACCTCCGCTCCTTCGCTTCGGGGGGGCCATCGCGGGTAGCCGGCGGCAATCGAAGCCGCCGCACCCGCTCCCTGGCCCTCCCCGAACACAGTGAGCGCGCGGGCGCGCCTCCGGCGGCGCGCGCGCGCTCACTAAACTCGTTCCCGCAGCCGCCGTCGTATGACGGCGATTTGCGGGAACGAGCCACTTTGCCGCCGTCAGATGCCGATCGGCGGTCGGCAAGTGGTTAAATCATAATGACAACAGAAACTACCCAAATGACCCTGATCAAAAGTTTACATACCTCAGTTCTTAATACCGTGTATTGCCGCCTTTAACATCAATGACAGCTTGAAGTATTTTGTGGTATTTGTGGATGAGGCTCTTTATCTTCTCAGATGGTAAAGCAGCCCATTCCTCTTGGCAAAAAGCCTCGAGTTCTGGAAATTCTTGGGCTGTCTTGCATAAACTGCACATTTGAGATCTCCCCAGAGTGGCTCAATGATATTGAGGTCAGGAGACTGAGATGGCCACTCCAGAACCTTCACTTTATTCTGCTGTAGCCAATGACAGGTCGACTTGGCCTTGTGTTTTGGATCATTGTCATGTTGGAATGTCCAAGTACGTCCCATGCGCAGCTTCCAGGCTGATGAATGCAAATGTTCCTCCAGTATTTTTTGATAACTTAATGCATTCATCTTGCCATTAATTGTGACCAAATTTCCTGTGCCTTTGTAGCTCACACATCCCCAAAACATCAGCGATCCACCTCCGTGTTTCACAGGCCTTGTTGACGCCTCTCCAAATGTAACGTTTATGGTTGTGGCCAAAAAGCTACATTTTGGTCTCATTACTCCAAATGACTTTGTGCCAGAAGGTTTGAGGCTTGTATCTGTGCTGTTTGGCGTATCGTAATCGGGATACTTTGTGGCATTTGCGTAGTAATGGCTTTCTTCTGGCGACTCGACCATGCAACACATCTTTCTTCAATTGCCTCCTTATTGTACATCTTGCAACAGCCACCCCACATGCTTTCAGAGAGTCTTGTATTTCACCTGAAGTTATTTGTGGGTTTTTCTTTGCATCCCGAACAATTTTCCTGGCAGTTGTAGCTGAAATTCTAGTTGGTCTACCTGACCGTGGTTTGGTTTCAACAGAACCCCTCATTTTCCACTTCTTGATTAGTGTTTGAACACTGCTGATTGGCATTTTCAATTCCTTGGATATCTTTTTATATCCCTTTCTTTTTTTTCTAATTCTTTTGCTTTCCCCATGACTCATAATCCAGAAACATCAGTGCAGCACTGCATGAAAGATGCAAGGGTCTGTCAGGAGTCCAGAAACTCATTGACCTTTTATACACACACACTAATTACAAGCAAACGGATCACAGGTGAGGATGGTTACCTTTAATAGCCATTCAAACCCTTTTGTGTCAACGTGTGTGCATGTTATCAGGCCAAAATCACCAGGGTATGTAAACTTTTGATCAGGGTCATTTGGGTAGTTTCTGTTGTCATTATGATTTAAAAAGAGTAAACACAGTTGATTGATAATAAACAACTTCAGCCAAACACTAGCCATGAGTGAAAGAAATGTTTTTGTGTTATCATTCATATTCTCTGAAAAACAGCCAAGAAATCATAACTTCAATAGAAACATATAGAAACATATAGAAAAGTGACGGCAGAAAAAGACTGAGTAGTCCATCGAGTCTGCCCCTTTTTATTTTTTTTTATTTTTTTATTTTTTACATTAACCTTGTTGTCTGACTATGGATTTATGTTTATCCCAAAGCATGTTTGAAGCCATTTACTGTTGACTGTCTCACAACCTCTGTTGGTAGTTTATTCCAATCATCAACCACCCTTTCAGTAAAATAATACTTTCTAAGATTAGTTTTGAACTTCCCCCCAGTTAGTTTGAGGTTATGTCCCGTGTTCTTGATTTTGGTTTCATATTGAAAAGACTGCCCTCCTGAACCTTATTCACCCCCTTGATGTATTTAAAGGTTTCGATCATGTCTCCCCTCTCCCTTCTTTCCTCCAGACTGTACATATTAAGTTCCTGAAGTCGCTCTTGATATGTTTTATCCCCCAGACCTTTCACCATTTTTGTTACCCGTTTCTGAACTCGTTCTATTTTATCAATATCTTTTTGTAAGTGAGGTCTCCAGAACTGGACCCAGTATTCTAAGTGAGGTCTCACTAAAGATCTATATAGAGGAATCAGAACCTCCTTCCTCCTGCTGGTGATCCCTCTACTGATACATCCCAGAATTCTATTTGCTTTTCCCACTGCCTGGTTACACTGTTTGCTTCTGCCAGGGTATGTGAACTTATGAGCTCAACTTGTATATGGAATCCAGCTTCATATGAACTTTTTTTCTGCACAATAGCACTTTATTCATGTATGATGTAATATTGCATATGTGTCTTTAGATTTCATTCACAGTTTTCAGTTTCACATTATCATTGATTGCACAGTTGGCACTTTAGTATAATTTGATATCTGTTTGTAATTTTATATATATATGGTGTATGAAGTCAGTAATTCATTTATTCAGGTCTCTGCGCCATAGCAGCTAATTTGGCATAGATTCGATTTTCATTTTTATTGGAATTTCCTTTCAAATTTGGCTAAAGTAGCTGTTAGTGAACATAACGAATGCATCCGAAGTTACAAATTATCCAAAGTAACGAATGCTGCATCTAAACAAATGGAAAGGAATGAATATGAATGCATCCGAATTTACGAATGAACCGAAGTAACGAATGCCAATCATAGCGAAAGATCCGATAAACGAAAAAAACAAAAAAAAACAAATGAAACGAAAAAGAAATTAAACAAATTTTTCGGTAGTGCACACATCTATACTACACAGTGTGTGTGTGTGTGTTTTTTTTTTTTAATTGTACAGCTAAATACCTTTTTCAAATCGCTGATGTGTGGTCACGTGACCGCCCGCTGCTCTCCTTCCTCGTTCTAAGGACTACAGTGAGAGGGGCTGAGTTTCCATTCTGACATCAGCCGGGAGTTCACGTGACCGCACAGACTGCAGAAAAAAATATATTTAGCTGCCGAATAAAAATAAGAAAACACATTAGTACATCTTGTTATTACAGAGGGGCTGACAGGAACTGGAATCACTAACTTTACTGCCTGCGGAAATATCGGTTGTGGGGGGGGGGGGGGTTGGGGGGGTGGAGATGGCTCACACAAGATTCCTGAGCTGACAGGCAGGGAGGGAGGGGAAGGGCGGAATGACGGAGGCATGTGAATTGATCAGCAGCCATCATTACCATGGCCAGCACACTAAGGGGGACACAGGAACAGGCAGGATCAACCAGGTATATTACGACATAGAAAGGGACAAATGACACCGCACATGCACTATGAAGGTTTAACATGCTTTAAAGGAACAGGATCTTTTTCTTAAGGGTTACAACCCCTTTCAGTATGAGACTGTCCTTGAGACTGCTCATATCAACTTCTGCTGAACTTTCTCTTCCTCAACCCACAGCTCTGATGAGGAGGAGCTGTTCCTCCCAAACACTCTGGCTTTTGTTTTACTTCCTGAGCCCAGAGTGCTGCCGTATAGGGCATTGCAAGAGACTGATACCAGTCAAATTTAAAGAGGTTGTTCAGTCACTTTTTAAAAATGTATGAGTCCGCAGCTACAAATACTGTACAGATACTGTAGCTGCTGACATTTACTAAAAGAACACCTGTGCAGGGATCCAGCCCTGTCCTCACCCGGGCCAGTTCTCTGCCGGTCTTCAGGTCCCTAGTGCCCTCATGTTGAGTGTGGGAAGCCAGCTGTGACTCATTGCTGCTTCACAGCTGGCTCCCCACTGCGCATGCAGGGATTGTCCCGCAGCCTTCTGGGATCTTTGATGTGTCCCAAGTGGTTGTGGGTGGGCAGGGAGGGAGGCGGGCGAATTTCGCTGGGATTGACTGGGAGATTCCAGTGGAAGTGGGGAGGTACCCGCTCCCCCCCCCCCCCAAGAGCTACCAACTTCCCCCTAAAAAAGTGTTTTCATTACTTGCAGGGGGAAGGAGGAAGGAAAGCAGAACTTCAGTTTCTCAGTAAAATTCCGCTTTAAGTACATACACTAATTGCCATCTAAAAACATTAACAAGACTAGAGCTGCCATTTAACCCACTCTGATAAACCGGTTACATTAACCTGACCACATTAACATCTAATATTAATTTACCATATTTTTTTTCAGGTCTCATTGTAGCCCCAGGCGTATCACTATTTTCATTTGCATTAATAGTATAACAGGTGCCGTATGTTGGATGATGGAAATGTGTGTAATTTCTGTTGGGAAGATATGTAAATGTAAAAAACAGATACAGCAAACATTATGGAAACCAATTTCACTTCAAGAACCTGAGCAAACATATTTTAAGTCCATAAATATATATTTGAATATATACACTGTATTGTCAAAAGTATTGTGACACCTGCCTTTACACGCACATGAACTTTAATGTCATCCCAGTCTTAGTCCGTAGGGTTCAATATTGAGTTGGCCCACCCTTTGCAGCTATAACAGCTTCAACTCTTCTGGGAAGGCTGTCCACAAGGTTTAGGAGTGTGTCTATGGGAATGTTTGACCATTCTTCCAGAAGGGCATTTGTGAGGTCAGGCACTGATGTGGGCAAGAAGGCCTGGCTTGCAGTCTTCACTTTAATTCATCACAAAGGTATTCAATCAGGTTGAGGTCAGGACTCTGTGCAAGCCAGTAAGGTTCCTCCACCCCAAACTCACTCATCAATGTCTTTATGAACTTCACTTTGTGCACTGGTCCAAATCATTTGGTGGAGGGAGGATTATGGTGTGGGGTTGTTTTTTAGAGGTTGGGCTTGGCCCCTTAGTTGCAGTGAAGGGAACTCTTAAGGTGTCAGCATACCAAGACATTTTGGACAATTTCATGCTCCCAACTTTGTGGGAACAGTTTGGGGATGGCCCCTTCCTGTTCCAACATGACTGCACACCACTGCACAAAGCAAAGTTCATAAAGACATGGATGAGCAAGTGTGGGGTGGAAGAACTTGATTGGTCTGCACAGAGTCCTGACCTCAACCCAATAGAACACCTTTGGGATGAATTAGAGTGGAGACTGTGAGCCAGGCCTTCTTGTCCAACATCAGTGCCTGACCTCACAAATGTGCTTCTGGAAGAATGGTCAAACATTCCCATAGACACTCCTAAACCTTGTGGACAGCCTTCCCAGAAGATTTGAAGCTGTTATAGCTGCAAAGGGTGGGCCAACTCAATATTGAATCCTACGGACTAAGACTGGGATGTCATTAACCACTTGCCGACTGTCAATCGGCAATTGACGGGGGCAAAGTGGCGCTGTAAGGCGAATCGCCGTCATATGACGGCGGCCGCCAGATCGCGCACAGAGAGCGCGCGCGCCGCCGGAGGCGCGCCCGCGCGCTCACTGTGTCCGGGGAGGGCCAGGGAGCGAGTGCGGCGGCTTCGATTGCCGCCGGCCATCCGCGATGCCCCCCCCCGGAGTGAAGGAGCGGAGGTCCGTGTAAGTAAACACGGACCTCCGCTCTGTGTGAGGGGGAAGGGCTGTGATCACAGCCTTCCTGTACATGAAGGCTGTGACCACTTCCCTTCCCCAGCTAGGCAAGCCCCCATACAGTTAGAACACGCCCAGGGAACATACTTAACCCTTAGAGCGCCCCCTGCAGGTTAACCCCTTCACTGCCAATGGCATTTACACAGTAATCAGTGCATTTTTATAGCACTGATCGCTGTATAAATGCCAATGGTCCCAAAAAAGTGTCAAAATAGTCCGACATGTCCGCTGAAATATCGCAGTACCGCTAAAAATCGCAGATCGCCGCCATTATTAGTAAAAAATAAAAAAAAAATAAAAACCCCAAAAATGAATTCTCCTCATCCTTAAACGCAACCACTTTTGCGCAAACCAATCAATAAACGCCGATTGCGATTTTTTTTTATCGCAAATATGAGGAAGAATATAAATTGGCCAAAAACGGTGGAAAAAAAATGTTTTTTTATATTTTTTTTTGGATTTGTATTTTAGCAAAAAGTAAGAAATTTGGGTTTTTTTGCAAAATTGTCGCTCTTCTTTTGTTTATAGCGGCGATCAGAAATGACGCAGCGGTGATCAAATACCACCAAAAGAAAGCTCTATTTGTGGGAAAAAAAGGACGCAAATTTCGTTTGGGTACAACGTCGCACGACCGCGCAATTTTCAGTTAAAGCGACGCAGCGCCGAATCGCAAAAAGGGCTCCGGTCCTAAAGCTGGAAATCCTTCCGGTCCTTAAGTGGTTAAACTCCATGTGCGTGTAAAGGCAGGCATCCCAATACTTTTGGTGATATAGTGTGTGTGTGTGTGTGTGTATATATATATATATATATATATATATATATACCGTATATATAAAGTTATTTTTAAGATGTTCTAGTAATTATCCATTACCAAATTGTTAATTATATTATATTATATTATATGATACCCAGTTTACCCTGAAGGCCTGCTATAATTTCCAATCTCTGGTCTCATTCACACTGGCAGCGTCAAACTTGGGTTTATATGCATTCAGATGAATTTCTAAACGTATATAAATGCAGGAAATTATTTTTCAATGATGCAATTCAGGTTAAGTATTTACCTGCATTTAGGTGAGTTCAGTTTAGGTACATTTCGAGAAAACTGAAAAAATCCTGTGCGTCCATAGGTCAGCTACTAACCTCCTGAGCTCTCTGCCTTTGACTCTTAATTGTTTACTTTCCAGCAAACTTTGAGAATTAGAGAACATATCCTCCCTATGTTGTGGACAAGACAGGAGGGGGAGGTGTTCTGTAGTCCTTTCTTAGGCTGACAATGCTTCTTCTTCACAGATAAGCATTGTCGCCCTAAAACAGAGTGTGTTACTGGCAGGATCAGCAGGTGAAAATAAATGGATGCAGAAAATGAATGCAGTCACCACATAAAGGGACTGTTAAGCTGTAATATATTAAATTTATTCTTTGGTTTAGATTTGCTTTAAATAAGAAGCTTAGAAACTAACCTGTCACAAATATGTCCGTTGAATTCACATGTCAAAATAAACTTATCCATGTATTGTTGATCGGAAATTGGCAATACCGGTGGGATTTTGGACATGATATTAATAAAATGGAACTTGTACCACTCATGTAATGCATCCACTCCGGACCAGAAGTATCGGTAGTAGCAATCGCCACCAGAGGTATTGCACTTTTATGGCAAAAAAATAAAGAATTTACTTAATATTATGAATAAACTGTATAAAGACTCTAATAGGGGTATATTTATAGAGCAGTGAATGTGACGTTCACCAATATTCACTGCTGGTGAATCTTTCTGGTGCATGTGTTTTAAAGCCCAACTCCAGGAGACTTTAAGACCCCTTTCACACTGAGGCGCATAACAGGCACTATTTAGCTAAAAATAGCGCCTGTAAAGAGCCTCAAAAGTCCAGCCCAATCCACCCCAATGTGAAAGCCAGAGTGCTTTCACACTGGGGCGGTGCGCTTGCAGGACATTACAAAAAGTCCTGCAAGCAGCATATTTGGGGCGGTGCGGTGAGCGGTAATATACCGCTCCTCCACCGCCCCTGCCCATTGAAAACAATGGGCAGCGCTTCCGAAGTGGCTGCACACCGCCTCGGTAGCACGGAGCGCTGGCACTTTTAACCCTGTTTTAACCCCTTGTGGGGGGTTAAAAGTGCCACGCAACCGCCTGCATAATGGCGCTGTAGCGCCGCTATAACAGAGGTAAATTCCCGCTGAAACTAATGGGGATTTACCTCTACCGCCCGCCCGCCCCAGTGTGAAAGTAGCCTAATGCCCCATACACACAATCCAAAAATCAGACGACAGATCGTCCTTTTTTTTTTTGCATGCTAATCTCAGATCGAATCGGAAGAGTGTACTAAAGTCACGAAAATTCTCATACGACAGAATAAAAAAATCTGAAGTGCTGTCATGTGTTGTAGTGTATTTGTATTGTATTTTCGGATGACAACTGTACTGGTTAAACGAAAATTGTACGATCTGGTACCATGCGACCAAAATTTTCATGCATGTCCGATCGAATATTATCTCATGAACTGTCATGATCGGCTCTCGTAAGCTGTGTACTAACGATCCGATTATCGTACGATCGCATCGTATGCGTTATTTTTCATCCGATTTTCGGATCATATGTACAGGGGAATAAAAGTTGTCTCTTGAAGCGAGGCTATGCCAATATTGTTAGGATTACCTGCTTATTTTGTCTGAAGAGGAGAAACACTTTTCATTACCCAATCCTTTGCTCCCCAGGCATGAGGGTGCTCCCCAGCTCTCTGGTGATGGACTGTACCTCTGTGTCACCATGACCAATGCTATGGACCCTGCATCAGTCTTGATGATGTCAGAACCGTAGACCGCTGCAGGGACTGGTCTAGTAGTGTGAAGGATCAGAGGAGCGGGTAAGTCTATGTCCTCTAGACTTAAACAAGCAATTAACCCTTGCAGTGTAGGTGCAGTCTACACTCTGAAAGTTTCCAGAGTTGGGCTTTAAAGCAGAGCTTCGCATAAAAGGGGAAGCTCCACTTATCTGCCTCCACCACATTTGGCACCTTTTGGGGGGGGTACCTGGTTTTGACAGGTACCCACGCCCACTTCCAGCTGAGTTCACCATGGCGAACTCAGCCAGAAGTTCGGCCCCCTCCTCCTTCCCCAGCAGCTGGCCCATTCACAGAGCGCAGTGCGCTGCACGCATGCGCAGTAGGGAGCCAGTTGTGAAGCCTCAAGGCTCCCTTAGTGGAGGTGGCAGTGGCAGCACCCGATAGCCGATTGAAAAATTGGCACGGGTGAGGACGCCGCTGGACTAAGGTAAGGGTCCTTATATTACTGTAGCTGCTGACTTTTAATTCATTGTTTTCTTTAAGCAGCCTGGAGCTCCTCTTAAAAATTGCAGTGATTGATTCACCTGCAGTGAATGTTTGGAACATGTCACATACATCGCTTTATAAATTTACCCTAAAAATATCAAGCTGATTCTTACAAGCTTAAAACCCAATTTGTTCCTCTTCCCGCTGGCCATTTGATCCTGATCCGCTTCCAGTTTTACCAATTTTATTGAATGGTCTAATTGAAAACTTTCATTTAATAGGCTTGTTACATTGTCCGCGATATCTTCCAGATGCACAACATCCTTGTCCTCGTTTACTGATAGAGACACATTATATCCATAAAGAGTAAGCAAAGTTTCCTGGGCCAATTGATCCAACTGGTTGAGATATTCATTAACCTGGTCAAATCTAAAGGAAGACAGATATCACATGCAGGTTCAACAATAATCAGAACTGATAGTCACCATTCCAGTGTGAAAGAGGCAGGCAGCAACAGACACAGATACTGTTTTTATGTTTTTACAGTATCTCACAAAAGTGAGTACACCCCACACATTTTTGCAAATATTTTATTCTATCTTTTCATGTGATAACACTGAAGAAATGACACTTTGCTACAATGGAAAGTAGTGAGTGTACAGCTTGTATAACATTGTAAATTTGCTGTCCCCTCAAAATAACTCAACACACAGCCATTAATGTCTAAACTGCTGGCAACAAAAGTGAGTACACCCCTAAGTGAAAATGTCCAAATTGGGTCCAATTAGCCATTTCCCTCCCCGGTGATATGTGACTCATTAATGTTACAAGGTCTCAAGTGTGAATGGGGAGCAGGTGTGTTAAAATTTATGTTATCTCTCTCATACTGGTCACTGGAAGTTCAATGTGGCACCTCATGGCAAAGAACTCTCTGAGGATCTGAAAAAAAAGAATTGTTACGCTACATAAAGATGGCCTAGGCTATAAGAAGATTGCCAAGACCCTGAAACTGAGCTACAGCATGGTGGCCAAGACCATACAGCGGTTTAACAGGACAGGTTCCACTCAGAACAGTCTTCCCCATGCTCAGCATCATATCCAAAGGTTGTCTTTGGGAAATAGACGTATGAGTGCTGCCAGCATTGCTGCAGAGGTTGAAGGTGTAGGGGGTCAGCCTTTCAGTGCTCAGACCATACGCCGCACACTGCATCAAACTGGTCTGCATGGCTGTCATCTAGGGTTGCCACCTCATCCCTTTAAACCCGAACACATATTAATTACACAGGCTCTGTGGCTGATTAAGGTGGTAATTAAACTCACTTGGTGCCTTATCTGCATTAAATCAGCCTCAGAACCTGTGTAATTCATATGTGTTCGGGTTTAAAGGGATGAGGTGGCAACTCTACTGTCATCCCAGAAGGAAGCCTCTTCTAAAGATGATGCACAAGAAAGCCCACAAACAGTTTGCTGAAGACAAGCAGACTAAGGACATGGATTACTGGAACCATGTCCTGTGATCTGACGAGACCAAGATAAACTTATTTGGTTCAGATGGTGTCAAGTGTGTGTGGTGGCAACCTGGTGAGGAGTACAAAGACAAGTGTGTCTTGGCTACAGTCAAGCATGGTGGTTGGAATGTCATGGTCTGGGGCTGCATGAGTGCTGCCGGCACTGGGGAGCTACAGTTCATTGAGGGAACCATGAATGCCAACATGTACAGTGACATACTTAAGCAGAGCATGATCCCCTACCTTAAGAGACTGGGCCGCTGGGCAATATTCCAACATGATAACGACCCCAAACACACCTCCAAGATGACCACTGTCTTGCTAAAGAAGCTGAGGGTGATGAACTGACCAAGCATGTCTCTAGACCTAAACACTATTGAGCATCTGTGGGGCATCCTCAAATGGACGGTGGAGGAGCGTAACATCCACCAGCTCTGTGATGTCATAATGGAGGAGTGGCAACCTGTGAAGCTCTGGTAAACTCCATGTCCAAGAGGGTTAAGACAGTGCTGGAAAATAATAGTGGCCACACAAAAGTGACACTTTGGGCCCAATTTGGTCATTTTCATGTAGGGGTGTACTCACTTATGTTGCCAGTGGTTTAGACATTAATGGCTGTGTGTTGACTTATTTTGAGGAGACAGCAAATTTATACTGTTATACAAGCTGTACACTCACTACTTTACATTGCAGCAAAGTGTCATTTCTTCAGTGTTGCCACATGAAAAGATAGAATAAAATATTTACAAAAAAGTGAGGGGTGTACTCACTTTTGTGAGATACATTAGATACATGCATGCAGATACCCATATTGAATAAAACATAACGTTAATATATCATGTTAAAGCTGAATTCAGGTCATATTTTTTTTCCCGTGAAGTGGGTCTGTTCCCGCACTGTATGAGTTAACTGCTTGTTTATGTCTAGGGTTTAAGAGAGCAGTCCATGTGCGTCCCTGCAGTCCAGCGGTCTTGTGCGGTGGACAGTTCCTGACGTCATCATGCTTATAGAACTGGGCATGAAGACTTCAGGAACAGTTCACTGCTGGATGTGGGGGAACACCGTTTTCTGGAGGATTGAAGAGTGAGTATAGGCTCTTTGTTCACCCCTAGACAAAATGAGCAGTTAACACATACACAGCCCCACTTCATGGGAAAAAAAAAATGTTTTGCCCGGAGTTGGGCTTTAATGGGCCAATCCTCTTAAAATGATGTTTCACTTAAAAATAGGGTATGGTGCAAAAGGTACCTGATGTGGCTGCTGTACAGACCGTACAAATTCTGGTGTAAGGTAAAACAGAATTAAAGAAAAACTCCAGCCAAAAATAAAAAGATAAAAAAATAGCCCATCATAAAATAAAATAACAAATCCAGCTTTTGCTGCAATACTCACATTCAATCCAGAGAGTTCACCCACAGTACTTTTCTTCAGCTGTTAGATGTCCTACTTCTGCTGAGCCCAGGTCATCCTGGCCCTGACTTGTGAGCCTGTGACTGGACAGTGAAAGAAGAAGCAGCACAGACAGGAACTTATTCCTCTGTTGCTCTGCTTTCTCCTCCTATCAGCAAGTTTCTTGTCAGCACGTGAACTAATTGGCTCCTTGTACTGCTTCTTCCTCTTGCGCTCCAGCTGTGCTGTACAAGATTCACCAGAGGCTGCCACCAGGTCAGATTCAGGCAATTGCATTGCATTGTACTACTCAGTGAATCCAATAAATACTGTGATCCCTCTGTTAATAAATCATTGTATACATGTGAATTTCTGCAAAATGCAATGTGCATCAAAAAACGCATTAGTGTGAATTGAGCCTTAGACCAGCACTTGGCACTTTCAGCTAACTTTTCCCGCTGCTCCATGTATTTGAGCCAACATGTGCAATTGAAACGCACGCAGGCCCGAATAGGAGAAGAGAATGCGCAGGCGTACGCATCACTAAGCCGCAGCTGGGAGGATATAAACAGGGGGGGGGTCTATAATTTTTTTAACAGTTGTGTGGGGGGTCTATAATTAATATTGCCCTAGGCACATGTAAGTATTAATTTCAGTTTTGTTGAATTGTTAATCTCTAAATTTTTATGTTTCAATTTTTCTTATTAAAATTGCAGAAACATTATACAATATATGGTATAACACAATTCAAAAGTTTTTAATGAGACAAATTCCGTTTGTCTATGTAGCTAGGACGGCATTGCACAGATGCATCTGGTAAATAAAATGGATGAGCAAATTAAAGGCACAGGTGAGTAGCATATGCCCATGTTGAATGAGTCAGCAATTACCAAGTGAAATAAAAGGAAAAAATGCAATATATTAAATTTTTTAATTTGGCGTTTAATGCTGCTTTATCAGAGAGATAGTGATGATTTACCTGTTAGATAGAGATAGTTTATCTGGTTTATTAACTCTTATTTACCTTTACAATAGGGAAAGGGGCTTTGGGAGACAATAGGGGGAAGGAGCAACAAAAAAGAGTAAGTGGAAAGGGAGTGCTGGGGTGAAGAGTGGGGCAGGGGGTAAAAGGAGAGAAAACATTTGCAGGAGAGGCAGAAGATAAGGGAAAGGAGAGAGAGAGGAAAATGGGGGAAAAGGAGGAGAAAGAGAATAAAGCCTCGTACACACGCGCCAATTGTTGGGCGACCGCTAGGGTTGCCACCTCATCCCTTTAATCCATGACACATATGAATTACACAGGTCCTGTGGCTGATTAAGGTGGTAATTAAACTCACTTGGTGCCTTATCTGCTTTCAATTAGCCTCAGAACCTGTGTAATTCATAGGTGTCCTGGATTAAAGGGATGATGTGGCAACCCTAGCGACCGCACGTTGAACTTTTGTCCAAATTGGCTGTCGGTAGCTTTGTCATACTGATGATAGTTAAGTAATCATCCATCAAAGCCGAACGTAGTGACGTGTTACGAGCCTATAAAGAGGAAATTCAGGTGAATGTGATTTGTGAATTATGAACACAGGTTACACGACCAAACACTTCCTGGATTCCGAGCATGCGTGTTTGCACTTCCAACTTTTGTTGGGCCAACTTCTGTACACATGAGCCAACAATTGGCCAACGCCTTGTTGGCCAACAAAAGTTTTCTAGTCTTGTCAGACAACTTCTGTTGGACGATAACTTCTGTTGGATTATCGGCCAACAGGCTGTTGGACGACCGTTGTTGGCCGATAATCTTACGGTGTGTATGGGCCTTAAAGGGAGATTATGGCCTTGCCTCTGTTTGGTGTATATCAGGTTCAAACACAGCAGATTTTGGTGAGGTACGTCTAGCTGGGTATAACTGAGTCACAAGGTCAAGACCTTCAGGAATTTTTCATGGGTATATTGGGCCATAGCTGTTAGTTTTACATTGACTAAAGTCTCTTGTAACCTGCAAATAAGATCTGAAAAGCTTACAGATAGGGTTTTCCAGGAGACAGCTATTGTTTGCTTGGTGGGCGTGAAGACAAAAGTGGTTAGCTTGTTTGAATGGTGGGGGACTCATTGTATTGGCATTTATTGAACAATGTTTCTATGGTGTCCTCACCCACAGAATTGTGGTGATTAGGTTACAGGTGCTAACCAAAAGGTGTTGTGCTCAAAGGCATGTCCACCAGTGCCATATGTGGAGCATAGTTCCCTCATGTCGGCAGCCACAAAACCATTGAGGAGAGTAATTAGGTCATCTCTAAATTGTTAATGGGCAAATATTCACACAGGAGTGCAGCATACACATTTAATGAGCTAATATGCCAATCACACCCTCCCCTTTCATGCTTTCCAGGTATGAGAGCAGGAGTTATTATGCATTATTCACTCTGTATGTAATAACTAAAACAAAATACCTGTAGGGGTTCAGATTGCAAATAGTCACGGCAGGAAAATTGCTTTTCTTGGTCTGTAAATTTATGGCCAGTTTGGTGGGATAGGACCAATACTGGGTGAAGGTGTCCCCAAACTGAAAATACATTGTTGCAAAAGCACTAATGTAAAGAAGAACCCAAAAGCCCGTTTTCATTTTATTCCTCCTAGAGCAGTTCAGCCTGATGGTGCCATGAATGGTGGTGTTGTCACAGAAGAATTCAAACAGCTCTGTGAAGGATTCATAAAAATCAAACCATCCTTCTTCATTCTTCTCTGTTTCTTCCATATTCAGGAATTGTTCTGTTTATTAAAGGGAAAGTGTTAAAATTCACTACATGGGTTATATAACTGTATTCATTATTTTGCTGAAATCTTTATTTTACTTATATCTATTTTTATATTACATATCTATTTTTTCCATGATAGTCTGTGTGCTGCAGAGCATGATGGGCTTTCTAACGAGAAAGCCCATCACTAGTTTTGCCCTTTTTAGCAGCTTCTGCAGCTTGAAAACTCAGATCAGTACTTTCTCTACAAGAAGAAGAGCAAGCTTGAGTGTCTGAATCTTTCGGTTGTGAATGTAATTAGATATCCTACTACTGAGATGAACTCACATATTTGTGCCTTTGGAGTATGAAAGAGGGAATGGAGTGGGCACTGGCCATTTCAAAGGAAGCAATAATGAGGCTGGAAAAAAATCCACCCTAGACCATGAAATTTTCCTTCCAGGCTAATGGACCTTCCCGAGTCTTATAGGTTCCGGCAACCAAAGTTGGTTGGACAGATATTTTAATGTCTGTAAGCACCTTTCTCCTCAACCCAACACCTAGCCCTAACCCTGAATTTTTAGCCACAATCCAGAAGTGCTAGCATCAAACTAATAAGCATGCTGTCATGTCAGATCAACACCATTTATACTAACTCAGTGAAAGTCCAATGCACCAAATCTGTGCCATAATATATCAAAGATTGAATGTTGGGTCACCAATGTACAGTGTGCCTCTAAATGGCACAATATGAAGTAAAACTGTAATAGACTTTATTCTCAATCCATCAAGACATAAAAGAGTCCATCATATAAAAAGACATAAAAGAATCCATCTTGTGAAAAGATTGATGCATTTCAGCCCCAAGACCTCTGGGACTTAATGATATAACAATAATAAAGATACATTTATTGAATTTTCCATCGAAAAAACAATAAAAATAAAACACCACACAACTGTACAAAGAAATCCAATTATACATAACAAGAAAAAAAATCAGCAAATGTTACATATTCCATAACGAGGTTTACAATAATCATAACCTTAAGAAATCAACATTAGAGCTATGGAGCTATAGAAGCTAAAGTAAAGGGGTTAAAAATCCACCTACCCCAGATTTTATTAAACACTTTTTCTAAAGGTCAAAGGTGAGTTTCTACAGAGGTAGGAAGTTGTTAACTAATTTTAGCCAGTGGGCCAACATAGGTAAGACCAACCTTTTCCAGGATAGTAAAAGTGTTTTCTTAGCAGAAAAGTATAATATACATAGCAATCTTTTAGCATGTTAGGTCCCCAAATATTCCCAAAAGGCAGTTTTTTGGGTGCAAAATATTCGGTAAGCCCAATGTGGAGGAAATAAAGGAGTTATTTCTGCCCAGAAACCCTGGACCATCGAGCAGGACCAAAAGCAGTGGAGGAAATCAGCAGGCCCAGAGTGCTTGGGGCTGAATGCGACAATGTTTTTACATGATAGATACTTTTATGTCTTGATGGATTATGAATAAAATCTACTACAATTTTACTTTATTTTGAGTTAGTGCTGGGCTCCTACTTTCTTCATGGCAATCTATGGTATGTATAGTTTATGTCCTGGCATAGACCATTCAACAGTATTCCATAGACATTGAATAATAGGGTTACAGCACTGCAGACTTTTCTTTTCCTTAATGGCTCCAAAAGGCCGGTACAGAATCATCTTCAACAAAAGTACATTACTGTCCCCTTTAGATTCTTTAAACCATAAAGACATATTACAAGTACCATGGCACAAATGCATATCAGCATTGCATGTAAATAATGAATACCTTTCAGAAAAAAAATACTTATTATAGGTGTGCACTTTCATATAGTTTTCTTTTTCTTTCTTTATGTCATTGTTTTATTATATTTGTTTACTGTTTGCTATCTCTCTAATCTATCTGATATACTCAATGCAATATTTTCTAATATCAGTTTCACACCTTATAATTAGTCTACAAAACAATCTTTATGTAACAAATAATTTTAATTTTAATTATGAGATGCTCCTGGGGCATAATTGTTTTGTGTATTTAATTATTGAGCAGAACATTTCAGAGTGCAATTATAGGGCCAGAGTACAAATGTTGCACCTTTATCCTCAACCCAACTCCAAGCCCTATTCCCCAAGCTCAGCCATAATCTTGCTGTTATATTATCAAATTAATAAATATGCTATCATATCATACCAGCACTTTTGTATTTAACTGAAAAGGGGCCTGATTCACTACACACAGAATCAGGTCCCGACCCCTACAACTCTGGCAGACAGACAATACCAGAAGCCAAAAAAAAAGAGCCGCGCTCTTGAGCGTCTGTGGCGTAAAAGACTAAGTCACAGCAAGATTTCAGCCAATATAAACTCCTGCCTCCACACTGCTAAACCGACCTACTTTATCACTCTTATTAACAACCTCTCACGGAGCCCCTGTCAACTCTTTTCTACCTTTAACGCTCTACTTTGTCCGCCATTACCTCCACCCAACTTACTCACTGCTCAGGAGATTGCTAATCACTTTAAAAATAAAATTGATACAATTTGTCTCGAAATCTCCACTCTACAGATTTCTCACTCACCTCACACTCATTGTCCTCCTGCACAATCAATACTCTCATTTAACTCGGCTACTATAGAGGAAGTCACTAAACTTCTCTCTAACGCCCACCTAACATCCTGCCCCCTGGACCCCATTCCTTCTCCAATACTACGGTCACCCTCTGACTCTATCCTACACTCTTTAACTCATATCTTCAACCTCTCCCTCTCTACTGGCATCTTCCTCAACTCTCTAAAACATGCACAAGTCACTCCCATACCAAAAAACGCCACACTGGACCCCACCAACTGACTGAGTGACCACCTCACTGAAAATAACCTTCTTGATCCCCTTCAGTCTGGATTTCGTCCACAGCACTCCACAGAAACTGCTTTCCTAAAACTCACAAACGACTTAGGCTCCATTTACACGGGAAGCTATGTTAACCTCCTCTGAACGATTTATTTTGACAGCTAGAAGCCGATGTCTAAAACGGCCATTTTGACACGTTTTGCATGTGGCGTTTAGCGGCGTTTAGCAGCATTTGCGTCTAGGAGCGTTTTTAAAGAAATTTTTTTTTTAAAATGGAAATGCCTGTAAACGAAATGGTCCTGGACATGAGTTACCGCGTTTAGGCGCGTTTAGGCGCGTTTAGCGGCGTTTACAAGCTGTTTGGCATTTCAACTGCCTCTGAGCTGGCGTCTGAACCCATTTTTTTGCGTTCCAAAAAAAGCCTTTAAACTCAACTGCCTGGAAACGACCTTAAACAAACCCGTGTAAGATAACATAGAGGAAAGTTCAGGGGCAGCTGAACAAAATGCCCAAATGCCTCAAAACATCAGTTTACCAGCAACAGTGTAAATGAGGCCTAACAGCTAAAACCAACATACTCTTAATCTTGGACCTCTCTACTGCCTTTGATATAGTTGATCAACCCCTCCTCTTCAAAAAACTCAATTTGCTTGGTCTCCATGGCTGTGCTCTCCGTTGGTTCGAATCTTACCTATCTCACCGCACCTTCAGTGTCACTTACAACTCCACTTCCTCCTCTCCAACTCCTCTTACCATTGAGGTCCCCCAAGGTTCTGTCCTTGGACCCCTACTATTCTCAATCTACACGTCCTCCCTGGGCCAGCTGATAAGCTCCCATGGATTCTGCTATCATTTTTATGCTGATGACACCTAAATCTATCTCTCTACCCCTCAGCTCACCCCATTAGTCCCCCCACAGATCACTGCTTTACTAACAGAAATATCAGCCTGGATGTCACAGCACTTCCTCAAACTGAATCTATCTAAAACTGAGCTCATGATATTTCCTCCCCCATGTGTCCCTTCCCCTGAAGATCAATGGCATAACTATTAGTGCGTCCCCACATGCCAGGGTGCTAGGGGTAACCCTAGACTCTGAATTGTCCTTTCAGGACCACATCTAATCCCCACATCCAGTCCCTCCGTAACATCTCTAGAATATGCACCCTTTTAACCAATGACACCACCAAACTGCTAATTCACTCTCTGGTTATCTCTTGCCTCGACTACTGCAACTCTCTCCTCATTGAATTACCTTTACATATATTATCCCCCCTTCAGTCCATAATAAATGCTGCTGCAAGACTTATCCACCTTACCAACCGGTCAGTGTCCTCCTGTCACGTACCTGGTGATGGAGTCTGATTGTGCAGAGGGCAACCTCTCTTACGACCCTGGTTCGGGAACCCCTGGTAGAGCAGACAGGAGATTCCGGAGCACAGGGGGGCACGAGGGCTGGTGCGGATGCCGGTGGTGTTGTGAGGATCCTCCAGGAGCTCGTGCAGACAGAAGAGTGGTGATGCTGGCCGGGTCGTTAACAGGCTGGCAGGTGCGGTGCAAGGGAACAGGCAAACGGGTCGTCAGGTGCAGGCAGGGTCGTTAACAGGCTGGCTGGTGCGGTACAAGGGAGCAGGCAAACGGGTCGTCAGGTGCAGGCAGGGTCGTTAACAGGTTGGCTGGTGCGGTACAAGGGGGTTCAGGCAGAAGCGTGGTCGTAAACAGGCAGAGGGTCGGTACAGGCAGAGTTCAATCAAGGTCAGGCAAGCCGGGTCACAGATACAGAAAGTCTTTAGCAAACAGGTCAGGGGAACACACTGGAACGCTATAGAACGGACAGCATTTGCTACAGGAAGCAGGAAGTTTAAATAGAGCTGCTGTTCCAGGAAATAGAGCACAACCAAATGCATTAACCCTTAGCACAGTCTTTTCCTAACACCTCCACCCCTCTCTGCCAATCTCTTCACTGGCTTCCACTCACCTAAAAAAAAAAATTCAAAGTACTAACAATAATTTAAAAAGCCATCCACAACATCTCTAACCTAGTCTCAAAATACCAACCAAGCTGCTCTCTTCGGTCCTCCCAAGACCTCCTGTTCTCTACCTCTGTTGTCACCTCCTCCCATGCTCACCTCCAGGATTTCTCCAGAGCTTCTCCCATCCTTTGGAACTCCCTACCCAATCATTCCGACTGTCTCCTAATCTATCCATCTGTAGACAATCCCTGAAGACCTTTCTCTAAGCCTACCTCGCTTCTAACACTGTCTATTACCTTTTGTATCAATTGACCCTCCCTCTTAGATTGTAAGCTCTAACGAGCAGGGCCCTCTGATTTCTATTGTACCAAATTGTGATGTAACTGTACTGTCTGCCTTCATTTTGTAAAGCGATGCGCAAACTGTTGTCGCTTTATAAATCCTGTATAATAACAATAATAATAATGCACCAAATCTATGCCATAGTACATCAAAGATGAAAACTGGGTCACCATCATGCAGTGTGCCAAACACCAGTAAAGAAGGATGCCTAGCAAAAGGACATCATTGTCTCATTCTGAATCTTTTTTAGCCATATAGGCATATCGCTAGAACCAGATCACATCAACATGGTACAGATATATTAATACTTTTTATCAAAAATACTTTTCTTAATTGGTGTTACATTTTCATATAGAATTTTCAATATTTACATCACTGTTTTATTTAACGTTTATTGCTTTCTATCTATCTGATCCATCTGATATATTTAATGAAATATTTTCTAATATCAGTTTCACACCAGGGTGGATTTGATTTAAATTAAGTTGATTTAAATCACGATTTAACTCATGATTTAAATCATCATTTTTAAAGAGCAACTGTCATCTCTGTCCCGCAGCGACTTCTCCTCTGACCCGCTGTTGACTCACCCACAGTCCCATTCACTTTAATGGGATGGCTGGTGATGTGGCAGTGACACAACAAGGTGAGGGACGTGGTGGCAGCAGGTGAGTGGATGCCCGCTAACAGGCGCTGCCATGATATGATGGATCTGAAATGACAGATGCTCTTTAAATGTAAGGACTTCTTCTTACTGGTAGTTAGCATCTTTAATATTTGCAAACAAAATGGTTTCCTATTTAAAATAATAAGCTGTCAGGTTAGTAAAACAGCGATATCAGAACCGATTTAATCATACAGTTTGTAATGTACATAGATTTGCAAAACAATAGGATAAAGGAATATTGCTAAACATTGTTTTATCTCATGGTTACTGAGAAATTGTGTGAATGCATCAATGCAATGCATGTTATCTCAGCTTGTAGAGCTTGGATTCATTAAAGCGGTTGTCTACCCTTTTTTTGTACTTTTACCTACAGGTAAGCCTAGAATAAGGCTTACCTGTAGGTAAAATGAATATCTTCTAAACCTGTATGGTTTAGAATAAGGAAATAGGATAACAAAACGTTTAGATACATGTAATGTTTGACATACTAATTTAGCCAAGACTAT
>BLSH010355299.1:446121-472657 GCA_018402905.1 Glandirana rugosa | reverse complement strand
ACAGCTGTAGCTGTAGCAATTCCGTGGTTGAAATTTAGTGTGTCTTCTGCTGGCTGTTATTTTAAAGTTAGGTACCTAAGAGGCGCCTGTGTCCACTAATCCTCCGGATAAGGCCCAAAGGGTAGGCTAGCAAACTTCACTGAATTGAAAAGAAACCTTCACAGTGATCACTGACTTTTTGGTAAGCCTGCAACAACAATGCAGTACACTCAATTAACTGTAATCCAGTATCCGCAGTTAGATAGGTTCTTTCTATCAAAGTATTACTTTCTTTAGAAAAGGATGGTAAGAACAGACCAGTAGTCTCTTGGATGGGCCTGAGCCGGCACACCCAACTGGACAGATGATGGCTGATAAACAGTCCTGCTATGCAGATGATGATGATGATGGTGCTGATGAAATACTCCTGCTCTATGCTCCTGGAAGACAGCCTCAACTGCACTCCTTGCAGCTCTCCCTGAGCGATCACTCCCACTGCCACTGGATCTGGAACAGACTCAGGTGGTAGTAGACCTGGTCCTGCAGATCTTCTGCTGGATCTTGAACATTATAGCAAAGCAGCTCGCTGGATCACGGTGAAATTGCAGCTAGCTGGGTCACTGTAAATAGGCCGCACAAGGCCCTTGCTGATTGATCACGCCATCCAGAGAGACGGTTAACTTAAATAGGTTCTCCCATGAGGCACTGTTCTTCCCAGGAACCTTCCATTGCAGGATAGCCCGATGGGAAATTGAGTCCTTCGATAGCAGAGTCTGATGGCATTCCTTTCTATCACACTACAAGTCCCACAAAGCATCACTCCCTCACAGTTCCATTCTTTATGTAACAAACTCAGCATTAGAGGGAACTCTCCACCATATTTCACAGACACAAATTTCCCTATACCGGTGAATTAATGCCGGACCCCTGGCTACAGTTGGGTTGGAGGAGGCCTGCTACCTGGGATATGTTGTAGGCAGGGGCATGATTAAACCCCAACTAACCAAAGTGGAGGCCATTCAGAAATGGCACTGCCTGCTTACAAGAAACAGGTGCATTCCTTCCTTGGCATTGTGGGCTATTATAGGAGGTTTGTCCCCAACTTTGCCAGCCTAGCAGTTCCTCTGACAGATCTCACCAAGGGAAGGAACGCGACTATTATTCAGTGGAGCGCTAAAGCAGAAGCAGCGTTCTGTCGGTTGAAACAAGCTTTGTACCGGAAACCAGTGTTAGTAGCTCCTGACTTCCAAAAAGATTTCCTGGTGCAAACAGATGCTTCAAAGTTGGGTCTGGGTGCAGTACTGTCCCAGATGGTTGGGGGAGTGAGCACCCTGTTGTGTACTTGAGCCAGAAGCTCACACTTTGGAGACACTCCACTACCACCTGTTGGGAAGGCCCTTCAAACTAGTGTCGGATCATGCACCCCTTTCCTGGATGGCCCAAAATAAAGATAAGAATTCCCAGCCTACAGGACTTTAGGTTTGTAGTGCTGCATAGACCGGGGAAGGTACACCAGAATGCAGATGCCCTTTCCCGGGTCTATTGTCACTTTGTTCCTAGTGTCCAGACCCTTGGCCTGGAACGGGGGGGGTAATATGTAGGGAGTCAGCCTGGGGCTGGGTAAAGAAGGGGTTAATTGAGGAGGGCAGGTACTTCCCCTTCAGACCTGCTTATTAATCAGGTGCTCTAGAAATGTCAGTGGAGCTGTGTGTTTGGAGTGAGAGAGACATCAGCACGCTGAGAGGAAGCTCCATTACTGGATTATGGCCTGCTGGGGTGAGATAAAATTATAAAAGACTCTAATTCTGGCTAGAGCCGTGAACTTTGTATATACGCCTGCACGTTGCAGAACCTGAACTGTACCCGTGTGTGCAACTGTGCTACAAGACAAGTCTGTTGTTTTGCTGAATAAAGCCTTTATTATTTAACTGGGCTGTCTCTGAGCTGGCTGTTAACTCCTCTGATCCCTTACAGCCTGTTCTCCAAAATAATCCATACACACAAACTACTTAATGGCCTTGTGATCTATTTCACATAATATGGTTTCTTCCTGTGTTTTCCTGCCTCCTTGCAATGTCCTTTGTGAGCTTCCAAACCTCTCCTTTTCTCCCTCAATTCCATTTGTTTGGAACAAGCAGTGCATGTTAGTTGTGGTCATACCCATTGCTCTAAGCATACTACAAATCCTATAATCCAGGGGTCTCCAATCTTTCTGAAATAAGGGCCAGTTTACTGTCCTTCAGACTTTAAAGTGGCCGGACTGTGCCCAATGGGAGTAAACAATGCCCAATCTTTGGTATTAGGGGGAGAAATAGTTGGTGTCAGTGGGAGGAATAGTGCTCCATTTTTGTTGTCAGTGGAAGGAATTATGCACCATTGTTGGTGTCAGTGGCAGGAATTATGCATCATTGTTGGTGTTAGTGGCAGGAATAACACCTCAAGGGCTCGATTAAGGCAAAGGGCTGCAGTTTGGAGACCACTGCTATCCCTAGTCCAAAGCCCATCTTGGAAATGAGCAAGACAGCATGGTTATGTTCCTACATACAGAAGGACCATGGAGAAAAAACACAGTCACCCCCTAACCAGAAGTTGCATCATATCAGCAAAAAAAAAAGGAATTTAGGGATTTGGAGGAGGCTGAGAGCAATAGAAGGTACGTATTTAAGTTAAGAGCTTACAATCTAAGGTCCCTACTTGACATGCATACATACACAGGCTAATACAAGCAAGAGCCAATTAACCTACCAACATATCTTTGGAGTGTGGGAGAAAACAGGAATTCCTGGAGGAAACCCACACATACACAGAGGAACATGCCATAGTTGGCAACATTCTAAAAAAATTAATAGGGACAGTTTTTTGTATGCAGGCAGAATCTTATTTTAATTAGGGGTGGGCATTCATTTGTAGGTGTGGCTTAGTAGTGAAAAAAAATGTGTCGCGCATGGCAACGGAAAATGGGTGTGGCTTAAACTGAATATTGGGAGAGAGATAAAGGGAGAAAGAGGGAAAGAGGAAAAGAGAGAAAGGGAGAAAAAGAGAGTGTGCAGAGATGATACAAGAGACGGTCAGAGAATGTGCGGAGCTGATACAAGAGATGGTCAAAGAGTGCATGGAGATGATACAAGAGACGGTCAGAGAGTGTGCGGAGATGGTACAGTAGACTGTCAGAGAGGGTGCAGATATGGTACAGAAGAGGGTGCAGACATGGTACGTGAGAGGGTGCAGACATGGTGGTGAGAGGGTGCAGACATGGTGGGTGAGAGGGTGCAGACATGGTGGGTGAGAGGGTGCAGACATGGTGGGTGAGAGGGAGCAGACATGGTACATTTGAGGGTGAGAGGGAGCAGACATAGTGGGTGAGAGGGAGCAGACATGGTAGGTGAGAGGGTGAGAGGGAGCAGACATGGTGGGTGAGAGGGAGCAGACATGGTGGGTGAGAGGGTGCAGACATGGTGAGTGAGAGGGTGCAGACATGGTGAGTGAGAGGGAGCAGACATGGTGGGTGAGAGGGAGCAGACATACTATGTGAGAGGGTGAGAGGGAGCAGACATAGTGGGTGAGAGGGAGCAGACATGGTACGTGAGAGGGTGAGAGGGAGCAGACATGGTGGGTGAGAGGGAGCAGATATGGTGGGTGAGAGGGTGTAGACATGGTACGCGAGAGGGTGCAGACATGGTGGGTGAGAGGGTGCAGTCATGGTACGTGGGAGGGTGCAAACATGGCGGGTGAGAGGGTGCAGACATGGTGGGTGAGAGGGTGCAGACATGGTGGGTGAGAGGGTGCAGACATGGTGGGTGTTGTTGACCACGCGACGGCATGGAAGGAATGAGAAAAGCTGTTTAAATAACGGAAAGGGGCTGGCTTTAGGTTGGACTAATCAGGCAGGTATTGGTAACCAGGTGAGTCAGCGTGGAAACAATGAGAGGCTGGTAATTAAGTGACAGCTGAGCAGCCTCTGTGCACTGAAAGAAAGAACTGCTAGCAAATAGCAGGAGTCCAGCCCTGACATCCCCTCCAGATGTGATTTAGCTGCACACTTACTCAAAGAAATATGTGTAGAGCTAGTGTTTGAATATAGCTAAGTGGACCCTATGGTATCTCCAAAGTACGGTATCTGATACAAGCTCACCCTTGCTCCTAAATATTTTTTTTTGGTGAGGGAAGGGCATAGACAATAAACTGCATAAACAGGCTTTTTACCAACATTTCCACTCAGCTATCTCCGATAAAATCTAACTACAATTCTACATTCCCTAGTCAAGTCTTGCATGACTTTCTTCTAGGCTCCCCAAGAATATTATATGCCCATCCTCAAATAAGTCATTAGAGAGTAAGAAATCCACCACAATTGTTCCCTGACTTTGGCTGGAGTGCATGCGCTGTTCTTTTAATCTTTCTCCAATTAGAATGAAGCACTGGCGTTGCGAGAGGTGCTTATTATTGTGCTAAAAAGTTCCAAAACAAATCATTAATGTCTCTTATATTGTGCATAAAAAATAATTGTGTATCTCTTCAATATCCTATAAACACCACGTGTTTCCACCCAAAATTGGGTAGTGGCTCTTCTCTTCATATAAATTGACCCTCAGGACCAGGAAGGGTCAAGAAGTGCTTGTGGGAGAAGACCTTACTGATAACTTGTCTTGTAGGTCCTGATCTTATAATCCTCATTTGAGATGTTTCATGCATAATATGCTTTTAACCACTTGACCTCCAGAAAATTTACCCCCCTTCATGAACAGGCCATTTTTTACGATACGGCACTACATTACTTTAACTGACAATTGCATGGTCATGTGACGCTGTACCCAAATAATTGATGTCCTTTTTTCCCACAAATAGAGCTCTCTTTTGGTGGTATTTGATCACCTCTGCGGTTTTTATTTTTTGCGCAATAAACAAAAAAGACAGAAAATTTTGAAAAAAAAACAAACAATATTTTTTATTTTCTGCTATAAAACACACCCAATAAAAGTTTTAAAAAAAAGCAAATTTCTTCATTAATTTAGGCCAATATGTATTCCACTACATATTTTTAGTAAAAATATCCCAATAAGCTTATATTGATTGGTTTGCGCAAAAGTTATAGCGTCTACAAACTATGGGATATATTTTAAATGTATTTATTTTTTACTAGTAATGGCGGCGATCAGTGACTTATAGCAGGGCTGCAATATTGCGGTGGACATTTGGACACTAACTGACACTTTTTAGGAACCAGTGACATTAATACAGTGATCATTGCTAAAGCATATGCTCTGCCACTGTACTAATGGCACTGGCAGGGAAGGAGTTAACACCAGGGGAGATCAGAGGGTTAACTGTGTGCCTAGCCTGTGTTTTATTACACTGTGGGAGGTGCTTTTACTAGGGGAAGACATGGATCCATGTCCTTGCTTTGCAGAGACACGGGATCCATGCCTGCCCCTCCTGTCAGAATGGCGATCTGCCTTGTTTACATAGGCAGACCGCCATTCTGCCACTCTGCTGGATCATCGATGGATATCAAGTCTGTGGTACCCGCCGCTGGGCTCCCACTGTGTGTAATCACAGTGGGAGCAAGCCTCCGGCATGCGAGCCCCCTACCCATGATATACATGATCCGCCCTAAAACTGCTATGGGGTGGATCTGAACTGGATAAAAGATTATATATAGCGCTACTTCACACTCTGTTCATGTGAGTGGGTTTATCTTATTTTAAGATGGGTATGTAACGGGGACTGTGGTTGGCTATGTGTTGGCGCAGAAATATGCAAGTCCCACGTCCTGCTTCTTCTTGGATAGGACAGTGACCCGTTGCTGGTAGTCTTCACTATATTGTGCCCAACTCTTTGCCATAGGCCTACTCAGGACATCCACAGCCATAAGCCTTTATATTCATAAGAAATGAATGTCCACATGAGAAGTATATTTTCTGCACTTTACTGATGTTCTTCAAAGGTGGCAGTGACATATAACATCACACTGATATACTAACAGAACTCTTCGGCATGCATTGCCATACATAATCGCAAGCTTGTAGCATTCACTCAGGGGCGGAATGGCAGCATATAAATATTAAGCCTTCTTCCTGTTATTCTACTCCTCTCTCATCCCCTTGGAAACACCACTGTGTTGGGAGTCACCTCATTGAATACTAGTTTCCACTGCATTTTGCCTTTGTCAAACCGAGATTAACAAGGTGCTTTTCTGTAGTATAGTACACCAGTCTCTCCCTCAGTCCCATACTATAACCCTGCACTCTAAAAGGGGACCTAACACCCACTTACATGATTCCCTGTTACCACACTATTTTGGGACAGGGCAACTTAGTGGCAGACTAGCTAACTGCACCTGCTTACATGTATACCTGTAGATGCGTTTATGCTTTATATTTTGTACAATAACTATATTAAGGGTACATGGCTGATGTTAATATTTATATGAGGTTTGTAGGCCTTTAGGTTAGTGTTCAGCTATTTTAAGATTGTTTTAAGCAATACAGAAAAAGGCTGGGTTCACACTGCAGCGATCTCAGAGATCGCATATGATTTCGCACTGCACTGCAGTGTGAACCATATGCGATCTCTGTGCGATGCAAAATCAGCCATAGAGATTGTATGGCTGAATTTGCATCGCAATCGGAGCAAATTCGCACAGGACCCTTTTTTTTCGCAGGGTCAGAATCGGATCGCATGGTGGTTCACACCATGCGATCCGATTCCTGTGCAAGTTTTCAGTTCGCAGTTCGATATGCGTACTCATTTGGGGGTGTCATTAACATTGTATTGACACTCCCCAGAGTTCGCATATGGCAGTGTGAACTGCCGTTCAGAGACATGCTATGCGGGAACCCGCAGTGTATTCGCAGGGTTACCGCATCGCTGCAGTGTGAACCGAGGCTTACACAATCCAAGGCTCTGTGTGAGCCTCTGACCGGGCTTGGATGATAGACACCTGACTTTTCTAATTCAGTGTAACTGTTTAAATGTACGCAATATAAGAGTTTTTATTGAATGATTGATTACTGTACTTTTTAGCTTTTAAATTTATATTTATTTTTTATTCTTCTTTGATTCAGCGCACTGTCCATTATATGTCCATTACATGTACAGTGCCTTGAAATACTATTCATACCCCTTGAAATTTTCCACTTTTGTCATGTTACTACCAAAAATGTAAATGTGTTTTATTGGGATTTTATGTGATAGACCAACACAAAGTGGCACATAATTGTGAAGTGGAAGGAAAATGATTAATGGTTTTCCAAATTTTTTACAAATAAATATCTGAAAAGTGCGGTGTGCATTTGTGTTCAGCCCCCTTTACTCTGATACCCCTAACTAAAATCTAGTGGAAACAATTGCTTTCAGAAGTCACCTAATTAGTAATTAGAGTCCACCTATGTGTAATTTAATCTCAGTATAAATACAGTTGTTCTGTGAAGCCCTCAGAGGTTTGTTAGAGAACCTTAGTGAACAAACAGCATCATGAAGGCCAAGGAACACGCCAGACAGGTCAGGGATAAAATCGTGGAGAAGTTTAAAGCAGGGTAAGGTTATAAAATAATATTCCAAGCTTTGAACATCTCACATCCATCATCCGAAAATGGAAAGAGTATGGCACAACTGCAAACCTACCAAGACATGGCCGTCCACCTAAACGGACAGGCCGGGCAAGGAGAGCATTCATCAGAGAAGAAACCTAGAGGCCCCATGGCAACTCTGGAGAAGCTGCAGAGATCCACAGCTCAGGTGGGAGAATCTGTCCACAGGACAACTATTAGTCGTGAACTCCACAAATCTGGCCTCTATGGAAGAGTGACAAGAAGCCATTGTTCAAAGCCATAAGAAGTCCTGTTTCAGTTTGCGAGAAGCCATGTGGAAGCAAACATGTGGAAGAAGGTGCTCTGGTCAGATGAGACCAAAATGGAACTTTTTGGCCTAAAAGCAGAACGCTATGTGTGGCGGAAACCTAACACTGCACATCACCCTGAACACACCATCCCCATCTTGAAACATGGTGGTGGCAGCATCATGTTGTGGGGATGCTTTTCTTTATCAGGGACAGGGAAGCCGGTCAGAGTTGATGGGAAGATGGACAGAGCCAAATACAGCGCAATCTTAGAAGAAAACCTGTTAAAGTCTACAAAAGTCTTGAGACTGGGGTGGAGGTTCACCTTCCAGCAGGACAACAACCCTAAACATACAGCCAGAGCTACAATGGAATGGTTTAGATCAAAGCATTTTCATGTGTTAGAATGGCCCAGTCAAAGTCCAGACCTAAATCGAATTGAGAATCTGTGGCAAGACTTGAAAATTGCTGTTCACAAACGCTCTCCATCCAATCTGACAGAACTTGAGCTATTTTGCAAAGAAAAATGGGCAAAAATGTCCTCTCTAGATGTGTAAAGCTGGTAGAGACTTGCAGCTGTAATTGCAGCGAAAGGCGGTTCTACAAAGTATTGACTCAGGGAATACAAATGCACCCCACACTTTTCACATATTTATTTGTAAAACATTTTGAAAACCATTTATCATTTTCCTTCCACTTCACAATTATGTGCCACTTGCGTGTTGGTCTCTCACATAAAATCCCAATAAATTACATTTACATTTTTGGTTGTAGCATTACAAAATGTGGAACATTTGAATACGAATACCTTTTAAAGGCACTGTATATCTCACATGTGACTTACATTCATTTAGAAAGTTACATTAAAAGTTTAATATTTGCAGTTAAGCAGTGCGGTGGTATTTCAGGTCAGTTACAGTATAATGGAGTGTAGACTACATGGCCAGGGAAGAAAAAACAGGGCTTTTTTTCAGCAGGAACACACGGGAACGCAGTTCTGGCACTTCTAGCACTGAATGTACATTATGCCAAGGGGTCCTGGGATGTGTTGGAGAGTCTATTTATGCTGGCTGCTGGGGGCTCTATCGTTGCTGGGAGGAACTATCCTTGCTGGGGAAGTCTATTGCTGCTGGTGGGGGAGATCTATTGTTTCTAAGTAGTCAATTGTTGATGGGAGAGATTCTCTGTTGGGGGGGGGGTCTATTGTTGCTGGCTACTGGAGAGTCTATTGATGCTGGATACTGGGAGATCTATTGTTGATGAGGTGGATCTACTGTTGATGGGCGTATTTTGTTGTGGGGGGCTCTATTGCTGCTGGTGAATCTATTGTTGCTGCAGAGATCTGTTGTTGCTGGGGGGATCTATAGTTGTTGGAGGGATCTCTTGTTGCTGGGGAGATCGATTGTGGCTCAGGGGGTCTATTGTTGCTGGCTGCAGGGGTGCATATTTTACTGCCTTTCACTAGGAAATTCCATACAGGCTACTTAGGACCAAAAAATGATACTTGCTTCTGTATTCTCTAGGTAGGGTGGAACCAAGGGACAGTGCTCAGAGGTGGGTAGGGGGTGACTCAGAAAGGGGGAATGTCTGTACCTATTCTCTGAGAAAAAAAGCCCTGAGAAAAGCAAAAACCCCTCCTTCACAGAAGCCTTTTAGAACCCAACAACAGCCAAAACATTTTTGTTAATGTTGGATTGACAATCTATTGATAATTGCATTTTAGAACACAATGTTATCAATTAGCTCTTTGTTAGCACCTACATGGAACAGAAATCCTTATTATACACTGTTCCCATTCTTTGGAATAATTAATGTGGCATAATTGTTGATTTGTTGACACTGACTCAACCAGTTCATTGGTATAATTTGCGTGGCATAATTGTTAATTTCCTTAAACTGACACATTAGCAGAATCTCAATCTTGCCAGGAGGAAGCAATAGCTTCCTTGGAAAATGCCAAATGCTTGACTACAGCTTGGATAAAATAACATGTGCACTGACAGTTACAATTACATGGTAGAACCTGAAACTATGGATTTCCTATTACATTAAACCAATAAGATAGTTTGTTGCTACGCCAAGGGGCTCTAGCACTATGTAGATCAGTATGAACAAACCACCCAGCCCTAATGACCGTAAGCACAAGGCTCCAGCTTTTGCAAGCCCCCAAGGCCAAGCATAGTATACATAGGTCCATAAACCTCCACTATCACTGGACTCTTTCATGTAATGCTACAGAGCCTTTGTAACCTTTGGTTTAGAGAGCATGAAACCCTACCCAAGCCATTCCGCACAAATACACCCCATCACTAGTTATAAAACTCAATGAAGTTGATTTACTAAAAGCCAATAGACTGTGCACTTTGCAAAGTGAAATTGCACCCTGCAAGTACAGTTGCTCCAGAGCTTAGTAAATGAGGTTAAGCTTCACTTTGCAAAGAATACCCAATCGCATACAAGGAAAATGATAAAAAAACAGCATTTTTGCCTGCGCATGATTTGATGATGGAAGTCAGCAGAGCTTCTGTTTATTTACTAATGCCCGGTACACAAGATGAGATTATCAGGCGAACGATCCTCTGCTTTTTTTGTATGCTAATCTCAGATTGAATCGGAAGAGTTAACTTTAGCCACAAAAATTCTCATACGACAGAATAAAAAAAATCAGAAGTGATGTGATGTGTTGTAGTGTATTTGTATTGTATTTTCGGATGATAGGTGTACTGGTTAAACGAAAATTGTACGATCGGGCATCGTACGAGAAAATTTTTCTTGCATGACCGGACAGAAAATATTGGATGAACTGTCATGATCGGCTCTCAAAGGCTCTGTACTAAAGATCCAATTATCGTACAATCGCTTCGAAAGCAGTATTTTACGCACAATTTTCTGATCGTGTGTACGGGGCTTGAGCTATGGAGCAACTGCACTTTGCAAAGTGCGCAGTCTTTTTGCCTTTAGTAAATCAAACCCAATGCCTAATTCACAAAAGTTCAAGCCAACTAATACAAACTTCCACAAAATCTGCAGAGTCAAATTGCACAACGAACCCAAATTGGTTAGAGTTAAGCTGGCCATAGATAGTTTGAATCTCGACTGGTTCAGCAGGGACTAGCCAAAATGTAAACCATCTATGGGCAGGCTCACTGTACCAGCCAGCCTATATTTTTTGTCATTTTAATAAAGTGTAATAACTGCCAAAATGTAACATATTGCAGCTTACCAGTCCTTAGATGTGGTTTCATTCATGCATTCATTTTAAGAACATTTTCAGCAAGGACAGAAATATCTGTTGCTCTTGCAAGAAATGCGTGGAAGCAGAAAGCAATCTTATCTTTCTTGTGTATCCCCCTTGTAATGGTGATGAACAAAGCTAGACATGTTATAGGTACCAACTGGGTAACATCTATGGCTTCTTCCTTTGATGGAGTGGGAGAATGAACATAGCCATGCAGAGACAAAAAACATGTTATTTGCAGGACTATCAAGTCAAAATAAAGTAAAAATAACAAGTACAATTACCTAATTTAAGGACTGGTAAGCTACAATTTATTACAATTTAGTTTTTAGGAACTGGATACGCTCTACGTGTGGAGATATGTAGAATAGCCACTAGAGGCAGTGTGGTTTAACCATTACAATTATTCTGCCTAACAGCTTAACAGCTGTTGAGATAGGACTGCTTATGTGTTACCTGGACTGCTTAACAAGTTCACAAAAAGAATTGGCTTTGCTGGCAGAGCCAATCACTGATCCTTGACAAACAACTGGTCACATAGGTCAACTCAGTTTAGTATGAACATGGGTTTTGGCAAAATAACTAATAAATAACTGCTCATTCAGGGAAGATAGGGAGTTTCAACCAGCTAAACCAGGGGTCTCTAAAATTTTCAGTACGAGGGCCAAATTGTATTTTACAAATATTCGTGGACCGAAAAGAAATCAGTTTTGTAAATGAAATATTAAAATGTAAATACATAAATAAGTTGTACTCTTAGCTTGTTTTTGTATTCAGCATGATATTATTATGAACAACAGAGGAGGGGGATAACTGTATATGTATTTTGGGGGCGATTAGCTTGTGTGGATCACTGTTCCTGGGAAGAAGGCACCTTGAAGGCAAACTTTCTTAAAATCTGGTGGGTCGCCAGTTTTATTTTGGTAAAAGTAATAAAACAAACAAAATAACAAAACAAAACTTTGCCGTCCAGAGCTAAACTACTACAGAATAGGATACCTCTCTATACGGTGCCGGGCTTGTCCCTGACACCTTCAACCAAAACACAAGCAAACCTTTTCTCTTGCAGTCCTTAGAACAACCAACTCTCAAGGTGTAGCTTTCTCACTGTGTCCCAGGCCAGAGCAAAACTGAGATCTCCTCCTGGTCATTTCAAGCAGCTAAAGAGGGATTTGGGTGGACCCAAAACTCTGGGCCGGAACCAGCTCTGCCACGGTGGCTGGAAAACCCGGGTCGGACTCTCACTAGTCCACTTCAAGTAAATGTATGCGAGGCGACAAATATCGCCCGCCGACTATCTCGCCTCGCATAAAGTCACAGTATATATATGCCGTTAAGGCGTATCAATTAAACTTATTATATTGGTTTGTTTACATTGTTGCTAACTTCATGTAGGAAGAATGTAATCATTAAATTTGATATGTTAAAAGTTCTTAAGTAATAGTCAAACTATAATCTGGAATGCGCATCTATATTATATATATATATATATATATATTTATATATATATATATATATATATATATATATATATATATAATTTGTTTATTATTTATTTATTTTTTGATGGGGTTGCTTGGTGGGAATGTTTTGTGTGTTCTGAGTTTTGTAAATTGGAAAACTTAATATTAATGATGATTTTAAAATTATGATTAAAAAAAAAAGAACAACAGAGAGCAAACTTCAGTAAAACAAAGCAAAGATATTCCAAATAAACCAAACCATTAATAAAGGCCAAAGAGAAATAAATTCAGTCTGCATCTTTCTCATGAGAGTCCCCCTCAAAGTCCTTTGTTACATTTATTTCAGGTACTTGTATAACGCCATCAATTTACACAGCTCATTACATATACCGTATATCATATTTACATTATTTTATTTACATCAGTCCTTGCCCTCAAGGAGCTTACAATCTAAGGTTCCTAATTCACACTCATACATACACGCCCAATTTAGACAAGAGCCCATTAACCTACCGGCATGTCTTTGGGGCATGGGAGGAAACCTATGCAGGTACAGGGAAAACATGCAAACTCAATCCGGGTAGTGCCGTGGTTGGGATTCAGACAACCCTAGTGCTGCTGGGTGGAAGTGCTAACCATTTACCACTGTGCTGCTTACATCAGGGTACTCATCAGAATCACCCTTATAGTGCAGTCCCCATCAGAGTCCCCCTTACATCAGAGTTCTCCCTTAAATCAGATTCCTCCCTATGTCAGGGTCCATATCAGTTTCCCTATTTACATTAGGTTCCTTTTTCCTCACATGAGGGTCCCTATCACAGTCCTCCTTATATCAGGGTCCACTTTACATCGGGGTCCCCATCACAACGGAGACTCTGCACATCAACTGGAGGCCAGATACAGTTGTGCTCTTAAGTTTACATACCCTGGCAGAATTTATGCTTTCTTGGCCATTTTTCAGAGTCTATGAATGAGAACACAAAAACGTTTCTTTCACTCATGTTTAGTGCTTGGCTGAAGCCATTTATTATCAATCAACTGTGTTTACTCTTTTTAAATCATAATGACAACAGAAACTACCCAAATGAGCCTGATCAAAAGTTTACATACCCTGGTGATTTTGGCCTGATAACATGCACACAAGTTGACACAAAGGGGTTTGAAAGGCTATTAAAGGTAACCATCCTCATCTGTGATCTGTTTGCTTGTAACTAGTGTGTGTGTATAAAAGGTCAATGAGTTTCTGGACTCCTGACAGACCCTTGCATCTTTCATCCAGTGCTGCACTGACGTTTCTGGATTCTGAGTCATGGGGAAAGCAAAAGAATTGTCAAAGGATCTGTGGGAAAAAGTAGTTGAACTGTATAAAACAGGAAAGGGATATAAAACGATATCCAAGGAATTGAGAATGCCAATCAGCAGTGTTTAAACTCTAATCAAGAAGTGGAAAATTAGGGATTCTGTTGAAACCAAACCACGGTCAGGTAGACCAACTAAAATTTCAGCCACAACTGCCAGAAAAATTGTTTGGGATGCAAAGAAAGCCCACTTATTTCAGGGGAAATATGGGATTCTCTGAAA
Organism: Glandirana rugosa; assembly: GCA_018402905.1. NCBI lineage: Eukaryota > Metazoa > Chordata > Amphibia > Anura > Ranidae > Glandirana > Glandirana rugosa. The sequence goes on along the minus strand of BLSH010355299.1, from coordinate 458,559 downwards.
ATATGTGGTGTGGCGGGTTTCAAGATGCACAATAAGGAGGCACTTGAAAAAAAATGGGCTGCATAGTCGAGCAGCCAGAAGAAAGCCATTACTACGCAAATGCCACAAGGTATCCCGCTTGCCAAACAGCACAGAGACAAGTTTGATCAAAATTGATGGCAAGATGAATGCAGTATGTTATCAAAAAATACTGGAGGAACATTTGCATTCATCAGCCAGGAAGCTGCACATGGGACGTACTTGGACATTCCAACATGACAATGATCCAAAACACAAGGCCAAGTCGACCTGTCATTGGCTACAGCAGAATAAAATGAAGGTTGTGGAGTGGCCATCTCAGTTTCCTGACCTCAATATCATTGAGCCACTCTGGGGAGATCTCAAACATGCAGTTCATGCAAGACAGCCCAAGAATTTCCAGGAACTGGAGGCTTTTTGACAAGAGGAATGGGCAGCTTTACCATCGGAGAAGATAAAGAGCCTCATCCACTAATACCACAAAAGACATCAAGCTGCCATTGATGTTAAAGGGGGCAATACACGGTATTAAGAGCTGGGGTATGTAAACTTTTGATCAGGGTCATTTGGGTAGTTTCTGTTGTCATTCTGATTTTAAAAAGAGTAAACACAGTAGATTTATGATAAATGGCTTCAGCCAAACACTAACCATGAGTGAAATAAATGGTTTTGTGTTATCATTCATATTCTCTGAAAATGGCCAAGAAATCATAAATTCTGCCAGGGTATGTAAACTTATGAGCACAACTGTAAATCTTGTAATGGTTTCATGTGGCCCAAGGGCCAAAGTTTCGAGACTCTGAGCCAGAATAGCAATATAAAACCTACAACCATATCCACATTGCGTCTTCGGAGTCAGTTCAATGCAAACCTTTTCTTGCTCAACAAGGTTGTGTCTAGAAATAGTTCAATAGGCAATTACAATGAATATCCTATTTGTGGCAAGCCATTGTGAATATTTTCCATGCAAGTTTTTTGTATCATGGAATGACTAAGAAAGCTGCAGACTCAAAACAATTGGCAAGAGGAACAGATTGTAAAGGGATCTGGAAATCTAGATTGGGAGAATGCACTATTATGTAATGCCATACCGTCTAATGTCTCTGAATGCTAACTATAGCCTGGTTCTATTGTGACTGAGATATTCTATACCAACTTTCCCACCAACTATAATTCTGCTTTCTGAATATTTTTGCAATCATTTCTCTTTGTTACTCTGTGTATAAATATGTGGTTTTCAAAACCATTTTTAAAACTGCATATTACCTAAGGAAAGAACCTAATGCGTCCTGAAAGCTTGTATATCTAATAATTTAAAACTAAACTCTAGGCCAGGGATATGCAAATAGTGGACCTCCAGATGTTGCAGAACTACAAGTCCCATGAGGCATAGCAAGACTGACAGCCACAAGCATGACACCCAGAGGCAGAGGCATGATGGGACTTGTAGTTTTGCAACAGCTGGAGGTCCGCTAATTGCTTATCTCTGCTCTAGGCCAATATAAAAACATTAATGCAGCTCTGTAATGATGGATACATCATAAAATGTATTTTTTTTTTAAAGAAAGAAGTGTAAGTACCTGAATCAGACCTGGTATCAGTCTCTTGTAGTCCCTGTACACTTGGAGTGTGAGAGGCAGACGTAGCGCATCAATTTGTGTGTTGTCAAGCAGCGTGCTGATAGAAGGAGAAAGCAGAGTGACAGAGAGATCAGTTTATCACTATGCTGCTTCTCCTTTCCCTGTCCACTCAGACTGGGGCAGGTCCAGGAGAATCTGGGCTCAGAGCAATGTGTTGAATAATGCTGGCCATTAGGCAGGCCATACATGGGTCGAATTTCGAAAGAATTTTCTTTCAAAAATCGTTTCTAAGAATTTTTGTTCGGATTTCGCACCATTAGTGGGTTGCAACAACAGCCGATTTTCGTGCTTCAATCAAATTTGAGACATCGGGCTTGGAAATTTTTTGAAAAACTAACAATATTCTAATCAATGATGGGAGAAACGTGTGAGAAATGTAATAGAAAAAGGAGTGCAAGAAAAGAAAATTCCCAGAAAGAAAAGAAGATTCCCAGCCGAATTTCGAAAATCAATGGTGGCACAATCGGATCACAAAATGCACAAATATTCTGATTTTGAAAAGAAATTTATTCGGAATTCGACCGTGTATGGCCTGCCTAAGGGTTTGCAATACCTTCAATCCAGAGATTTCCCTGGCAAAGCTAATTTCTGCTGCTAGATGTCCTCACACTAAAGCCTCGTACACACGGTGCAACGGTCGTACGACCGAACGGACCAAATCGTATGTTGGCTGTTGTATCTTGCATACTGACATGCATTACACGATTGTGCGACAAAGCTGAACGTAGTTTCCTGTTATGAACGTATAAAGAGAAAGTTCAGGTGCATGTAATTAGCATCCGGCCATTCCTGACTTCGGAGCATGCGTGTTTCGCACAATACAACTTGCTGGACCAACTTCTCTGTACACACGATACAACAGTCACAAGACTGTTTGTTGGTACTACAAAGTTTTCTAGTCTGCTCATACAACTTCTGTTGTACAACCGTCGTTCGTCGGCTGTTCTAATCGCACGTACTAACGATCGGTTTTGCATACAATGGTCGCTCGTACGACCTGTTGTATACGACCGTCGAACCGTGTGTACGAGGCATAAGGCAGGCCATACACGGTCGAATTTTGAAAGAATTTTCTTTTCAAAAGAAATTTTGTGCGTTTTTTGATCCGATTGTGCCACCATTGATTTTCGTAATTCGGCAAACCAAGCCTTCAATTTCACCTCATGTTTCTAAAGAAAAGAATTTTCATGGCCGAGAATCTTCTTCTTTTCTTTCCAGGAATTTTCTCTTCTTGCACTCATGTGCATTCTTTTTCGATTACATTTCTCGCACGATTTTCCCATCATTGATTCGAAAATTTTTGTTTTTCTAAAAATTTCCAACCTGCCTGATTACTCAAATTTTGATTGCCACATGAAAATTGGCTGTTTCTACAGCCCACTAATGGTGCAAAATTCGAACAAAAATTCTTGGAAACGATTTTCAAAAAAATTCTAAATTTGACCATGTATGGCCTGCCTCATGCTGGCCATACACTATATGAAAAATCGTCCAAACCCATTTATGAAAAAAGAACAATCGGCCATGAGAGCAAACGATAGTACCGTTATGTAATGACTGAAAAAATCGTTCAATGGACATAAAAGAATCATTTTTTTTGTTTGTTTTTTCACATATACCTTATGCAAAGTTTGGACGGGAAACACATTAACCTTTCAATTTATCGTTCGTTTGGCAGAAAATTTCCCAACTTGTAATTTGTTTTTTTGGGCTAAAAAAACTATTAACATTTTGTACCCATTAACTGGCCGAAAAATTAACGAACTGTCCAAATGACCGATTTTGTGACGATTTTTCATATAGTGTATGGCCAGCATTACATATATCCAGCACAGTTACTGGCCTCAGGTGATATACAGAGATTTTCTAAGTAATACAGAACACTGTTATAGCTTAATTCCAGGCACAAACACTTTCATGTACCTACAGTATATTCATCAGGGGCCTGAAAAGGTATAATTCTACCTTTTGTGCACCAAATGCATTTACAAACACAGATATTGCCTTGTTAACATTGTAAAGAGCAGAGACTGCAGAGGGCAGGATTGTGGAAGGGGCCCAGCTGGCCCACCCACTACAGGTTGCCTGCAGGCATCTACAGGAGGGGGTGGAGACAAGACCAGTCACCCTGCCAAGAAGAGAGGGCAGCAGTGACCTCTCATTGTTACAGGAAGCTCTGTAGCATCCTTCAACCAAAGGATGTTGTGCAGGATCATGGCGATATGGGCATCTACATAGCAAATTTTGCATACTGTATGGCCAGCTTTATTACTCTGGACCTTATAAATTCATATTTTGTCTCTCACTTACAGATTTATCCCAGTGACTGCACCATTTATGCATCCTCCGAACTTCTTATTAGACATATGCATTGGCGAAAAATTATTTTTTTTTCATTTATCGGATCGTTCGTTATGATCAGCATTCGTTATTTCGATAATTCGTAACTTCGGATGCATTTGAATCCATTACGTTTCATTCGTTTAGATGCGGCATTCGTTATTTCAGATAATTTATGACTTTGGATAAATTCGTATTCGTTACATTCACTAACAGCCAAGTTTGAAAGGAAATTCCGATACCTATAATTTAATAGTTTATAACTATTATTATTGTTTTTATTATTATTATTATTTATTATTCATAAATAATAATAATTAAAAAACTATAATCATGGTTAATAATTTAATTATGATAGAAAATACGAAAAACAAATGTTTTTCGTTTTCAGATTTTCATTCTTATTTTCGGATTTTCGTTCTTTCTGATTTACTGATTTTGGAATTTCCATTCTTTTAGAAAATTCGTTTTCGAAAAAAATTCTTAAAATAATTTTTCGTTCATTCGGATGCTCCCGAATGAACGAAATGCTGAATTTTGATGAAAAACGAGCTCGGAACTAAACAAATTGCACATGTCTACTTCTTATAACACCTGGAGTAAAGCTTTACAGGTCTTTGACCCTTACATTTTTGTGAATAGCTTCTTTTATTGTATCCATCCGTATTATGCATAGTTGCAATATTGGTCCTTAAGCTGGCCATATATGGAACAAAATTTGTCCGGTTCAGCAGGGACCGGCCAAATTTCAATCCATGTATGGACAGGCTCTGATTGTACTCAAGTAGATCCATTGGCATACTGTCAGCGACTATATCCGCTAGCAGTGGTCATTGTGTTCTGCCATCTGAGAAGGCTCCCCACGTTCCCTCTACCCACCAGCCACCAAGCACTTATTCTGCATAGATGACTCTCCTGGCCTGGCTATATACTGACTGGCATGTCCCTACATGTACTCTCAATGGTCCTGGTGGTCCCAAATTGGAATTGACAGCTACAGGGCAACCATCAGAAATTTTGGGGCCCCTTACACAGCTTTAGACCTGTGCCCCCCGTCTGACCACCAACTTTCCCCAAGGCCCGCCCACTGGCCATCCCTCCACATGCGCCCACTGGCCAGGAGTGTACACAGGTTGCAGCCGCAGTAGGAATTATACACCCTGTCACACTTACCAGGTGTAGCCTGCCAAGCATGACCCATTCAAGTGAAGAGAAGAAATGCATGCTAGTGTGGGGGTTAAAAAAAACTGCACCGGCAACACCGCCTCATCCGATGCTTGCAATAAGACCTAGCGCTGAACCATAGGTGTTGGAGGACCAAAACTTGGACCAGTTGTTGCTCAAGGGGCCCTCTCTATGCATCCTAAGTTTGGTATTTTTATTGGCTATGGTTCGGGAGAACGGTGTCCCCAAACCAGGTGTGCCCCTCCCATAGACTCCAATGTTAAGACCGAAATTCACCCTACAATTGCTGGTCAATGACCAGTAACTTTGGGGACCCGGTACGGCCAAACCATAGGTGCTGGAGGTCCCAAACTTGAACCAGCTGTTGTCCAGGGAGCCTTCTCCGGGTGACCCAAGTCTGGTATTTTTATTGCCTATGGTTCGGGAGAACGGTGTTCCCAAACGAGTGCCCCCTCCCATAGACTCCAATGTTAAAGACTGCTAAAGTCTTTGTTGTAAGGCCCTTTGAGACACTGGGGCCCCTTACAACAGTACTGCTGCCTGTACTCCCCTGATGGCAGCCTTGGTCAACTATAGGGTAACCTATATGATTGTAATTTGTAAAAACAACATGATTTGCTTGGCATGACACATTCGGCGCTTTATTGTAATGACACATACAGTAGGCACTGTATAAAGTTTGATTTTTATTATGTGCTATACAAGTCTTGACATCATATGTGAGATACTCCATGATTGATGTATACCGAAATAGAGGATGTGTTTCATAGCTCACAAGGAAATACAGTAGATTATTGTATGGAAAATATGCTTTGGCTTGAAAAGTATGTTTTGTGGGGAAAAAAATGCAAAACATTTCTTGATAAAAATGATCTGATTTAAAAAAATGATCAAGACTCCTCTAAGATCTGAAATGTATTTCAAGGGTTCCCTTGGGGTAAAAAAAACACTTGGAAAGGGCTGTTCTAGATGGCACCTTTGTCTGTTGATGGGGTTGGCAAAGGAGGGTACATGCACGTCACAAGAATAACAGTTCTTTCCAGGAAGGATAGTGCTTTCCATGCCACTGCCACTGCTTCTCCTTTTTATTTTAAAACATTTGTTACTTCAACACTTCATACGCCTGGTATGTGCCTGCTGTACAATGTTCTTGCATGAGAAAGTCTCCTGTTCTCTTTGTATTGCTTCCTTTATGTGAAATCCCTGGTGTTCCTGCCAGTCGTTCTGCTTTCATATTAAAAACTGAACATACTAAGCAGGAGAGCACAGCATGGTCAGTTCTCTATGCTGGGAACTCCGTGTACTTTCCTCCAATGACCAGACTTGTCCTGACACACCCCCTCTACTGAGGCATTCACTGAGGCTCTTATGCAGCTAAGAACAGAGGGAATCTGATCACTTATGGAAAAGGGTATTTATTTTTTTATACGCTGTATATACAAAAATGTTTTGCCTTTCATTTCTATTTTAAATTGAATGTGTTGTTTTACAAAGTGATCATTTACAATCACTTTAAAGAGGAAATAAACTTCCTCTGCTTACATTTACCTATATGTAAGCCTATAATAAGAGAAGAAAGTTCATATGCAGCGCTTAAATGGATATATGAAACCCAAAAGGACAAGTAGAAAAGAAGGAAGAAGAAGGGTCCTCTGCACCGACTTCAATGTGTGAGCCCATGCACCACACCAACGGGCTGATATCAAATGCCCTTACCAGAAAGTTGATTAACCACTTACCAACCAGGCCCCTTTTTTACATTTGTTGGTTACAAGCTAAAAACTGTTTTTTTGCTAGAAAATTACTTAGAACCCCCAAACATTATATATATATATATATATTTTCCAAACACCCTAGAGAATAAAATGGCGATTGTTGCAATACTGTTACTCACATGGTATTTGCGCAGCGGTCTTTCAAGCGCCATTTTTTTTGGAAAAATTTCACTTTTTTGAGTTAAAAAAAAGACAACAGTAAAGTTAGCCCAATTTTTTTATATATTGTGAAAGAGGATGTTACGCCGAGTAAATAGATACCATACATGACACGGTTGAAAATTGTGCGCACTCGCGGAATGGCGACAAAGTCCGGTACTTAAAAATTTCCATAGGCGACGATTTAAAAATTTTTAACGGTTACCAGGTTAGAGGTGCAGAGGAGGTCTTTTGCTAGAATTATTGCTCACACTCTGGCGATCGCGGCAATACCGCACATGTGTGGTTTGAACAACGTTTTCATATGTGGGCGCAACTTTCAGTTTTGACGAAACGTATGGGCGCGCTGACGTCACCATTGGTGTTTTGTATACTGGAGCACGGGAACCGGCCGGCTTTTATCTGTTCCTTGCTGTTATTCGTTATACCTATGTGCCCACTGTAACGTCCGTCCATCGGGATGAGGAGTATATTAGATGACATCCTGTACATAGTGATGTGGCGAATTTACTTGCATTCCATGGGAGATATGATATGGGTATAAGAACCTGGAAGAATCTGGTTATACTATCTCAAAGGAGCGGTGGCCCTGACAATTTTTAATTCTATGCTCATTATCTTGCTGGGTCTGGTAAGCCTCTCTATTATCTGGTGGTGGACACACATGAATCTGAAGCACACTGGGTGATCTGTCAGAAGTTTTACCTAACACTATTGTGTCATTGCATTTTATATGGACTCAATCGCCTAAAATTTATGGTGTTTATCTAATTTGTATTGTTCTACTTTTAGCGCAGCTTTTTATGTTATATTGTGGTATTTTTATTATTCTAGCTGCTGCTTTTTTATGACCCTAGCGCAGTTTATCTTTCTGTATTTCAGCCAATAGGCCTTCCTCACAGGTGTCAGGGGCCTATTGGAAACTCTGGAGTCCTGTATAGAGGAGGAGGAATCCTGATGTCCATCCTGTGGCTGTGTTTTCTGCTCTGCATTGGAGGGATACTTTGATGCCTGGCCATGCAGTCGGATCGTTCTGGTGGATTACTGGAGAAGGATTGAGCTCCCTGTGAGGCATGAATTAATCAACTTTCTGGTGCACAGTTTAGGAGATATTTAGTATATATGTAGCCAGTGAAATCACTGGCGCATGCGCTCTGAAGGACTGGTCATGGGAGGCGGTCCTCCCGAGCTCCGTGACGTGGACGGCGGCTCCCGTGCGCATGTGCGGGAGTGACTTCATTGCATCTCCGGCCAATCCCAGTGCCGCACCAGGAAGAAACTCCAGGAAACATGTCAGCCGTCTCAACTGTGTGTGGCCGCCGCTGAGAGAGCTTCATTCTAAGGTAAGTATTACATAATGAGCTAGTATGCGATGCACACTAGCTCATTATGCCTTTGTCTTACAGGTTTTTTTAATTTATTTTTTTAAACAGGGTTTACAACCTCTTTAAGATGATTAATCTGGGGCCAATATTGTAAAGTTAAACACATGTAGCAGTGATATTTTAGGCTAGATTCACATCTGTGCGGATGGGGAGCATACGAAAAATCCTGCGTGTTCCCAACCCACAGAGAAACATGCTGCACTTTAGCAGATGCACATGGATGCCATTAGTTCCTAATGGCAACCCCATGCATTGGCACCTGTGCCATGTTGTTGTTCATGCCAAGCCGCATGGTGCCATGCACCTCAGTGAGACGAAATGTCAAAATAGGGTCAGGGGCTTATTATCCTGCCTTTACTGTATGTGGGTCGGTCAACCCACAGAAATGAATAGACTGCCTACATGAAGAACACAGATCGCAATAGTGTGAACCTAGGGAAAAGCCACAACTCTCACTTCGGTTTTATGAGGATGCATAAAAGATGTAAACGAGGTCCAAGTTTCACCCGTGCCATGCACGTGAGGCTTTGATATAAAAAAGTATTGCACTAAATGTATCAACTGTAACCACTTCAGCCCCGGAAGGATTTCCCACATTAGGACCAGAGCATTTTTTGCGATTTGGCACTGCGCCGCTTTACCTGACAATTGCGCGGACGTGTGACATTGTACCCAACGAAATTTGCGTTCTTTTTTTCCCCACAAATAGAGCTTTCTTTTGGTGGTGTTTGATCACCGCTGCGTCATTTCTGATCACCGCTATAAACAAAAGAAGAGCGATAATTTTGCAAAAAAACAATATTTCTTACTTTTTGCTAAAATACAAATCCAAAAAAATAGATTTAAAAAAAAATGTATATATCAGTTTTGGCCGATATATATACTTCCTCATATTTGCGGTAAAAAAAAATTGCGATCAGCGTTTATTGATTGGTTTGCGCAAAAGTTGCCGCATTTACAAACCATGAGAATTAATTTATGGCATTTTACTAATTTTTTTTTTTTTACTAGTAATGGTGGCGATCTGCGATTTTTGGTAAATTAGAGGTGAAACTGGCGCTGCTCAATTGAAAAACACAAAACCCAAAAAATAAAAAGCACAAAAAATAATAATTATCCTTGATATAGAATTTCCAGCACGCTGGTATACAATACAAGTAAAGGCTATTGGGGTAAAAGTCCGTGGGGTGGGGCATAAAACCTTTACTTTTACTGTCCTATGGTAGTATATAATGCATGGGGATGGTTTGCTTATAAAGTAAAATAAAAAATAAAAAATACAAAGTAAATTAAAAAGATCTCAAGTGTATAAATCCTTGTGTTATAAATATAAATAACATGCATGTAAATCGCAAAGTGAATGGTTAAATATACTTATAAATACATCGTATATAAATAAAGCATATGTTTTAAAAGCTACATAAGAAATAATAAATATTGTTGTGCAAATTAAAAACCATAAAGTGCCTAAAAAGCGATTAATGTGCAAAAATATTTCCAAGAGCATAAAGATGTGTCAAACCAGAAAAGAGTGAAGAAAACTAAAGAAAATTGAAAAACAACATGAAACAGTCTTTAAATTGAAGTTGGCAATCTCCTGGTGCTATGATTAAGGTGCTGTTAGAAGAGATGTCAAAGTTATCCTCAAACTGTGAAGTGCCAAAAAACGAATTTTCCGCTGTGAGTTATGTGCTTGGTGTTCCACCTCCTGCACTGCAATCGTGGGAGCACTCACCGGAAATCGCTCCCCACTGAAGGGGTACGCGCTTGGTTGTATTTCCTGGGTGTGTGTGTTCCCTCTTTGGATTGTTGTATAGATATACAGGTAAAAGTAAGATCATCCGACTATTCACCTCCTTCCTTATTTTCTCCACGAGTATACCATGCAAGTAAGAGACAGTATCTTGCGCAATATCATTTAGGTATTTTATTCATAATGGTATAATAAACACTCATGTTTTGGCAAGTAAAATGAAGCAGTCACTTTTCAAAAAGCAAAATGGACATCCGCTGTGTTCGCTGCGGGCCACTGCATATACGACCGGAAGTGATGTGTGACGTTCTGGCCACGCCCTACGCGTTTCGTCATTGGACGTCTACTGGAGCTACTGGAGTAAAGGTTTTATGCCCCACCCCACGGACTTTTACCCCAATAGCCTTTACTTGTATTGTTTACCAGCGTGCTGGAAATTCTATATCAAGGATAATTATTATTTTTTGTGCTTTTTATTTTTTGGGTTTTGTGTTTTTCAATTGAGCAGCGCCAGTTTCACCTCTAATTTACCAATATTATTCAAACGACACAATTGTGGAGTTTTCTGGTGACGGCAGCAGCTCATAAAGTAAAGTAATTTATCCGTTTGCGCGGAACACTTAAACATTTATGATCTGCGATTTTTATCGGGACTGTGATATTGAGGCAGACATGTCGGACATTTTTGACACTTTTTTGGGATCAATGACATTTATACAACGATCAGAAATTTAAATATCCACTGATTTACTGTGTAAATGTCATTGGCAGTGAAGGGGTTAACCTGCAGGGGGCAATCAAGGCGTTAACTGTGTTCCCTAGTTCCCTATTCTAACTGTGAGGGGGCTGGACTGCCAGGGGCATAAGAGATCTAACTGATCCCAGTGACAGGGATCAGTAGATCTCTTACATGCCGCCTGACAGAGCGGGGAACCGCCATGTTTACTTCGATGGTTTCCCACTCTGCAGCAGTAAATGTACGCGACACGGTCGGGAACCGGGTAATTGCCAACAAGTTTATGTGGTTATAGGGCAATAAGTTGTAAAGCGACTCTGTCATTTCACGTTGAGTTGGCCAGTGATTTAGAAATCATTATAGCCAAAACGTACATGGCTTGCATTTTTACAAAGAGAGTTCAGAAATGGCAACCCACACATTTCTCTTGTAAAAGAAACAGTTGTAAACGCTCTCTATAAACCCATAAAACATCTTTGCATTGCCATCTGCTGGTCAAACAAAACCGTAAAAGCTTATGTGATTTAAAGGGAAGTGTGGGAAAAAAAATCATTCATACTCACCTAGATGGCTGCAGCATCGATCCTTATTTCTCGCTCCCCAGGCAGCCAGCTCTTACATTGCCTGATGTCCATAAAGTGGACGGGCCATACTTCTGTAGGATGTTGGTCCTGCATACACGATGAGAGAGCTGGGACCGGTCAAGCAGCAAAGTGAAGAGGCTTCGGGGGGCCTGGGTGCATGAAAAGGAGGAAGCCTATGGAAGTAAGCAATAGTATTAATAAGTATATCTGCTTCTTTATCATTCCCTAGACCAGTGATTCGCAAACGGTGTGCCATGGCACACTAGTGTGCCGCGTGAGATTTGCAAAATATTTAAAATTGCTAGCATTTTAAAACCTTTAACATATCAAAGTTAAATGGTAAATCAATGATGCAAAAGTTAACCACTTCAGCCCCGGAAGGATTTCCCAGGTTAGGACCAGAGCACTTTTTGCGATTCGGCACTGCGTCACTTTAACTGACAGTTGTGCGGTCGTGCGACGTTGTACCCAAATGAAATCTGCGTCCTTTTTTTCCCACAAATAGAGCTTTCTTTTGGTGGTATTTGATCGCCTCTGCGTCATTTCTGATCGCCGCTATAAACAAAAGAAGAGCGACCATTTTGCAAAAAAAAAAACAAATTTCTTACTTTTTGTTAAAATACAAATCCAAAAAAAAGACATAAAAAAACATTTTTTTTCATCAGTTTTATATTCTTCCTCATATTTTTGGTAAATTTGCAATCAGCGTTTATTGATTGGTTTGCGCAAAAGTGGCCGCGTTTACAGATGGTGAGAATTCATTTCTGGGGTTTTTATTTTTTTTTATTTTTTACTAGTAATGGCGGCGATCTGCGACGATTTTTAGCGTCTAGCGGCGGTAATGATCATTTTTTATTTTTTTT
>BLSH010355299.1:394259-405904 GCA_018402905.1 Glandirana rugosa | reverse complement strand
GGGAAGAATAGTGCCCCGTCATTGGTGTCAGTGGGAGGAATAGTGCCCCGTCATTGGTGTCAGTGGGAGGAATAGTGCCCCATCATTGGTGTCAGTACATTAAATAGAGCCCCATCATTGGTGTCAGTGAGAGGAATAGTATCCCATCATTGGTGTCAGTGAGAGGAATAGTGTCCCATCATTGGTGTCAGTGGGAGGAATAGTGTCCCATCATTGGTGCCAGTGAGAGGAATAGTGCCCCATCATTGGTGCCAGTGAGAGGAATAGTGCCCCATCATTGGTGCCAGTGAGAGGAATAGTGCCCCATCATTGGTGTCAGTGATAGGAATAGTGCCCCATCATTGGTGTCAGTGGAAGGAATAGTGCCCCATTATTGGTATCGGTGGGAGGAATAGTGCCCCATCATTGGTGTGAGAGGAATAGTGCCCCATCATTGGTATCAGTGGAAGCAATAGTGTCAAGGGCCGCATAAAGGCGAGCAAAGGGCCACAGTTTGGAGACCACTAGACTGGACTATAGTCACATGGTCACACAGGGATGGATCTAAATGCTGCCTGCACACACTGTGTGGGAACAGCATCAGCTGTCAGCAGCGACTGTCAGATTTGTACTCTGTACAAATCAGTGATCGGCATCATCACTGTTCCTATGTAACCGCTTATCTGAGTAGTTACATGCCAGGAGAGCTTTCAACTTCTGGATGCTGACAATGAGTGTCGAGGGTAGGCATTTCTGTGGGGTTCTGGCTGCAGCTAATCTCCCAGTTTGTGTGTGGCCATAGCATAGAGTCTTTCTGCGGCCATAGGCGGCTTTTAGCCACCTCTGAACGTGGCAAAATATCAGCCCCTGGCTGTCTGTGTGAATGCAACCTAAATCCCAGGACCCCAGTGCTGCAATGCAAGAGTGCTAACCACTTGGTCACCTTGCTAGCCATGCATATACTACTGTTTGTTTTTCAGCAGCTGCACACTTGTGATCCTGCCCCTGGCGACACTGTAGGAGACAGCAATAGATTTCAGTTTTTATTATGCTAAATTTTGTATGGCAAGACTTTAAAGTTTTATGTGAGTCTTTGAGCGCACAGGCTGCTGCCCTGTTTAAAAGAGAGGTATGGGAATTTATTTTTTTAAGAATCATATGTACCTAGGTGGATGCTGCATTGGTCCCCTGACGACTCTAAGACTGAGAACCGAGCGATCAAACACCGCCACTCGCTCGGTTCTCAGAGCTCCCTGAGCGGAGAGCTGGTGACTGTCAGTCACTGGCTCTCTGCTCTGCCCCTCCTAGGCTCACTGGAGCGCTGGGCTGTGCAGTGGACGGGAGTGGCCGGCTCAGGCTCTCTGAGAGACTGAGCCGGGTGCTGATCTAGGCATGTGGGAGGACCGACTTTGTGACATCAGCCGATGGCGGGCTTTAGCCCACTGTCTGCTGAAAACCGGTCACAGGAGTGCAGAACGAACTGCACTCTTGTGATCCACAGCAGTACAGCCAAACGAGCTTCTGCTATACTTCTCCTTCTAAGGCTGGGTTCACATCTATGCATTCGGTGCTGAATGCGTTTACGTTGACACAGCAGCCTATTCACTTGATAGGGCCGCTGTATATGTGGGAAATGCAGGAAAAGGTTTCTGCACCTTTTTAAAACTGTAGCCGCAGGAAAAGTCTCATGGTGCTTTTTGCACCATGCGTTTTACCGCGTCCATAAATGCATTGTGTGTTTAGACGTGTGGGGGTGCCACTAAAGTGGGAGTAAACTTCCATGCATGAATTGTACCTATAGGTAAGCCTATAATAAGGCTTACCTATAGGTACTGTAAATATCTCCTAAACTTGTGCCGTTTAGGAGATATTTACTGTACATGCAGCCGGTGACCTCACTGGCGCATGCGCTCTGAATGCCGTTCCTTCAGAGTCCTGTGCCGTAAACTGCAGCTCCCGGTGACGTCATTGCAGCTCTGGTCACTAACACAGCCGGAGTCTGCAAATACGGGGGAAGATGGAAGCCCTGTCAGCGGTGACAGCTCCCTGCTGGAAGGTCAAAATGAAAGATAAGCCAGCACTTCTTGGGATCAGATAATAAAGTGTTTTATTCCATTGTGGCAAACGGCAATCAACAGCTAACGCGTTTTGGCGACAACAATGCGCCTTGTTCACAACCCTGCTGGAAGGGCTTCGTTCTAAGGTAACGTTCACATAATGTGCTAGTATACGATGCTTACTAGCACATTATTTTGCCCTGCATGTTAAAGAAACAAAACAGATCACTGGCGGTTTACTACCGCTTTGAGATTAAATGCCAGCCCCGTGCGTCTGTAAAAGATCAGCTCATTTTGGCTGCGGTTGGTTGCGGGAACAGATACTATACCCCCAACCACCTGCACAAGTGGGCACCAAGTCTTAGATTTTGGGATCATTCGGTTATTATTCTAATGCGAGGTGTACAGTAAGCTGCATTCAGAGCCATAAGTTATATGTATTAGTATGCTACGGGCCGTTTTGATTCATGGCATTTAGCTGTGTAAACTAAAACTAGAAAATTTTGTTTGCCATCTATTTTTTTACTGTGTTTTATGCTGTCAGCATGTAAACATTTATACTAACATTTTCATGCCCCCTATGGTGCGCTGCCACTTCCTCATGTATTCATGGCCGACATGTAAACATCAGCAATGTGTAGGCAGTGCGGGCACAGAATGACCTTGGCCTGAAGTCATCCTCTGTCATCACCGCTGATTTCATACTATCAATGTTCACATCTCCCAATGAAGAGATCAGCATGAGGCCTTGGTGTTCCCTGCTACAAGAATGAAAATAAAGCATTGTTGTACTCAGTGGAGAGGTTCCCTAGCACTTTCTATCCTGGGGACACAGAGTACAATAAATACCTGACAGGGAATCTATGCCTCCCCCCACTCTGTCCAAAACAAACAGGTTTTAGCTGGAGGTGGGTTTTAAAACATGGGTGCTGAACCTGTGGCCCTCCAGCTGTTGTGAAACTACAAGTCCCATCATGCCTCTGCCTTTGGTAGTCATGCTTGTAACTGTCAGCCTTGCAATGCCTCATGGGACTTGTATTTCTGCAACAGGTTGGGCACCCATGCTTTAAAAAATTAGGTTTGTTTACACCAGCTGCTTGCAGGGGGGATTTGATTTAAAGCGCAGTTCCACCCATGTAAAAGTCAGCAGCTACAAATAGTGTAGCTGCTGACTTTTAATAATCGGACACTCGCCTGTCCCTCGCTCCAGCGATGCGGTTGCCCGTGGGCTCGCTCCTCTTCCCCCACTCTCCACAGCTCTGGCGCCACAGGTGTGGGTACCCGGCTTTGGCTTCAGAGCCTGGCGCGCACTGCGCATGCTCGAGTTGCGCTGTGCCTTGTGACAGGCCGGCGTATCTTCTGGGACCTGTGACGTGTCCCAGAAGATCGCTGGGGGGGGGGGGTGGACTTCCTTCCCTGAGCCACGGCGTCGGGGGAGGAAGTGGACCTGGGACCCTGTGAAAACGGCCCTGGTCAACCCCCAAAAATAAGACATGCCAATTGTGGCATGTCGGGGGGGGGGTCACCTTCCATTAAAGCGGAAGTTCCACTTTTGGGTGGAACTCCGCTTTAAATTGCTAGTAAAAAGACTTGGTTTAAATTAGAGCTGCACGATTAATCGTATTAAAATTGCGATCTCGATCCCCCCCCCCCCCCCCGCGCGATCTCCATCAGTGCAGTTAATGGAGTCCGACTTGCGTGGCGACTCAGCGTGACTTGACTGTAATAAAAGTCAATGCAAGTCGCCTGAAGTCTTTTCTAAGTCGGAGCGACCTGAGTTTCTGGGGAGACTGCCAAGTCTGGGCAGAGAGCCAAGTTCTGAAGTCCTGCTGATAAAGACACTAGAAGAGATACAATGTAATTACTTCAAAGGAATGAACTCCCGTGTATAGAAGATTTTCAGTTTAACCATTTAAAGACTAAATCTTTTCTGATTTGGTGCTTACAAATAAAAATCCAGTATTTTGTGCTAGAAAATGACTTCGCACCCCCAAACATTATATATTTTTTTTAACAGAGATCCTAGAGAATAAAATAGCGGTTGTTGCAATATTTTATGTCACACTGTATTTGCGCAGCGGTCTTTCAAACGCAATTTTTTGGGAAAAATTACCCTTTCAAAAAACTAAACAGTGCTGTTAGCCCAATTTTTTTGTATATGTAAGATGTTACGCCGCGAGAATCGTGAGAGAATCGTGATCTTTATAATAAACAAAAAAATTGTGATTCTCATTTTGGCCAGAATTGCGCAGCTCTAGTTTAAATCATAATTTTTTAAGAGCGACTGTCTTCTCTGTCCCACATCCTCTGACCCGCTGTTGACTCGCCTACAGTCCCATTCACTTTAATGGGACGGCTGGTGATGTGGCAGTGACCCAACAAGGTGAGGGATGTGGCGGCAGCAGGTGAGTCGATGCCTGCTAACAGGCGCTGCCATGATTGATCTGAAATGACAGGTGCTCTTTAAATGTAAGGACTAAAGCTGGATACACACTATATCCAATTTTCTGTAGATTTTGTCCTTCAGATTTACAAAAACCATATAAAATGAGGTCAAACCTTAGGAGTTTCAATTTGTATATAATCAGGCAGGCCCTTGCACTAAACAGTTTTGGTAAATCTGACAACAAAAGTTGGATAGCGTGTATGAGGTCTTATTTTTGCTAGTAGTTAGAATCTTTAATATTTGCAAACAAAATTAAGGTTTCCTATTTAGAATAATAAGCTGTCAGGTTAGTAAAACCGCAATATCAGAACTGATTCAATCATACAGTTTGTAATGTACATAGATTTGCAAAACAATGCGATAAAGGACGCATTCTTGCTGGTAGTTAGAATCTTTAAATATTTGCATACAAAATTAAGGTTTCTTATTTAGAATAATAAGCTGTCAGGTAAGTACGATGGCGATATAAGAACCAATTCAATCATACAGTTTGTAGTGTACATAGATTTGCAAAACAATGCGATAAAGGAATATTCCAGAACTTTGTTTTATCTCATGGTTACTGTGACATTGTGTGAATGCATCAATGCAGTGCATGTTATCTCAGCTTGCAGAGCTTGGATTCATTGAATGAGTTTACCAAAAATTTAAATATTGCCGCATATACAGCCTCATGTTACGTAACTAAGCTCCATTTCGTGCTGAATAAACTAAACTATTATTGTATCTTTAGATTTTTACTCCAAAAGCATTTCATTCGAATAAATGGTGATAAAAAACGAACAATTATTTGATTTTTTTTTTTTTTTAATAGTTTTTTTATCCACCCTGGCTGCATGTAAAATGCTTTGTTTTAGTGTGCAGGCAGCTTCCAGTTTTTCCCTGCAGTCAGGTGCGGTGAGGGGACGGTGTGATGCGAGTTTTTGCCGATCGCATTGTTTGCTTTTTTTTTCCCCATTTTTTTTAAAAAACAAGCTTTGTTTGAAGTGCAAAAAGTGTCACTTCAGTTCTGTCTCTGTACAGCAGTGTGGTGGAAAAAATGCAGAGTTGTGAATGGGCCACAAAGAAAACCATTCATCTCAATGTGCCTTTGCACTGCAGTGTAATGAGCCCTTACATTTTCTAAAAAGTAACCTCTTCCTGAGAGCAGACACCACAAGGTGCTTGTATTCTCTTTGCCAGAAGAGCCCCTGCTGTGTCCTTCTCTGAGCTGTCTGTAAAATCTGTGAAATTCAAGCCCCTTACAAAGTGACATCAGAAAGGGGCACAAACGTTTTTTCTGGTCGGCAAAAGTAGGCTACTTTTAGTATCCAAAAGAGAAATATATGAATGGCGCTAGAAAAATAGATGCGCCCTAATGGCTGAAAACAAAGTCCTTAATTATAAAAGTCCATAATATTATGAAAGGTCCAAAAAGTCCATAGATCAAATGTGTAAAAGCAGCATTAGCGGCAGCTCCCCATAGAGGGAGGAAATTCTCTGTAAGAAACAAAAGGGGCAGAAGGGGGCGCCAGACTAAGTGTAGCACAGTGGTTCTCCACTCCTGTCCTCATGACCCACTAACAGGCCAGATTTTAAAGGAGTTGTAAATCCTCCCGGCTTTTCACCTTAATGCATTAAGGTGCAGCGCTTCACTCGAGAAGAGGAGGAGCCAGGAGCACCACCGAGAGGGACTCCAGAAAAGGAGGATCTGAGCCACTCTGTGCAAATCACAGAGTAGGTAAGTATAACATGTTTGTTATTTTAAGGGAAAAAAGTGAATGTTTAATGTCGCTTTAATGCATTCTGTGCCGTTTCTTCACTGTGATCGTGCCGTGACTGGTGGCTCCGGCCAGTCACAGAACCGGAGTTGCGGCCCCGGAAGGAAGAGGGGCTGAAGATGGACATCAGGGTTTACTTCCTCTTTAAGGTGAAAAACCTTTTCTGTTGCAGCTGCCCCCAGAGCCCCCCTTTTACTTAACTGAGCCAGATCGTTCCCGTACTGGGGACGAGCCCAGCAGCTCCAGTCACGGGCTCCGGTCCTCATTGGATAGACTGATGGCAGGGGAGCCACTGGCTCCCGCTGCTGTCAATCAAGTCCAATGACATGAGGGCGGGGCCAAGTCCTGCTGTCTGTTTCAATGGACGCAGCAGCAGGACTCTGGAGCGCGCCCGCACGAGTGTCCCCAGGAAAGCAATTCCCTGAGAGGGCACTTGAGAAGACCCCTGAAGAGGAGGATCGGGGCCACTCTGTGCAAAACCACTGCACAGAGGAGGTAAGTATAACGTGTTTGTTATGTAAAAAAAAAAAAATACCTTTTAGGCCCCTTTCACACTTGTGCGACGCGATTTTACAGCGATTTCGGATCAGTATGACTTTGGTCCGACTTTGTTGCAACTTTGCCACAATGAAAACATATTACAGTTGTACAGAAATCGCATCTATATTATTCAGGTGCGATGTGCATGCGACTTTGAGGGTTTAACATTGAAGTCTATGGACCTCAAATTGCATCAAAGTTGGGCTAAAGTAATGCAGGGACTACTTTGAAGTTCGCCCTACTTCAAAGTCCTACAGATATGAATGGTACTCATTGGAAATAATGAGGAACGACTTGTCATGCGACTTTGCAGTCCCAAACTCGCACAAGTGCGAAAGGGGTCTAAGTATCGCTTTAAGTATTACCTTGGGGAGATGCAGACTAGAATACTGCAATCGCTGAGCAGAAATGATATCACCTGTGATGTATTTCAGTCATCTTGCAAACCTGGCCCGTTAGTGGGTCCTGAGGACAGGAATTGATAACCATTGGTGTATTCGGTCATAAACAACTTTTATTTTAATTAAAAAGCTAAATGGCAATTCCCCTGAGTAGCAGACAGGTAAGCATGTATCTACATGTGGTATCTGGGCCAGATGGAGGTGTCCCAGAGTCATCTATGGAAGTTCCAAAGTAGCTCACCTTCCTTGCAACTTCCATGGATGGCTCCGGGACCCCTCCAGTGAGTGGATGCCCGCTAACAGTCGCTGCCATGATGGATCTGAAATGGCAGGTGCTCTTTAAATATAAGGAATCGCATTTAACGCATGTAGATATATGCCTACCTGTCTGCTACTAATGTGAGCTGCCATTTGGCTTTTTAAATAAAAAAAACAAGTTGTTAACCTGCTACACTTTGTCTGGCGCCCTCTTCTGTCACTTTTTTTTTTATTTCTGGAATCCGTTCTTGGAAAGACGTTTCTGTAGTGAAACAAATAGGGGGATGGGCTCTCACTGCTGCCCCCCTGAAAATGCTAGTTGCCTGACTGTCTTTAGCTTGCATACTTTTTTAATCACTGACTCAAACTAAGCATGGTGTTTCAGAAAATATGAAAGCCATTGCAGCCATGCATTTAATAGTTTTAAGGGAAAGTTTGGTGATGGCAGCTTCTGTGTTTCCCTCACTTGTTTGTCTTTAAAAATTTAGAAATGCAGTACAGAACTTGTATAAGGAAGTACTTGGTTTGTACGTTATTCCCCAAATATGCAAAAATGTCCAAAGAACTGTGACCACATTATTGTGTGCTAGCGGTGAATGACTGTACATGGAAGTCTAGGGATTTGCCTGACTTCTGGTCCAGTTTCACAACAGTTTGTGATGTATTATTTTGCTTGCTTGTTGGATCTCTTTAGTTGTTTTTATCATTTTTCTTTCTGTTTACTCCTTTTACTGCACTTTATCCTGCTTTTCACACACTTGTGAAATTTGAATTTAGTATTTTGGTTGTATCAGAATATCAGCAGAATTCAAAATAATATCACAAGAGTAATGATGCAAATTCTACATGGCTTGTTTTTGGAAAACGAGTGTATGTTCCACGTTTACAAAGTGAAAACATGGTAGCTGGGATCAAATTTGTATGGATAGGACCACTTGGCCAGGGTGGATTTGATTTAAAGTGGATGTAAACCCACCACTCACCCAGTATAAATGAATGGCACAGTGTTAATATATATGTACATGCAAGCCTCCTGCATGTATCCCTACCTTGCAAATGTCACCCCCTTCAGCAGTAGCAGCCTTGCGAAACACTGGAATCAGTAGTTGTCTCTCTTTGCTGAAGCTTGGTGGGTGGAGTTGTGAGGTCACAAGATTCCCCACCTAGCTCTATACTGAGAGCTGGAGGAGATGGGAGGGGGGAGTGTGAAGCTTTGTATGCTCCGTGCAGGAGATAAAAAAATGATCTGTCACTCACACAGCATGGGATGAAATGACTCCTTTTTCTCTCTTAGGCCTCATGCACACTTCTGCTGGTAAACGGACGTTTAGAGGCATTTGGGCGTTTTTTCTGCTGCCCCTGAACTCATCTAATGTTATCTTATCAGTACTTGTACACAGGGTCGTTTCCAGGCAGTTGAGTTTAGAGGCTTTTGTTGGAAATGTGTTCAGGACGAATGTTCAGAGGCGTTTGAAACGCCAAATGCCTGTAACAGCTTGTAAATGCACCTAAACGTCTAACTCGCGTTTAGCAGCATTTCGGCGGTTGTAATTTAAAAAAAAAAAACAAAACGCTTCTAGACGTAAACGTGGCATCTAAAACGCGGCTAAATGGCCATTTTAAGTGTCGGTTTCTAGTTCTCAAAAAAATCGTTTAGGGGAGTTTGAAAAAGCCTTAGTTGGTCTTTCTCTTACTGAAAAAAGATAAGAGCATTGCTCAGATTTGGATTGACTCTTCGTGGCAAGACTGGGCACAGATGACATGATATCCTCTCCTGTACAAGGTAGAAGTGTCAGTAAATTTTTTTTTCGGGTTTACATTCACTTTAAATCAAGTAGATTGAAATCATTGTTTTTAAAGAGCAACTGTCATCTCTGTCCCACAGCGGCTCCTCCTCTGACCTGCTGTTGACTTACCGACAGTCTCATTCACTTTAATGGTAAGGCTGGTGATGCAGCAGTGACACAACAAGGTGAGGGACGTGGCGGCAGCAGGTGAGTGGATGCCCACTAACAGGCGCTGCCACGATGGATCTGAAATGACAGGTGCTCTTTAAATGTAAGGACGCATTCTTGCTAGTTGTTAGAATCTTTAATATTTGCGAACAAAATTAAGGTTTCTTATTTAGAATAATAAGCTGTCAGGTTAGTACAACAGCGATATCAGAACCGATTAAATTATACAGTTTGTAGTGTATATAGATTTGCAAAACAATGCGATAAAGGAATATTCCAGAACTTTGTTTTATCTCATGGTTACTGTGACATTGTGTGAATGTATCAATCAATGCAGTGTATGTTATCTCCGCTTGCAGGGCTTGGAATCATTGAATGAGTTTACCAAAAATGTAAATATTGCAGAATATACCGCCTCATGCTACATAACTAATATCCATTTCTTGCTGAATAAACTAAATTGTTAATGTATCTTAAATAGAAAACTATCTTTAGATAGATTTTTACTCCAAAAGCATTTTATTAAAATAAATTTGACAAAAATCAAAAAACTTTGATTTAAATTAAAAAAAAAAATCAGATTTAACTACTTGCCGACCAGCCACTGTATATATACAGCGGCAGGTAGACTCTATTGCGCGAAACGCCATACCCGTGTCACTGTGAGTGATCACTGTATACAGAGGCAGAACGGGGATCTGCCTATGTAAACAAGGTGGATCCCTGTTCTGACAGGGGACATCATGGAGAGCTGCTGTTCCCAGTGAACAGCGATCTCTGATGTTCCAGTGAGCCCAGCCCCCACACAGTTAGAACACACCCAGGGAACACAGGTAACCCCTTGATCGACCCCTAGTGTTAACCCCCTTCCCTGTCAGTGTAATTTATACATTGATCAATGCATAAATCCTACCCATAGTTTGTAGACACGATAAATTTTACGCAAACCAATCAATATACGCTTATTGTGATTTTTTTTTTTTTTTTTCTCTACCAAAAGTAAGTGTGTGTAAGTGTGTGTGTTGGCCTAAACTGATGAATACATTTTCTATATGTATTCTAGAAGAAAGTGAAAAATAGTGTTTTGTTTTTCTATTCAAAATTGTTGTTCTTTTTTTGTTTATAGCGCAAAAAGTAAAAACCGCAGAGGTGATCAAATACCACCAAATAAAGCTCTATTTGTGGGAAAGAAAGGACGTCCATTTTGTTTTGGGTAAAACGTTACACGACCGCAATTGTCAGTTAAAGCACCACAGTGCCGTATCGCAAAAAACATCCTGGTCATTAAGGGGGTAAAACCCTCTGGGGCTGAAGTGGTTAAAGGGGTTGTAAATCCTCTAGGTTTTTCACTTTAAAGAGGAGGTAAACCCTGATGGAGTCCACTTCCTCTATATTCCCCTGCAAAGTAGAAGCATAATGGGCTACTATGCATCGCATATTAACCCATTATGTGTCACTTACCTGCAATGTCCCCTGTGCAGGCAGCCCCCCTTTTACTTACCTGAGCCCGATCATTCCAGCGACGGGTATGAGCACACCCGCTCCAGCCGGTGTTTCGGGGTACGCATTGGATAGACTGATAGCAGCAGCAGCCATTGGCTCCCACTACTGTCAATCATATCCAATGATGCGGGAGCCGGGGGCAGGGCAGAGTCCTGCTGTCTGTGTCAATGGATGCAGCAGCAGGACCCAGGAGCGCGCCCGCACGAGTGCCCCCAGGGAGAGCGGCTCTCCCAACGGGGCACTCAAGAAGTGAAGGAGCCAGGAGCGCAGCTGAGGGACCCCAGAAGAGGAGGATCGGGGCCACTTTGTGTGCAAAACCAACTGCACAGAGGAGGTAAGTATGACATGTTTGTTTGTTTTTTTTTTTTGGGGGGGGGGGGGGTGGCAACCCTCTCGGCGAGAGGGACCCCCGTGAGCACGCCCGCGCGAGGACCCAGGACGACGACGTAGGTAACTGTGTCTGTCGTCCTGAGACGGGACGGGGGCCGAGGGCGTAGTAACCTATACTAACTGTCATCACCCTCGGTTACCGACGACGACGATAGTCAGATAGGTTACGCATGGGGCTTTGTGGCCGACCTCGCCCACACGAGTATGGGCAGCGACCTTACTAGCCCGAGTCCATTCATTTTCCCCCCGACGGACGTGTCCCCTGTAACGTCCATTCACTGTGTATTACCCAATTATACGCTACGTATCATCGGGTAATACGAAGATGAAACGTCCCCTTATATCTCCTTCACCTG
>BLSH010355299.1:379533-392162 GCA_018402905.1 Glandirana rugosa | reverse complement strand
TCTCCCTCTCCTCTGCCTCTCCCTCTCCTCTGCCTCTCCCTCTCCTCTGCCTCTCCCTCTCCTCTGCCTCTCCCTCTCCCTCTTCTGTCCCTGGGGGGGGGGCTCCCTGGTGGTCCAGTGGGGTGATCCCGAGGGGGGCTTCGCTGAGGAGAGCAGCCAATCGGCTCTCCACTGCTCGGGTCTGCAGACCTGAGCAGAGGAAAAGCCGATAAACGGCTTTTCCTATTTACACTGTGATCACCTTTTACCTCGGTCGGTAATGCGGTGGGTCAGACTGACCCACGGCACCACCGATCGCTGCGATGCGTGCCCCCGCAGGCGCGCGATCGCGGGTTATCCTGATCATATCATATGACGTCCAGTCAGGATAACGATCACCCCGGCCGGCCGTCATTTGTCAATAATCCCGGTGGGAAGTGGTTAAATAAAATAAAAAAAAAAAGGTGAAAGAAGTATTCCAGTGCTGCTTACTTTCTGCTGCCTCTTTGCAGCTAATTCCTGCCTACATGTGTTTCCTCAACGGTGACTATTCATTACTCTGGTGGGTTTCCGGTCCCCATGAAATACTGAAGCCCAGCTGAACATAAAGAGTGGTAATTGTTGATGAGACACAGGGCTTTATCAGAGGACATAGACTCTTCTAAAGCATATCCAGCTGCCTCCTCTCCCCTGTAGAGCTGCACGATTCTGGCTAAAACGAGAATCACGATTTTGTTGCTTAGCATAAAGACCACGGTTCTCGCCTTGTAACATCATCTTTCACATTACACAAAAAAATGGGCTAACTTTACTGTTTAGTGTTTTTTTTTTTGTTTTGTTTTGTTTTTATTCATTAAAGTGTATTTTTTTCCCCCCAAAAAAATTGCCTTTGAAAGACCGCTGCGCAAATACAGCGTGACATAAAATATTGCAACAAACGCCATTTTATTCTCCAGGGTCTCTGCTAAAAAATATATAATGTTTGGGGGTTCAGAAATAGGTTTATTCTTAAAGGGGAGTTCCACCCAAAAGTGCAACTTGCGCTTTAAGCACTCCTTGCCCCATTACATGCCACATTTGGCATGTAATTTTTGTAAGGGGGGAGTGGATACCGTATTTTGACAGATACTTCCTGTCCCATTTCCTCCTTCCGTCTTCTCGCCACCTGGGCGGCGACTCCTCTCCCCCTAGGCGGCCCCATTCTCTCTGCAATCTTCTGGGACATGTCAGAGGTCCCCGAAAGATTGCCTGGCCACTAGGATATCGCAGTGTCATGGCCGGGTGCCCACAGTAGCATTAACGGTGCCGCGGACCGGAGAGGGAGAGGAGCGAGGCTTCGGGCAGCCGCATCGCTGGACCATAGGACAGGCGAGTGTCTGTTTATTAAAAGTCAGCAGCTACACTTTTTGTAGCTGGTGATTTTTAATAAACTGAAAAACAACTGGAACTCCGCTTTGGGTGGTTAAACTGACCTCATTTACAGACCGCAGTTTATTCCTTTGATGAAAGAGCCAAAAGATACAATGTTTATACTTATCAGCGATGTTGTGAGAAACTTGGCAGGCTGCTTGGATTTTTGTTTTTCTTTAAGGCTCCGTTATGCCTGAAGCATGAAGCCACAAAACACTGGAGGGAAAAAAATCAATGTTTCTGAATGGAGATGGTTCACATCTCCACTCAAAAACCTGCTGTTTGCCAGGATGTGGTTTCTGGTCCCCTGGGGTTTGTCAAGTCCTGTTCTACGATATCTTGTGAATAAATTCTTTCTAAGCACCCACCCCTATAGTGAGTTATTTCCCAGTGTGTGCTGTCATGATGCGACAGGAAAACGGAAAATTGTATACTCCCCTTTCCGTAATTTTTCTTTCCTGGTGCATCTTCATGGCAGCATACAGACTCCCACCCATTGAAGGTAATAGATACAGAGAATGCTGTGGTGGGCCCCTCTTTAGAACTTGTAGCTAACCAGTCCTATCAGGTTGTGGGGGCGGAGTTACAACCCAGTGTGTGCTGCCATGAAGATGCGCCAGGAAAGGAAAGTTACGGAAAGGTGAGTATACAATCTTCCGTTTTTCTAGGTACTGCTTGTCGGAAGGCCAGGCACCTTTAGCGTCCCTTGCCAAAAAAAGTGTTACTAGGTGCTATTGGCAGATAGTTTTGTATGAAATGCGTCCATTATGCGTCATTATGTGCCTCATAGAAATGCTTACCTTAGTGCCTTTCTTTGCCTCTTTACTGAATAAGCCATGTTCATAGAAGTCTATGGTTGTCCTTTATTCATATATTTCTCTGTGTAGCTCCATAAGCAGGGACTAGTTAGGAAAGCATTTATTCTTGGCATATCTAAAATCTGCTATGAAGCTATGACTAAGGCTGTGCAGGCTGAAACGCGTAAGCCGAGCTATCAATATGGATTTTAACCCTATGTATCTATAAAGGTTTATATATTTAGAGATCTTGTTGGGCACCAACTATTTTGAGTGACTTTGGGCAAACAGGAGCCTAAAGCCTCGTTCGGTTGTCATACGACCGCGCTTCTGATTTTTCTCAAATGCGTGTGTCCATGATTTTGTAAAGCATGCTGACTATACAGAAATTGTCGTTCGACAAAGGCAAACGTAGTGACGCAATAGGAGAGTATAAAGAGGAAGTTCATTTTTGGTGCGTCACCTTTTGGGCCGCTTCCGCTAATTTTGATATTAAAAAGGCATTAAAAAGATGGTAATGTCCGCTGCATTTCGTAATTTCAATTGCCACGTCACGAATGTTAATTCTGGATTATGATCGCCATTTTACACGACCAAACTCTTCCAGGTCGTCCCTTGGTTCCGAACATGCATGTTTGTACTTTCGACTTTTGTGTGTCAATTTCTGTACACACCATCCGAAAGTCGGACGTGGCATTGTTAACAGACAAAAATTTACTAGTCTGCACATCCAGCTTTTGTCTGACGAAAAAAGCAAATCGGCTGTCGAAAGGAGCATACTAACGGTAAGAATTTTGGATGACAGGCTGTCAAATGTCAATTCCCATCCGCATTTCGCATTGTGCGTGCGGGCCTTAAGTCAGCGCCCTGCCATCAGCCTAAATGAAACTGCGGGGAATTCTTCCCAGTAACATGAATGTGTAGCTAATTGCCCTTGTGTTCTTGCAGTATAAGGCCTCATACACACGGGCGTATCTTTAAAAATAAACAAAACGTCGGGCCCGACGTCAAGGAAAAAAAATAGACGTTTTTCGGCGTTATGCATCGGCGTTAGTGAGCGTCGGCGTCAAAAGGCGTTTTTAAAAAAAAAACATCCCTCTGCTATTTTTCAACCTAAAAACATTGGCGTCAAAAAACGCCGGTACAATATTAGTTGGCGTTGGCGTTTTGCGACGCCATCTACAGCTCAATAACGCCAACGTTTTTATGGGGCCATTGGCTAAGATGGAGAGCTGCAAAAGACGCCAGAAAACGCCGGCGTCAAAAAACGTCCGTGTGTATGAGGCTTAAAGGGCATGTTACCCACTTCTTATTTTACCTTTCTGGCCAGCAACGACATCTGTATCCCGGAATGACTTTTACGGGAGACTAATTTTATTGGCCTTCAAACGTTTTAGAAGTAGTGTTGAGCCGACATAGTGTTGACATAAGATTATGTTCTGTCTTTGTGTTTGCAGATATTGTCATTAATGAATTGGTGTAAATGTTTCTCTTGTCTCCACTAAATAAATAATACAATTATGGCTGCTAATGTTATTGGTTTATAGTGGTGATGAATCCATTCTTACAGCAGGACAGATGTATTACTTGCTGCTTAGTGTTTGTATAGCATGCAATGATTGTGTCCCGTGTATCTACCTTCACAGGGAAGGGAATGACCTACCTCTAGGGTCTAGGCCTTAAAGTGGAACTTCATCCAGCGCTTTTTTTAAGTGCAGAGAAGGCTTTGAGCCTCTGTGGTTTTTTTTTTTTTTTTTTTTTTGTGTGTCCCCCTTCCACTTACATCCTGTCACCCGGGCAGAAAATTAGGGCACTCATCCCCCCCCCCCCCCCCACAGCCATGAAAGAGATGGGAGGGAAAGACAGTGCCACTGTTTTTAGCGTACTAAGCAATATAAGCCTTTATTTAAACAATACTCTCAAAAATAAGGTGCATCGGGAGCGGTATTGGACAAAATCATATGCTGCTGTCAGTGCCCAGTCCCAAGCTGCACAGGGGATCAGTCTATAGCTGAAATGTGTCCTGCTGTGACCTGGACCCCTCGGTGGTGTCATCGGCATGGTGGACTTACTGTCATAGGACATTTGATGGCTGCATTGCGGCCACGGGAGCCAGCACCTTCTCAGCAGTCCCAGACTGTGCACTGGCTGTGGCGCAATGTGTTGTCTAATAACGCTTCCGGTGCACTTTATTTTTGTGAGTAGGATTTTTATATTGTTTAAATAAAGACATACATTGATTACTACACCAGAGCATTGGTGCTGTCTTCCCCCTCTTTTGTCTTCACCCAGGTGGACCCACGCCTTCTGTTTGACAGCTGCACGCCTTAGGCCCCTTCAGCCTGTCAGTTTTTCAGGCGGACCTGATCGAACCCTCCATTTACTCCTATGAAGCGACAGATGTCACCGGTGACATGTCTGCTGATATCTGATCCTGTCCGTGAAATCCAAACGGATGGTGACCCTATTTTCCATCCGTCTGGCGGATTGGATGGAAACAGACAGGCAGTCCCATTTCATCCGATCTCCCCATAGAGGAGCTCTGACAGGTCCGTCTCTGCACAGTCAGCGGAGACGGATCTGTCATCCACCTGCTCAGCAGGGATCAACGGAGTCCGCCAGGCAGACCGCCCATGTGAAGGAGCCCTTCATGCTAGTTTTTCCAAATCTAGTTGAGGGCTACCTTCTCTATTATCATTCTTTGGCAATTGCTTTGTATCTTATTTGTTTTGATTTCTTGGATTCTTCAGATTTTGGCTCAGTTCACTCTGCTGCAATGGCAAAGTCGTACGACTTTGCCTGAGACTTCCTTTCTGACTTGATAGAACTTGGATGTGATTCAGGAGCCTGTACAGGGGCTGAAATGTAACTCAAGTCGGACCAAAGTAGTGCAGGAATCTTTTCTAAAGTCAGAGCAACTTGTGTAGTATCAAATAAGACCTCTCTCATAGGGGAAGCATTGAAGTTGACATGTCATGCGACTTGGGGTCTCATGAGTTGGATCCTATGTCGCATCACTGTGAACCATGCCTTTGTATCTCTTTCACAGTTTGTGCAGTGCGGCATAAACTGATGGCTTTCCTCTGTTGGTTTCATTGCCCCAAGAGAGAGAGTTGAGCGCTGTGTTCTGAGCTCTATTCTTTAGCTGTGAAACCCAGGCAAGTTTTAACCTTACTCCTCTTAGTAAAAAAAATAAATAAATATTGCTTTCTGCTTGAAATCTCACCACGTAACAGTTACAACCAGACAGAGGTTCTAACCCTTTTCACCCCCCATCAAACAAAAAAAACTAAAGTTTGGTTCTATCTAAAAGCAGAGGTTGCGGTTTGGTTTTCCTCATTGCTCGTTGCATGCCAAGCAGTTTTAGAGGCTGGGTGCCTCTAAGCCCAGAGGATGTGTTGTTAGTTTGTCACGCTAATCATCAGGAGAGGTCTCTCAGGTAGACTGAATTGCCCTAATTCCCAACTCTGGGATAACTGCCTTTTTATCTGCTTATGTACTTTGGCCTATGCACACATCCATACCAATCAAATAATTTAATTCACCACCCGCTTAAAGCAGAAGTAGGGCCAAAGCCTTTAGGCTGAAAACGGGTCACAAGAGTGCAGAATGAAATGTCACTCAGCCAGTCCAGGCTGTGGATCAATCCCGACTTTAATGTCGGGATCCGCCCAGACACCTGGACCAGCAGCTGGCTCGGCCTCTCAGCAAGAGCGCTGGGAGACTGAGCCAGGCACTCCCACCCTCTCCACATCCTGGCGCTGAAGGAGCAAAGCAGAGAGCCAGAGACTGACCGTCACTGGTTCTCTGCTCACCGAAGACCTAGAACTAAATGACCAGCTGTCTTTGATTGGAAAGTTCTCAATGTAGAGATGATGGGGGCTCAGAGGCAGCATCCATCTAGGTGACAATATTTGTTTCTTTCAATTCACAAATTTCTCTTTTAAAAGAGAAATTATATATATTCATACCTGTGACATCTCTAACCAGTGGTTCCCAAGTTATCTGTGGATTCCAGAAGGATTGCCTGTGCAGTGACATATTGTCCTGCATTGTTTCTAGGACTACATGTCCCATGTTTTCTGGCCATTGTATCCTGTCTGCGGGAGGAGTTGCAGTCAGAGCTAGGAGGAGGGGAGGCACAGCTGGAATAGGGCAGATGCACTGAAGATGGCAGCATCACAATAAAACCATCCACACATGCTGGCGTGTTTTATGTTGGCTTCCGAAGGATGAGAACTGCAGAGGGGCAGTAAGGGGATTGGTCCCCCTGAAGCTAAGAAATAGGCACAAGTTCCTGGCCCCCGAGGCAGGAAATAAGGGTTTCAGAAGAAGGAAATCATACGTTTCAGAGAGTATATTGCTGTATGTTTCAGAGAGGTGTTTGTAAAAAAAAAAAAAACACAACCAGAAAGCTGATCATTTACAATGCACAGTTGGTTGAAATTTAGATTGTTGTGCCCGGAGCTGGGCTTTAAAACAAACAGTGAGCTTTGTGCTTGTAAATGACATCTGAGAACTTAAGTTCGATATGCATCACTGATTGGTTAAGTAATTTTATCATTATTATTCTACAGAATTTATATAGCGGCAACAGTTTGCGCAGCCCTTTACAACATGGGGGCAGACAGTACAGTACATTGTAAAGTATTGTAAATACAAATCAATACAGGAGGGATCAGAGGGCCCTGCTTGTTAGAGCTTACAATCTAGAAGGGAGGGTCAAGTGAAATAAAAGGTATTAACTGTGGGGGATGATCAGATGGAGAGAATGAAAATACAGTTGTTAGGTGTGGGTAGGATAGGCTTCTCTGAAGAGGAGGGTTTTCAGGGATTGTCTAAAAGCGAATAGATTAGGAGATAATCGGACAGATTGGGGTAAGGAGTTCCATAGGATTGGAGAGGCTCTGTAAAAGTCCTGGAGGCATGCATGGGAGAAGTTAATGAGGGAGCTAGAGGTCTTGAAAAGAACAATTAGGTTGGTATTTTGAAACTAGGTTAGTGATGTAGCTAGGGGCAGAGTTGTGGATGGCTTTGTAAGTTCTTAGTATTTTTAATTTAATTTGTTGGGTGAGTGGAAGCCAGTGGAGGGATTGGCAGAGAGGGGTAGCAGACACAGAGCGATTGGTAAGGTGGATGAGTCTGGCAGCAGCATTCATGATGGACTGAAGGGGGGATATCCTATGTAGAGGTAAGGAGGGAGTTGCAGTAGTCGAGGCAAGAGATGACCAAGGAGTGAATTAAGAGCTTTGTTGTGTCATTGGTTAGAAAGTGGCGTATTTTGGAGATTTTGCGGAGGTTGAGGCGGCAAGATTTGGACCGCAATACTAAAAGCGGTTGTCTACCCTTTAGAGGGATTTTTACCTACAGGTAAGCCTATCGGAAGGCTTACCTGTAGGTAAAATGAATATCTCCTAAACCTGTAAGGTTTAGGAGATATTCCCCCTCCAAGCAGCTGCGACCTCACGGCGCATGCGCCGTGTATGTCCTGGTGCATGCGCCGTGATGTCCCGGAAAGGCACGGCGCATAGCAGACCTTGCCGAAAAGACGGGCTCCCGCGTGCATGTGCGGGAGTGACGCCTCGCGGCTCCGGCCAGTCACAGGAGCCGTGTACCCGGAAGCAAGATCCGAGGGAAGATGTCTGCTCCCTCAGAGGGAGAGCAAGGTGAGTATTTCATAATGAGCTAGTATGCATTATGCTATTGTCTTGCAGGTATTTTTTTTTTTTTTTTTAACTGGGTATACAACCTTAAAGCTAATTTTTTTTTTTTTGTTTATTAAAAAAAAAGAGGTAATGCCTGCTCTGTGCAACAATATTGTACAGAAAAATCCCTTACCTCCTCTTCTGCCAGTCCCCTGCAGGTGCTGTCCGCTCCACCCTACTTCATGTGCCTCCTTTTAGCAAGCTGTGTATACTAAGGAGGCGCCCGTGCATGCACGCTCCCAAGCTGGGCTTTGTGTGTCCATAGAGTCACACACAGTGCTGGTAAGCCACGCCCCTGCTCCCTCCTCACAGGAGTCTTGGCAGTTGGAGCCTATGGCTCGGCTGCCCTTAGCTTCTCCCGTAAAACCAGGAAGTGAGAGGAGCGGGGCTGGAGGAGGAGGAGACAGCACTAAAGTGGTGGCAGGTGTCAGGTAAGTGTTTAGGGACGTAGGTGGGGCATTCTTTTCCCTTTTAGAACCACTTAAAAGAGAAGTGTTTGGTTTTTTGTGTTTTTTTTTTATTGTTGTTTTTTTTAGAAATGATACTTGCCTAGGTGGGTGCAGCATCGGTCTGATGCTGCATCTGTCCCCCGCCAGCTCGAAGACTGCGAACTGAGCGATTAAAACTCCACTGGTTGCTCAGTTCTCAGTGCTCCATGAGCAGAGAGCTGGTGACTGTCAGTCACCGCTGTCTGCTCTGCCCCCCAACCAGCCCTGCTGTCTGCTCAAAATAGGTTACAGGAGTGCAGAACGAACTGCACTCCTCTGATCCCTGGGAGCAGTACAGCCAAATGAGCATTGGCTGTACTTCTCCTTTAAAGTCTCAATGTTCCTATGTGCAGTCTTTTGGATTGTTCAACTGTTTGTGAATGGCAAAAAGACATCCGCATCTAACTGTATGCAGCCCCGTGTGTTCTGACTGGGTTGTTTAGGTGAAGAAGTTGAGAACCGGTACCATTGTTTTCTGCCTCAAAGCTGAGCTATATATATTTTGGGCACGCTGCACCAGTCACATTACCTCTGATAAAGCATAACCCATGTTCTGCCTAGTTACTGTAAAGTATCTAACCTAGATTCTTCCCCAAAAATGCCAGATGCTCCTCAGAGCATTGATTTTCCAGTGCTGTGGAGTTTAGAACAGTGACTGTGCCTGCAAACCACTTGTGTCATTTGCATTCCCCTTCTGCCCCCTTTTTACATTCACAAAATTCCTGGTATTCCTCTCCAAGTATCCAAGGCACTCTGTGACTGGCTGGGGGATTCTGTTATTCATTCACTCCTCCATTCACCGAATGCTTTGCATTCTGGTAGAAAAATACTAGGATGTTTATGAATAGACAAGGGGACAGGAAGGGGAGGATGAACTGTGCGAGTCCTTCACAATTGTAGCCTCTGCTTTAAACTAATATTAACAGAATATCACCGCTGTGAGGAGTATCCGGCGTCAGTGGAGGAAAGATTTTTCCAGTAACCAGCAGAACATGGGATATAGTTTATTAGAGGGAATTTATGTGACTAGTGAAGTGTGTGTCCCCCCCCCCCCCCCCAAATACAATTTCTATCTGGAGCTCAGCTTTAAAGATGCCAGGTTATTAAAACGGTAGTGAACCCACACCAAAAAAAAAAAAAAAAAACCTCTGCAAGACAATAGCATAATGTTAGTATGAGAATGAGGCCCCCGCAGCCCGATACGATCAGCGCTGAGGGAGCCGACATGATGTCCCTCTTCTTTCTTCCGGGTACGCGGCTCTGGCGCTGTGAGTGGCCGGGGGGGGGGGGGGCGAGACATCGTTCGTGTGGGAGCTCTTCGTCCCGGCAGCCTCTGCTGGATCATCACAGCGCATGTGCCGTGACATCAGGCGGCTGCATGCAGAGCGAATATCTCCTAAACCATACAGGTTTAGGAGATATTCATTTTACCTACAGGTAAGCCTTATTATAGGCTTACCTGTAGGTAAAAATCACATTAGATGGTTTACAACCACTTTAAGAAATGGTGTGCATTATAGTAGACCTATAGGCAAAATTGTTTTCTTTTTTCATTTTGGATAGAGCAATGGAGGGCTATAACCCGTGTCGGGTTGTTTTTTCCCCATCTGTGTCCCATTTCAGAGATTTCCTCTCCACTTCCTGTCCCATAGCCAAACAGGAAGTGAGAGGAAATTCCTGCAAATTAAGGGCATTCCTTGGGGACCCCCACATGTCTAGTCTCCCCATTTGAAGATTTCCCCTCTATTACTTTTCTGGGGACAACCCAAAATTTATGATTTTCTTTCACTTTCAATGATAATGGTAACCAGGACAAATAGAGGGTGAATCTCCCTAATGGGGGCACAGACAGCAGTAAAAACCTGACGGGTTACAATCCCTCTTCACTCTATCCAAAACAAAAAAAAAAGTTTTGCCTTTAGTTAATAACATGGCAGAGGAGGGCCTATTGCATTACATCACACAGATTAGTTGGTATGCAGCGTGTCAGTCGTCTTATGGCTGTGAGCAGGCCGGAGAACACATGTATACTCACACGTGGCACAAACAATCCCCAAGGCCATGTGTGTGAGGTTTGTTTACCTCGCACAAACAGTTGTGGCTGTTGGCTCGTCTGACAGCTCTATTGATTGTGTGGCAGCTTCTTGTCCGGTCAGTGTGAGCTATTCCCAGTTACTTTGCTCTCCTGTCTGGTGACTTTTATATCAGTTTTTTTTTGTGCTGCTCCCAAATCCAGGAGCCTAGACATTTGGTCTTGTGATCCTTGCTGGATGGAAGCATCTGGTTTCAAATTGCTTGATACCCCCCCAAGTTTTCAGCGATTGCCTAAAAGTGGATAGATTTGGAGACAGTCTGACAGATTGGGGTAGGAAATTCCAGAGGATGGGAGAGGCTCGGGAGAGGTCCTGGAGGCGAATATGGGAGGAAGTGATGAGGTCTTGGGAGGAACGAAGAGGACGATTAGGTTGGTATTTTGAGACTAGGTTAGCGATGTAGCTGGGGGCTTTGTAACTTATTGTTAGTATTTTGAATTTAATTAATTGGGCGAGTGGCAGCCAATGGAGGGATTGGCAGAGAGGGGTAGCAGACGCTGAGGGGTTTGTAAGATGGATGAGTCTTGCAGCGGCATTCATGATGGACTGAAGGGGGGATAGTCTGTTTAAAGGTAAGGCTGTCAGTTTTTCCCGTTCGGATCCGCTAAATACGGACCGATGGAGTCCCTATTTTCAATCCATCTGGTGGATCAGATGAAAACGAACAGACATTTTCATCTGATCCCCCATAGAGCAGAGTGAAGCTCTGACAGGTCCATCCCTGCACAGAGTCAAAACAGACTCCACACGTGTGAAAGAGCCCTAAAAGTAAACTCTTCCGATTTGATCTGAGATAGCAGGCAAAAAAAAATGTTTTTTTCCATTCAACCTGCCAGGTTGAAATTATTAGGGTGTACCAGACTTAGTGTTACTAGACCCAGCACACACACACACACACACACACACACACACACACACACACACACACACACACACTGCACAGCTTCTAAATTTTCTTTTTATATCAAAATATTGCTGCTATATACCTTTTTTTTTCATCTGTATATTGCAGTCAGGTGACAAACTGCAAAGAGCCAGGGCTTCCCCAGTGTTCATATAGGAGGAGATTTTACTATCTGATGATGAAACTTCCTTTGCATCAGTGACCCTTCAGCCACAATCCGGCCAGAACTGATTGGTGCTTTGCCAATGACATGCTCAGTTCACAAATAAGCAATCACTGCCTCTAGAAATGCACTGCAGTCTGTGTCCATGTGAAACAGGAAGATTGAACAGAGCATGTGCAACCTTTCCACACTGCCTGTATGTAGTATAGTATAGTAGTCTAACATAGTAGACAGGGCAAAAAGGAAGCATCTGGCCATACAAGATTAAACAGACTCTTTACACAATACAGAGGATTAACACCTTAAGTTACATAGTGCATATAGCATGGATGCTATTCTGCATATACAGACAGATTTTATTGTTGTTGGTTTAGTAACACTTTATGGGGGGGGGGGTGTGTGACATAGATGTACAACCAAAACCTTTTTTTTTTTTTTTTTAAATTGTGCTGCACAAAGGGGATGGTGTTTTGTACCATGGGTTTTGCAGCAGGTGAATGAGCGCAAAAGCAAGGTCTGTTTTTATGTCATTAAGACTTTAATGACTCCAAAGACATGCTGATAGGTTAATTAGATAAATTGTCCCTACTATGTGTATGTATGAATGTGAGTTAGGGTCCTTAGATTGTAAGCTCCTTGAGGGTAGGGACCGATGTGAATGTACAATATATATACAGTGCATTGCGAAAGTATTCGGCCCCCTTGAACTTTGCGACCTTTTGCCACATTTCAGGCTTCAAACATAAAGATATAAAACTGTAATATTTTGTGAAGAATCAACAACAAGTGGGACCGCGATGTTTCATAATTGAATTCCCCCGACTTATTAAAACGCGCGGGTTAAAAAGTCAAAAAATAAACAATTTTTTCAAATTATAGGTTATTTAAAGCAAGGTGAAGGACTAACACAGGGTGAACAACAACTAAGAAGTGTTTTATAATGTCAAAATATAGAAATACAAACTTCGGACTTTACACCGTTTTCCAGCGTTTCAAGTTCCCCCGGCTTATGAAAGCGTTACGTGACATATATATAACATGTAAGTGTAGCCAGGGATGGGAGTTCCTCGAATGTTAGATTCCTGGGATT
>BLSH010355299.1:330540-354813 GCA_018402905.1 Glandirana rugosa | reverse complement strand
TCCATGTTATTTCCTGTAAGCTAAACTGGAAGCATGCAATAACATTGTGTTTCTTCTGTTAAGTACTAATCTTCCCATTTCTGTGTAATGGTGATGAACAAAGTCAGACCTATTTAAATTCTAGCCTGACAGGCCACCATGTCTCTCTCCATAGTTACAGTGGAATGAGTAAATGTAGTCACTCGGACAGGAAGTGTTACCGCAGGATTACTAGGTGAAAATAAAGAAAGAAAAGCCTGAAAGAAATACAAATGCAGCTCCCACATTTAAGGACTTGAACGCTACAACATATTGCATTTTTTTTCTTTTTGATTGTAAATGCACTTTAGGACCGAAGATGCACTATATTGTCTAAAGTATTGGGGCGCCTGCATTTACACGCACATGAACTTTAATGGCATCCCAGTCTTAGTGCATAGGGTTCAATTTTGAGTTGTTCCACCCTTTGCAGCTATAACAGCTTCAACTCTTCTGGGAAGGTTGTCCACAAGGTTTAGGAGTGTGTCTAAGGGTATGTTTGGCCATTCTTCCAGAAGTGCATTTATGAGGTCAGGCACTGATGTTGAACGAGAAGACTTGGCTCGCAATCTCCTCTCTAATTCATCGGGTTGAGGTCAGGACTCTGTGCAGGCCAGTCAAGTTCCTAAACTCGCTCATCCGTGTCTTTATGGACCTTGCTTTGTGCACTGGTCCAAATCATTTGGTGGAGGGAAGGATTAGGGTGTGGGGATGTTTTTCAGGGGTTGGGCTTGGCCCCTTAGTTCCAGTAAAGAGAACTCTTAAGGCTTCAGCATACCAAGACATTTGGGACAATTTCATGCTCCCATCTTTGTGGGAACAGTTTGGGGATTGCCCCTTCTTGTTCTAACATGACTGCACACCAGTGCACAAGGCAAGGTCCATAAAGACATGGATGAGTAAGTTTGGGGTGGAGGAACTTGACTGGCCTGCGCAGTTTTCTGACCTTAACCCAATAGAACACCTTTGGGATGAATTAGAGTGGAGACTGTGAGCCAGGCCTTCTCGTCCAACTTCAGAGCCTCACCTCACAAATGCGCTTCTGGAAGAATGGTCAAACATTCCCATAGACACACTCCTAAACCTTGTGGACAGCCTTCCCAGAAGAGTCGAAGCTGTTATAGCTGCAAAGGGTGGGCCAACTCAATATTGAACCCTACGGACTAAGACTGGGATGCAATTAAAGTTCATGTGCTTGTAAAGGCAGGTGACCCAATACTTTTGACACTCTAGTGTACCCCTGGTCGATGTTCAGTTTTTGTCAATCGCAGACCATGAAGTTAATCTTGCAGTCACCATCCACTAGGCTGAAGTGAATCTCTACTTTGCAATGCAAAGCCAAACAACAGGTTCACTTTGATGCAGACCTTCCTAGAAGGCATACATTGGCCTTCCTTTTGCTCCCACTCTGTTCAGTTCAGCTTCCAGGAGAGAAGAAAAACCTGGCATAATGTTTATGTGGGTGGTGGGCTACTCAAGTGACAGTGCTCATGGGTGGTGGACACATGGTGGCCCTTGCCACCTCCTCCTCCATACCTGCCAGTACTGGAACATGAATAGAGCAGCAGTGGTCTGAAGAAAAGTATATGCTGGAGATGTATAGGAAATTAAAGCAAACACTTTTTCTTTGCACAAGTTTCTTTTAAAGCTGAAGAATAATCTGCTTATATTTTGCCTCCTCTGGTATACCCTTCCGCATATCAGCATTCAGGCTGGGAAAAAAAAGGCTGGATGATGCTAAATGTCCATCGGCCAGGAAATAAGGCTGGCTCTGCTTGATTTTCTCCAGTTTCTACTGCACACTATGAGGGGCTCACGTTGTGCTATGAAATCCAAATAAGCAATTTCAGGATAGGACAAGGGGCCTGTACAACTGTGCAAGATTGAAGGCAAGTTTGTAGTTCAGTTTTAAAGCAGAACTAGTTGCATTTTTAAAAATTGCTAGCTGTTACTGTAAGCTTTTATGTATGTCTCTTCTGTCAGAAGACCTTTTTTTTTTTTTTTTTTTTTTTTTTTTCTGCCTGCTAGCAATTATTTTTTTTCAGCTGTATGCTGACTGCCATTCATGTGCAGCACAGTGTATAGTCCTGCAATATGTAAGCATTATCTATGGCCAGGCAAAGGCAGAGAAAGAAGACTGCAGACCAGGAAGGAGACCGGGAGAAGATGGCAGCGATGGCTTTACAAGGGGGAATCCAAACACTGAAGAAAGATTCACCGAGAGGTAAGTGTGCCATAGAGTGGAAGTACATAACTTGCCAATTATTACAAGGACCCACCTGGTACAGTTCCATGTTAAAATACAGCCCACAGTGCATTTCCATGGTAACATAAATGCAAGTAAAGCTGACCTAAACTGCAAACGTAGGTCTGCTTTAATCAGGGATAGTATGGAGGGGAATAAGTCTCCAAATCATTGCCGGTCAGCTGGGCAGATCCATGATGCTCTATTTTTTGGTTATGTGACCTAAGCTCAGCACTGTGGGTGCCAAGGAAGGTGATTTTTTTTTTTTTTTTTTTTATTATTATTATTCTGATAGTTAATTGGTAGATAAATGGAGTCTTTTTTCTGTGATACGGCCGATGTGAGCACTGTAGTAGCATCAGCTACTGTACATACAATATGCAGCTTTGTCTTCCAGTGGCAGTTTGGGCAACTTCCCCTCTACTGCTGAAACAAACTAATTTGAGTCGGGCTAAAGCCTTGTACACACGCGCATATTGTTGGCCAACCGAATGTCCAACTTTTGTCCAAATTGGCTGTTGGCGGTTGTGTCTAGCGTACTAACGATAGTCAAGTAATCGCCAACAAAGCCGAACGTAGTAACTTATTCTGAGCGTATAATGAGGAAGTTCAGGTGAATGTGATTTGTGAATTAGGAACACTGGTTACACGACCGAACACTTCCTGGATTCTGAGCATGCGTGTTTGCACTTCCAACTTTTTGTTGGCCAACTTCTGTACACACGAACCAACAAAAGTTTTCTAGTCTTGTCAGCCTTCTGTTGGCCAACAATTGGAAATTGGCTGTTGGATCCTGCGTACTAACGGTCAGATTATCGGCCAACAGGCTGTTGGACGACCGTTGTTGGCCAATTGTTGTACCGCGTGTATGGGCCTTAAGTGCTTCTCATTTTTATCAGCGAACACAAGGATTCCTCTGATTGATCAAGGTGGAAAGGGGACCAGTCAATGACGTCATGTTCTCCACCTCATCCAATCATTACAAGGCCTCCTCTGGCTGAGGATCACTCAACCCGACTCGATTTTGTGTTCTGGCAGCAGATAGGAAGTTGCCTGTACTGGTGCCAGGGGACAGCTCTGTATAATGTTTATAGCTTATACTACTACAGTATGATACAGTGCTCACGGCTTCTGATTAACTTAGTAATGCATTGCAAAGTCATATTATCATAGCTGCACAAAAACTCATCCAGCTGTAGAATAGAGAAGTGGTAAATTGGGGAAACAAAGCATTTTATTGCATTTTGTGTGACTGGCTGTTGAGAATAAAACAGAAAATTCCCATGGAATGCTAGTGCACCATTGTGGACACAAAAAAATTGTTCCATAGATGTTTCTTAGGAGCAGAACATTATATAAAGCTCCTGGATGACCTACCACTTGTAACACTGCTCAAACCAATCCAGTGGTAAGTCCTTCCCCAGCAATATTTTGACACTTTATTTAGCTGCAGCTGATCTGTAGATTGTCAGCAGCGATGTGCAGTACTGCTGCATCTCACAGGGGGAAAAAAAGAGTGTAAATGACATGACATTTATACATTTACTGGTGATTTCTACATTGACAGCTGCTCTCCCTTCCAGGTCCGTTTTACCCGAGTGTCAGAGATGTCCCATAGAAATCACTAAATACCAGCAGAAGGATCTAGTTGCTGCCTACTTGGGAAAGCTAGGCAGCTGCCGATTGGAGCCCGCAGCAGACTCCATTCACAAAGCGTCAAAATGACTGTGGAGTGGGGGGTGTTCAGCAAAATCTCCAAAGAATTAACCTGTGAAGGAAACAGGTTTATACCTACCTGTTTGTTGTTCCGAGTGGTATGTTGTAGAGTTGGGTGGACAGACTGGTATTTTTTAAAGCTATTTCTTTACAGTGTAGTTCTTTTTGCGAGTTTGTTGACCCCTTTCACTTTAGCACAAGGATGAAGATCTTTATTTGAGCCATGGGACTTATTGGACTCAGCTGAAAATAAAGATCCTTAACTTTTTATGTGTAAGCTTTGTAAAATGAACCTATATTCCCTCAATTCATAATGCTAGGACACCAGAATATAAGGATCTTTATTTTTTATTAAAAAGTAAGTTATTTTTAGCTTAGTCCAATAAGATTGGAAAATTACAGCCAAATTGTTCAAATTAAGACCCTTAACGTTTTGTTTTAAAACATTGTGAATTGACCCTAAAGTCACCAAAGTACCAGAAGTATCCCTTTTATGAAGCCAAATAAGGAAGTATCACTACTTCAATTATGGACTCTTTTCACAAGGCTTTAACACAAGGATATGGACATTTACTTCATGATGGCCCATACACTCTTCGATATATGATTGACTGACCTCTCCTGATAGGAATCCTCTATGTATAGTCGATAAAGCATTTGATCAATATGCCCACTTGTAGGGAAGTGGAATTTTTGTTTGATAGCTGTAAAGTACGATCGTAAGTTATCGATCACATCCCTGTTGTCACCATGCAATCTGTTCATATGAGGTGGAGAGGCGAATGTTGCCCAAGTGGAAAGGCCAACATCCTGTATTCACATTGCATCAGGCTGGCTGCTCAGCACAGATCCCACAAGCCGGCAGAGATCACTGAAGTGGCTGTGTCTGCTTCAGTGATATCTAGCATTCAGGGACATCGGCCAGGTATGGTATATACCTAAATACAATGGTCCAATGTAACTATGTAACAATTATACCATGCCTAGAATTCTGCTTTAAGGGCCGGTTCACATTGCTGCGATGCAGGAACCCTGCAAATCCATTGCGGGTTCCCGCCATCGCATGTCTCTCAGCGGCAGTTCACTAAAGCTAATGACACCCCCAAATCCGTTTGCATATCGCACTGCGAACGGCAAACTCGCACAGGAATTGGATCGCATGGGTGTGAGCACCCATTCCATCCTTTTCTGCTGCGGACCAAAAAAAGGGTCCTGTGCGAGTTTGTTCCGAATGCAATGCGATT
The DNA here is from genome assembly GCA_018402905.1 of Glandirana rugosa. Taxonomy (NCBI): domain Eukaryota; kingdom Metazoa; phylum Chordata; class Amphibia; order Anura; family Ranidae; genus Glandirana; species Glandirana rugosa. The sequence continues at coordinate 349,590 of BLSH010355299.1, read as the reverse complement.
TCAGCCATACTATCTGTATGGCTGAAATCGCATCGCACAGACATCGCATGTGATTCGCAATGCGGTGCAAATCACATCCTATCTGGCCGCACACAGCAATGTGAACCGGCCCTAAAAGTAACGTTCCTTGCCCTGGTGTGTAAGCTTTATGAATTGAGTCTATTATCTTTGATATGAAATTAACTAGAGAATACAGAAGCAGCAAGGAGGTGGGAGGAGCTGGGAACCGATGCAGAGCTTTTACTGAGAGCTGCCTGGTGATTTGAGAAGTTTGTGAACAGTTCAAGCTCCCAGCATCCATTTGTATCCAAGTTTGAAAAAATGGGTACGCATTTAAAATTAGTCAATTGTTCATTAATCCAAATTACATTTTCTGTCGTCATAGGCCTTCAGAAAGACCTGGCTCTTTTTTTTTTCTTCTTCATTGCAGTCCTCAAGTAATCCTTAAACTGCCTTAACCTGAATATCAAGGCAAAAACAAAAAATATATGCAGTACTTATCTGCAACCCACAAACATTGCCACTAGTTTTATCTCTTTATAGACTCTGCACACACCGAAAAATACCTGCTGATATGTCAGAAATGCACTCATCTAATAAGTCCTGTTGTGGACTGCATGGTGTCAGCTCTGCCCAGTTTTTAGCTCAACCACTCCCAGGTCTTTACAACATAAAGGCTAATCATTCTGCAGTCCAAGATAAGAACTACATATGTGGAGAGGACATAAGAAAGCTCTGAATTTTTGACAAGCTCAGCAGGATTTTTTTTGCATGTATCCAAGAGTAATAACAACACTATTCAAATACTATATTAAACAGACCACAAAAAAAGGAAATACAATTTAATTGCAAGGGTTAACAGATTGTATTCCGGAAATTTTCTTTGTAAAAACTGATTCAAGCAAACTGGTTACTTTCAAAACAATTAAATTGATACAATCATTTATAATCCGTTGAGTGCTAATTATTGTACAGTTTACACTTAAAGGGTAACTCCACTTTCATGGGAAAAAAATTGGCAAATAAAAAAAATGATATAGCGTATACTATTGCGACTCAAGTCATGTTGTAAATGAATGTTATTAAAAAATTACCTTCCTTTTTCAATCTGCAGCACTGTAATTTTTTGTAAAATGCAATATGGCCACCTGGTGGTGTTGTGTACAGAACACCCCCCAGAAATGTCAGTTCCTGTGTTGTGTGATTGGCTGATTGATATGCCCAGAAGTCTGCACTAAGATGCAAGTCAGATTTTGAGCATCCCCTGCAACAAAAATGTGATTTTTGGTGAGATTGTCTGAAAGGTAAATCACATCTAAAGGGATGCAGGTGCAGCAGCTATTTGATAATAAAACCACTCTCATACAGATTCACTTTGCACATGGACACTGACAAACAGCTATTTCTTCAGAATAACAAAAAGTAGGAATCTGCAACAAAGTTTGTTAAAATCCTTGCAATCTTCATGGATCACCCAGAGGGGAATGTTTTTTTTTTCTCAACAAAAGTGGAGTTACTCTTTAATTTCCATATTTTTTTTTTTTTTTTTTGGTAGAATTTTATTAGCGCTCCCTCTGGTGGCCATCTGTATTTCAGACAGTTGAATCTGTATTCATACTAAATTAGCACTAGTTCATACTAGTGGTTGGTGGGGGGGGGGGGCAGTAAAAGCCTGCAGTTGAGGTGGGCTTGTACTGTCCCTCAACCACTACACCCTTTAGATGCAGAGTCAGTGGCTGGGGGTATACACATGCTGCAGGAGAAATGTTACCCCCTGTCTTTCAAATGAATGGGGCCACTCTGCAAGCACCCCACAACTGCGTGCAATGGACACTGGTCGCTTTTCAGAGAGCAAAGCAATTGTGAACAAGCCCTTGGCCTGTGTTTCAGCTTTTTGATTGCTTGAGATGGATTTCGCTCTCATGAAAATGCTAAACCCACATGAAACCAGGTTGAATGCAGAATCCTGAAGGATCTCAGAAGCATTTGGTACTTATTCAGCCAGAGCCCAGACTCCCAAAGATAACACACTAGGCCAGTGATGGCAAACCTTGGCACCCCAGATGTTTAGAAAGTACATTTTCCCTGATGCCTCATGCACTCTACAGTGTAGGGGAGCATCATGGGAAATGTAGTTCCAAAACATCTGGGGTGCCAAAGTTTGCTATCACTGCACTAGGATTTGGATACTTATTTTCAATTATAGTTATTTCCAGTTTAATGAAATTTGAAAATTCGTAAAATGTAGCCACATGACTATTTGTCCTTGTTAAAGCTTTGTAATTTCATTTTTCTGAAATTTAGTTGTGATACTAAGCAGTGATCTGTGTGTGAGCATAAGACAGTTCACAGTTTCAAAATTTGACACCTTGTTGCAATACAGCAATATCAATTTGTTTTTTTTTGTTTTTGTTTTTTAGTGGTACATTTTGAAAAAGGCATAGAAATTGAACACTTCTGGGCTGGTCCGAGCCCTTTCTTTACCTGCCCCTACTGCTACCTCTCAACTCTATAGTTATAATATTATTATACAGGATTTATATAGCGCCAGCAGTTTGCGCAGCGCTTTACAAAAATGAAGGCAGACAGTACGGTTACATCACAATTTAGTACAAGAGGAATCAGAGGGCCCTGCTCGTTAGATATCACATGTTTCTGAGCTGGAGGGCCCAAATCAGACTACAGCAGCAATTCTCTTGCTTGGCTCTTCACAATTACACCTTGGCAGATCAATTGTACAAAAGTCGACCTACTGATTAACTTCTCTACAAACAGCTTGTCAGATTTTCCCTGCTCGATCAGAGTTGCAGGCTGTAGACAGCAAGCACCGATCAGTATATTCTGATGGCATGGAAGTCTCCCTGCTTACAAAATAAAATAGCTCTACAGGAAGGATTCCCACATTCACAAGTGTGGGGATGGGGGAATCCAGTCTTTAGTTTTCTTTTGTTTTCTATGGGCTGCTTAAAGTGGTTGTAAAGTCAAACAGTCTTATCTCCGATCTTTTCGGGCCAGTCACATGACCTTCAGCCGCTCTATTCCTCCTCTTACATAACGCGGGGAGGTTACGAGACCGCTGGGCGATCCGCACAGCCCTCCAGCTGTCGCTCTTAGATCAGGGGAGGAGAGCTGCCGGAGGTTATGGGTCCGGCCAGAAAATATCTGAGATAAGGTATTTAGAGGCATCGTTTTATACAAACATTTACACTGTGTAGGATGGCTTGATAGAACAGAGAGGCTGGCAATAATCTTTATTTAACTTTACTGCTAGCTACTGATCTCAGCAGGAGGGAAGTGGAGGGGTGGCTCACACACACACACAGGAGCTGACAGGCAGGGGGAGAGAAGAGCAGCAGGATGACTGAGGCACATACCCTGAGCACAGTAATCCTGGATCAGCAGCAATGATTACCGTGGTCAGCACACTAAAGGCCCGTACATCCGGTACAATTATCGGCCTAAAACTGTTGTACGACAGCCTGTCATATAATAATCCGACCATTGGTACGCTCCATTCGACAGCCGGTTTTCAATTATCGTCCAACAGAAGTTGTATGTGAAGACTAGAAAACGTTTGTCGGGGGGGCGGGACCGGATGTCCGGGTGAGCGGTCGCACAGGGAGAGAGCTCGGCTTCCAGACTCGGTATCCTGACTAATCCTGCGGGAATCCTGCTTTCATCCTTGCCTATCTAAGGCAAGAGAGACCCTCACCCGCCTCCATGTCTTCTAAGTGGCAATTGACGAGGAAGCAACCGCTGCCAAAGCCGTTGGCCGCTCCGTCTGGTGCGGTGGCTATCTTGACCTCTCCCACATGCTCGGCAGCCTTCTTCAGAGGTCTCTCTGATCTCCTGCAGCTACACGGGATGGACGTTGATCCTCCAGTGGTGAGTCCCTCTAGCCCTCCCGCTAGTCAGAGTGGTGCGGCCGATGCTCCAGGCGCCTCTAACCGCGACCGCCACTATCCTGGCAGCCATTGAGGACAGCAAGGCCTCAATCATGGGGCGCATAGATACCCTTGCTATCGTGTGCAGCTTAATAAGGGCAGACATAGACAAATTCCATGGCCGCATTACAGAGGCCGAGTCCAGAATAGCGTCTGTGGAGGACAAGGCGACGGCCTCAACCCACGCTATATCAGACCTACAACGCCTGGTTAAGTCTCTGGCGGACCGTCCCCTTCGGAAGATGCCGAAAACCGGCTCCGCAGGAACAACGTTCTGGTGGTCAGCCTTCCAGAGGGGGCAGAGGGAGACTGTCCTGCCACTTTTGCTGAAGAATTTTTCACGAAGGTGCTTACTCTGGATCAGGTCTCCCAGGCTTATATTGTGGAAAGGGCGCACCCCGTTCCAACCGGGCCTAAGCAGCTGGGAGCCCTGCCACGTCCATTCTTGGTGAGATTTCTAAATTATCGGGAAAGGGACCTTATCCTAGCCACGGCCAGGAAAACTCCTGACCTCAAATATGATAATGCCAGCGTTCAATTTTTTTCTGGATTTTTCACCTGAAATTCAAAGGCGTAGGCGCTCTTTCACAGATGTGAAGAAGAGGCTCAGAGAGAAAGGCTGCACGTATAGTATATTGTATCCTAGCAAGTTGCGTGTGGCACACCAGGGTGCAGTGCATTTCTTCATGGATCCTGCGGATGCATCGGACTGGCTGGACTTACTTGGTTGATCTCCCTATGGAGCTGATGAGGTCGTTATTATCTTAGGGGTCTCCCTATCTTCTTATGTTTTGCAAGTTATTTCATTGGAAGGCTTATTTCTCCTACTTGGTACTCGATAATCCTACCATGAGTGCTTTATTTGGAAGCTGGAGGAAATTGCTCTCCTTGGAACTTGAACACAGCTCCCCTTACCCACCTGTGTTCGAAGGATGGGGGTTCTCTGTTTGGGATATAAGCTTTGCCAACCAAGTTGGTTTTGGGGTTGGTATATAAGCAGGGTAGTTTTTTGGTTTGTCTTACCTTTTTTCTAGTTTACAAATTTTTTTCTTTTTTCAATAGGGAACTTTATTTTTGTCTTTTTTTTTTTTTTTGAGATTCCTTTTTTCTCAAGCAGCACGCCTCCCTACTGACTTCGCTAGATGGGGCTAAATGGCCCTTCTTCTGTCTCTTCCTGATGCCTGGGACTGCTCTATTCTCCGTGATGGTCACTACTGTTTCATCTCTGGGGTAAAGATTGGACAGAGTGTATTGAATGGCTGTCCCTCTGAAGCTACTGTCATGGAATGTAAGGGGCTTGAACTCCAAACTAAAGAGAACGGCTGTGTTGAAATATGTAAAATCTCATAACCCTAACATGGTCTTTCTTCAGGAGACTCATTTGATGATGGGGGGTGGGGGCAACCATGTCCTTATCAGACCCATCGGGGCGGTATGTGGGTATTGTCATTGAATGGTTTTCATTAAGGATTGCAATAATAAGTGTATATGTTCCTCCGCCTTTCCAGGAGCATTCTTGTATACCATTCTTGAAAGACTGGCCCCTCTACTGCCAGTAAAAATCTTAGTCATGGGGGATTTTAATTGTGTTTTAGACTATTCATCAGACACAACTAACCCCACCAGGACTCAGAACCCGGAGTTGGCGCAGTGGGCGGAGGCAGTGGGTCTTCGAGAGGTGTGGAGATGGAAGCATCCTGGTGTCAAGCAGTATTCTTACCTATCACGTGTCTTCCACTCCTCCTCTTGTATAGACCTAGCCTTTGCCAGTCCGGACCTTTTGCCTCTTGTGACTGAGGTGGAGTACTTGGTGGGAGGGATCTCCGACCATTCTCCGCTACAGGTGGTTTTGTCCCCGCCGGTGGCAGCGGGCGCTCGAACCTGAGGTTTGGATCCAGGGTGGGTGGCCAAGTCCGAAGTGGAGCAAATTGTAACTAAATGTATTGAAACTTTTTGGGACACTAATGAGGGTACTGGATCTCAGCAGATGGTGTGGGACTCCTTTTAAGGCAGTGGTAAGGGGAGAGTATATCTCTGCTATTAAGGCGGCCAGGAGGCTTAAAAATGACGCAGTGCGACTCCAGGAGAGGGAGATGGCCTGTGCGCACCATCATGCTTCATCTCCCTCTGCTGAGACTCTTCAGGAACTTCCTCAGGTAAGGAGGGAGTTAAATCTCCACTTCAAGGAATTGACGCAGTGTGAACATAGGACACGAGCCGAGAATCTCTTTGAGGCAGGGGATAAAAATGGTAAGCTACTCGCACTGCTTACAGCGGAGGAGCACATACCTACAGTGATCCCTTGCGTCTATGATAAGTTGAATCAGCTGAAAATGTCTAGAGAGGGAATGATGTAGGCCTTTGTTTAATTTTATGAATCCCTGTATGCCCCTGTCCCGCCCTACGAGGAAGGGGATCTGGTCTCCTTTTTGGACGGACTGGATCTCCCAGTCTTGTTGGACGAGAACAGGCAGCTGCTAGATGCTCCTTTCGTGGCGGAGGAGGTACAGCTGGCCATCGGTTGCTTTCCAAATGGGAAGTCACCGGGGCCGGATGGTTTGCCCGTGGAGTGGTATCAGTTGTACAAGGAACAATTTACACCCAGACTTTTAAATTTGTATAACTCTTGCTTGGAGGATAGGAACCTTCCACCCTCTTTCTATGCAGCAAATGTAGTGTTATTGGCAAAGCTCCTCTCAGATGTGCCTCTTACCGATACATAGCGCTCTTAAATGTTGACCTGAAAATACTTACCAAAATGCTTGCAGTTAGATTAACGAGAGTCCTTCACTTGTTGGTCTCCCCCGATCAAACGGGTTTTATGCCCAATAAGACGACAGACATTAATTTGTGAAGGGTATTCACCCATGTGGCCCTGGCTCAGGAGTCTGTGGAGGACCGAGCATTGGCCTTTTTGGATTTAGAAAAGGCCTTTGACTCTGTTGACTGGGGCTATATGCGCAGGGTGCTGCAACTAATGGGCTTTGGCGAAAAATTCCTGGCGTGGATAGAAGTATTTATGATCACCCCACGGTGGCTATTAAGTTAAATGGTGAAGTATCCAGGACCTTTTCGGTTTGTCGGGGGACTAGGCAGATCTGCCCACTCTCTCCGGGGCTCTTTGCCCTCATGATGGAGCCTGTTGCCAAGGCCTTGCGTGGCTCCCCGTTGGTGAGAGGCATTCAGGTGGGCCCTCTGATGGAGAAGACAGCACTTTATGAGGATGATGTGGTTCTGTTCCTGAGTGATCCGGCCACATCGATCCGGCATGCCTTAGAAATTTTCAATAAGTTCACCACCTTCTCTGGGTTGAGGGTCAATTGGAGTAAATCCATGCTTCTCTGCCTGGGGAAAGCGCCTCGCCAGACGCTCTTGGGTGATGTTCCTCTTCAAGTGGTAACCGAGGCTAAGAATTTAGGTATCTTGGTTTCATCTTCTGTCTCTGATTATACCAGTAATCTTACCCCGGTGGTTGCTACTGTTAAGCGTAGGCTCAGCGCGTGGAAGAATATGCCCCTCTTCCTGATAGGAAGAGTAAATCTAATAAAAATGAAGCTGTTGCCCTTGCTGCTATATACTCTTAGGCACTCCCCAGTGTGGATCCTGAAATATTTATTTAAATCCCTACATGGGATGATGTCGGAGTTTATTTGGCAGGGGAAGGTGCTGAGGATTAAAATAAATATACTGCAACAACCGTGGAAAGAGGGGGGCCCAGATTTTTATAAATTTTTTTGGGCAGGACAGTTGGTTATGGTCAACCGGCGGTTAACTGGGCCTTTGGATGATGCTGCTGTCGCCCTGGAGGCGGCAGTCGTGGATTCCTATGAAGCTCTGGCTCTCCTAGTGTATCGGGGGCCGAGGGCACCTTACCCATTAACAATTCCCATGAAAGTGGTTCTTAGGGCCTGGCAGGTGGTGCAGGGGAAGGAGTTTGGGGGCCCCTTTCTGACTTCTCCTCATGCCCCGGTTTGGAGAAACCCTACTCTGCCGCATTTCTATAGCATGGAAGACACATATGTGTGGATTAAGGTCGGGGTTAAAAAATTGGCGGACATTACTAATAACTGTCAGCTCCTGCAATTTGCGGAGTTGAAGGCACAAAATAACTTACCCAACTAATTTCTTTAGATAAATACAGTTGCGCCATGCTTATCAGACGCAGTTTGCAAGGACCGGGACAAATTTTTCTGCATCGGATCTAGAGTCCATGCTGCGAGACGATGACCTGGCCAAGCCCTTGTCCACCATTTACAGGTATTTGTTCCCTGAGACTGCTAAGTTACTGAGCAGATTTAGATCTAGGTGGGAGGCAGCAGCCTTGGGGTTAGATAATGAAGATTGGGAAGATATGTGGGATGCGTCCTTTACAAGATTAATTTCCACTCGAGATTACCTCATACAGTATAAGTTCCTGCACAGGGTCTATTTGACACCGGCGAGGATAGCCCAAATTTTTGGGGTTAGAGGATCCCCCCGCTGAAGATGTGCGATGGAGAAAGCTGACTTCATGCATATTTTCTGGGAGTGTCCAGCTGTCATAGATTATTGGGAGGGTGTCCTGTCTGGCATGTATTAGGGATGTAACTTCAATTCCGTCGGTCAAACACTGTCTGCTAGGACTGGTGGACGATCTGGCCCCTAGATTAGAACTTTACTTGTGGTACTTTTCTTTCATACCAAGAAACAGATTGTTCTGACCTGGAAGAATCCCACTCCCCCTTCAGTAGACTCCTGAAAGGCCCTAGTAAATAGAACCCTCCGGTTTTATAAGGCCACATACTTGAACAGAGGAGCAGCTTGGAAATTTGACAGGGTCTGGGGTGGGAGGATGGATGGCCTCTTTTCTCACAGCAACAGATTGAACTCAGAAAGTTTGGATCTTGGGCACCTTATTGAGGTTACTAGGGGTGTGGGGATCCGGTGGGAGACACATGTGGTTGAATCAATATAACTCAAACTTGAACCAAGGAATGGTTGGTAAAGGACGAGCTTCAGATAGTGTAATAAGTCTAAAGGGTGATCTGTTCTAACCCTGATAAAACTTGTGCAAAGGGAGTAGTCGTCGGGAATCAGATAGTGTTGGATGTGCTGCATTAGGGTGCGGGGGGGGGGTTTCTCCCCTCTGTTTCTCACTTTTGGGGTGTTACTAGTTCACCTGCGGGCCGTTGTCCTGGATTGTAGGGGAACGGTCTCCCAGGCTGTGATTTTGTGTTGCTTTTGTATAATGCTGTTATACATTGAAAATTGTTTAATAAAAATAATTTTACAAAAAAAAAAAAAAGGAAACTGCCGACAAGGATTTTCGGCTTGTGTGCACAGAAGTTGGACAAACAAAAGGTGTAAGTACAAACACGCATGCTCGAAATCCAGGAAGTGTTCGGTTGTGTAAACCTGCGTCCGTAATTTACAATTCATATTCACCTGTACTTCCTCTTTATACGCTCGTAACACGTCAGTAGGTTCGGCTTTGTGGAACGATAATTTGACTACCGTCGGTATGCTAGACAAAATCACGGACAGCCGATTTTGGGAAAGGTTGGACGTGTGGTCGTACAACAATCGCATCGTGTGTATGATGCTTAAGGGGGTCACAGGGACTGGCAGGATCAACCAGGTTTTTTTACAGCATGGAGAGGGACAGTTTAGACAGCACCATCATTGTGCTGTTTAACCTGCTATAAGGGAACAGGATCTTTATTCTTTTTTTTTTTTGGTTATTATTATTATTATAGGATTACTACCTCTTTAAGAAGCTATTGTAAAGATTTTGAATATGGGTTCAGTAGTAGCATGCACGCAAGGGATTTGTGCAGCTGAAATCCAAGTTGGCAGCACCCAGCAGCCATCTAAGATCTCATTCACCTACTGCAAACAGAGATCCTTGCAAAGACATTAAAAGGTATACTACTTGTAATTGAGTATAAAATCAACTGCTAGTTTGAATTTGTAATAAATTTTCTGGAGACAGGGTCTCTTTAATGAACACAGATGGCTCCTCTATAATTAAAGTGAAGCTTTGGTTGAATGGCTAAATGCAGTGTGTAAATCAGTTTGTGATGGTCCCAATTATTTGCAGAATCACCACTGTGCTGTTGAAAATATTATGTTGAGCCAAAACTTGTGACCACCAAGTGAACCGTCACCACTGTTAGAAATGGATTCTTGCCGGAACCGATAGAACCTATTAGAGTCAAATTAGGCTGTAAATTGTAATTCTATCATAAAGGGGTCCGATAGAAGCCACATAGCTGGATTCCTGTAGTGTTTCCCAATCTCCAATATAATTGTTGAGTAAATCCCATCCACGTTTCCATGAGATTCACTATAAAATTACAATAGGGAGGCTCACATAGTGTAAAAACCTTATAAAACTTTTAATATCCAATAATACATAGAATTACTCACAATTTTGAAATAAACAAACGCTTATATGTAAGGTTCTTTCCCGTGCAATGTTGCAAGTGATCCAAACATTTACCATAACATAACTGACGTAAATGGGGCACGAAGGTTGCTGCACATAATTTTTATACACGTGTTTATTTTTTTATTCGACTATATGGTTTCATTTTTCTTCACTATTCTCTGAATATTTTGATTTTCTAATCAAGTCTCCACAGTATCACGCATACAACAGCAAGTTATATATCCTTATTTTATTACAGTTTGTCTGACTGTTTTTTCCAGCAGCTAATCTTTCACCTCCCAGCGTGATTTCTAGTATGTTTTTTGTAAAAAAGTGTTTGTTTTTTTTTATTTTCCCTGCGAAAGGATTTGTCATTTTGGCCAGCCACTGTAGTAATGCACTTGTTATTCACCACAGTGACTGTTAATTTCGGATTCTGCTTCCTGCGTCAGCTTCCTGCTCAGTTAACAGAGGTAAGGATTTCTGGGAGGTCACCATGAATTGGTAGGAACAGCAAAAACTTAAAATGCTCTGCAATATCTTAAAGTGATATTAAAGGCAGATTTTTTTTTCTAAATAACAAATATGTCATACTTAACTGCTCTGTGCAATGGTTTTGCACAGAGCAGCTCCAATCCTCCTCTTCTCAGGTTCCACTGCCGAGTCTCCAGGCCCCCATGACAAGCTCCCGAGCTGCTGCTCTGTGTATCCATTAACACATGGATTGCATCTCTGCCCTGCCTCCGCCCTCCTCATTGGCTCACTGGCTGTGATTGACAGTAGCGGGGAGCCAATGGCTCCCACTGCTGTCTCAGCTAATGAGGAGGAAGAGACTTGGGAGAGCCGCTGCTCTCGTGCATATTGCTGCATCAAGATGGGGCTCAGTCAAGTATTAAGCGGAGCTGGGAGGCAGCACATTGTTTTTTTACCTTCATGCATAAAATGCATGAAGGTAAAATACCTCGAGCCTTTAGAACCACTTTAATGCCTTCACTCATTTCACTGTTTTGATTGTGTGGCTAATATTGGGTGCAATGTATTTTTCCAAAATGCTTACAAGAGGTGAGAAGAAAACTCCTACAACTTTGACATTTCTGAGACCAAGAATGCATTTTGGCAGTACTAAAATAATGACTGGAGGTCAGACAAGCAGATGGAGTTCAAAAAATGCTGGCTGCAAAATACTAAAACCATGCTTATCTGTATGTATGGTGCCTTGAAAAAGTATTCATACCCCATGCAATTTTCCACATTTTGTCATGTTACAACCAAAAACATAAATGTATTTTATGTGATAGACCAACACAAAGTGGTACGTAATTGTGAAGTGGGAGGAAAATGATAAATGGTTTTCCATATTTTTAACAAGTATGTGAAAAGTGTGGCGTGCATTTGTATTCAGCCCCCTTGAGTCAATACTTTGTAGAACCACCTTTTGCTGCAATTACAGCTGTAAATCATTTTGGGGATGTTTCTACCAGATTTGCACATCTAGAAAGTGAATTTTTTGCCCATTCTTCTTTGCAAAATAGCCCAAATTCTGTGAGATTGGATGGAGAGCGTCTGTGAGCAGCAATTTTCAAGTCTTGCCACAGATTCTCAATTGGATTTAGGTCTGGACTTTGACTGGGCCATTCTAACACATGAATATGCTTTGATGTAAACCATTCTGTTGTAGCTCTGGCTGTATGTTTAGGGTCGTTGTCCTGCTAGAAGGTGAACCTCTGCCCCAGTCTCAAGTCTTTTGCAGACTCTAACAGGTTTTCTTCTGATTGCCCTGTATTTGGCTCCATCCATCTTCCCATCAACTCTGATCAGCTTCCCTGTCCCTGCTGAAGAAAAGCATCCCCACAACGTGATTCTGCCACCACCATGTTTCATGGTGTGGATGGTGTGTTCAGGGTGATGTGCGGTGTTAGTTTTCCACCACACATAACGTTATGCTTTTAGGCCAAACGTTACATATTGGTCTCATCTGACTAGAGCACCTTCTTCCATATGTTTGCTGTGTCCCCCACATGGCTTCTTGCAAACTGCAAACGGCTTATGGTTTTTTGTTTTTTTTTCAACAATGGCTTTCTTCTTGCCACTCTTCCATAAAGGCCAGAATTGTGGAGTTCACAACTAAGGCCTCATATCCACGGGCGTTATAAAAAACGAGCTGTAAAGCTAGTACCGATGCTAGGAAAAAATCTGCGTTAAAAACGCATTTTTATTAGCGGTTTGCAATGGCATCAATGCGTCTATTTCCGCACTAGCTTTTAGCCGTGTTTCTCTGCCTCTATTCAAAGTCAATGGTTCCCTATAGGAGCCCATTGATTTAAATAGAAGTTGGATCATGAAGATCCGACTTGTGGTGTGACTTTTGTGCTGAAGATATTGAAGGGGAACTTCCCGCTAAAATGGCAAAAAAAATAGTGTGGGGTTCCCCCCAAGAGATACCAGACCCTTAGGTCTGGTATGTAATTTAAGGGGAAGCCCCACGCCATAATTTTATTTATTATGGTGTGGGAGTTCCCTAAAATCCATACCAGACCCTTATCCGAGCACGCAGCCTGGCAGGTCAGGAAAGGAGGAAGGGGGCGAGCTAGCGCCTCCCCCCTGCACCATACAAGGGGGAGGGGGGAAGCCTCCCTTCGCCTGAAAACACATGGTCTAAAAAGTCATTAATAGCCATAGCAACACATACCACCTCCTTGACTTTATAGCATAATATAGGAAACGTCAACCTCTCTTAAAGCCTTTTGTCCAGGAAAGGGTGAAATAAACCCCCCAATTTGTAAATGGGAGGAAAAAAAATTCCCTTTCGACTCCTGTATCTTCTGGGCAGTCAGACTACAAGTCCCTGGAAGACTGAAACATTACTTTTGAGCATGGTCAGCGATGTCCTTGACAGTCTGTGGAAGGAAATTTCCAGATGAAAGTCCCTTGTCCTCCTCCTGGTCATAAGGAAATGCTCATATTAAAAGTCCACTCCAATTCAGAAACCAACCGCATCTTCCTCAGACTCTCTTCTGGTCTGCCTCCTCCCATCTGGCCTGGTCACCTGCTCTGCCTGCTCTACCTCTCGATGCTTATTACCTGAAAAGAGTAAGAGACAAAGCAGATCATATGTTCCCTCAAACTGTGCCAAAGAAACAAAACTCACTGCTCACATTTCTCTATCTGCCCATTTTTAACTGCAAAACTATTGTAGGGTGCCCACTATTGCCTTGAAACACTTTCATGGAAAGGCATTGACTTCCAACGCAACAAATACACTTGCATGTCTCTCCATCCTGTCCTGGGACAAGCACTGGCCTGCTGTTGTTCAGTCTTCACAGCATGGCACATTTTAGCAAAATGGCCCATTTTATGGCAAGAGAAATACTTAATGTGACTGAATCTACTTGCTTCCACTTCTTAAACAATGCTGGTGTTGGAATCCCATCTTTTTCCTTTCTTTCTGCCCAGCGTAAGTAAATCAATCCACATGTGTCTCCTGGAGACCATAGGCCTTTCCTTCCTTGTATGTGACTCAGCTCGGCCATTATTTGAGCTGATCAAATAGTCAGCTTCCTGCTTATGGGAAGTAGCAGTGGCACACGTCCTACTTTTGCTTACAGGCTTAGGGCCTTTGTTAGGGCATCATTAGACTTGTTTATGAGGGCTGCACACCGCTCATTCAAATCTTCAGCTCTGCCTACAGAGGTCTGAACACACTTAGAAGCCACTGCAGGTTTATCTTTGATTACCCTAATTTCTAAATCTTTTGCCTTGCTTGCAGTGTCTTCCAAACACTCGGATACCACTGAAAGCTGCTCCTTAAGTAAATCTCTTTCTAATTCTGCCTTTTTCCTCTTTTCAGATTCAATATGTAGAGCATGCAGGAAGTGTAAACCAAACACAGCACCTGCCCGCATCTCTCCCTTACTGAACCTAAACCTTTTGAGACTAAAATTTGAGGAAAGATCAGAGACACCATCCCCCCAAGCTCTGTTGAAAGAAGAAGCATATCTAGCCAGCTCCTCTGCAACAGACATCCACTGACTCTCTGGCCCAGGTAGGAAGGGTGCACGCCTTCAAGTTCTCCTGGACACCAGAAACCTTTGCCGTTTTACTCTTCCTAAACAGTGTACGCGGCATTTTCTTCAGCACAAGCAACAAAACACACCATGGAAAACAAGTCTGCTTTAGTTGAACTTTTAGCACAAATCCTGGCACGAGCCCCCAAATGTTTTGCTTGCGTTTATCTAGCAAGGTTACTTGCGGTAAAACCAAGGAAGCTTAGACTTCTGTAGTGTATCAATGCTTTACTAACCAGAAAATCTGCATATACAACTGTAGGATACACAATATAACACAACTCATAGCTTACAAAATATGTTTACAACATGCACAATGCCAATCATACTTTCTAGCAAAATATAAGCATGTACAATATGTACGCATTAGGTAAACTAAACTGTTACTCAACTTGGGGTTTAAGATGTAAATGGCTCCAAAGTTCTCCAGCTTCTAGCAGCCATGTTGCCCCTTCGTCTTCTCCAACACAACCTTTTCCGAACACGTTCCTTTTAAAAGTCTCCATTTGTCCCACCACATGTTTGTTTCAAAACCTAAAAAACTCCTCTCCAACTTCTGACATCACATCCTGCATAGAACTTGCTCTCTAGCCGTCTGACTGGTTTATTTACATATCAATGGAGGGGGAAGGGAGGGGGGAGCCCGGCTTTGCCTGAAAGCACATGGTCTAAAAATCTAACTCTATATAATTTTTTAAAGTCATTAATAATCATAGCAACACAAATGTGTAAAAGATTTTCAAAATTCTTACCTTTTTATATTTTTTGTTAGTATTGAGATGCAGCAGCATCAAAGTCCTTTGTAGATGTGGATGAAGTATCAATACGCAAACATGTGTCAACCCAACAGTTCTCAAGGTGATTTCTTGTATGGTCCAAAGGTAGATTACTGTCACCACCTAGTATCACCTGTCCTTGTGATCTTGGGAGTAGTATGGCAAGCATATTTTGCTTGCGTGAGAAGCATATTGCAACTCCTCGTTTTTTTACATTGCCCGAGGACAAGAAAAACTGTGTGTATCGTGCACTAAAGTATTTTGGGGCTGAAGTTTTAGTGAAGTGCGTCTCCTGCAACATCAAAACATCCGCTCTCTGTTTATAGTAATATAGGAAAGCCTTCGCTCTCTTGGAGGGGGAATAAAATCCCTGCACATTGTGTGTTTATAATCAAGTAGGCAGCAGAAAATGTGGCAGACATTGCAGTTTGGCAGAATACACTCACCTGGTATCACACGGAAAGGCGGCAGGCTCCATTCCCTGGTTTGGCTGTATCGCTTGGGGCCCGATTATGGATAGGCAGGGCCGGTGCTATGGGTCAGGGTCAAGAGAGAGAGTAAGGAAACAGAAGAGAAAGTAATTGAACATGGGGTAAGGCACAAATGGAAGACTATTATGTGTGGTAAAACTGTAACCATGTAATATATACAACAAAGGGCTGAAGCCCTCCCCAGGCCTTTGACCCGGGGAAGGAAGTGTGATGTTACCCCCATCAAGGCAAGGTCACAAGAGTGGCTGCTGGACCACGCGGCTCAACCTTAAATTTTAATAGCCAACCAGGAGGCCGGGTTAGGCATATCAATTTTTCCCAGTGATATTCTTGCAACAATATTCCAGGGCTCACCCTGGATTAAAAATCAAGCTGGCTCGTTATTTGCCTAATTGAAATTTATAACTTTGAGAAACTGCTTCAGGACGTCAGGCCGAAGCTAACAGTCCAGGATACTGTCCATACCGGTCCTGAAAAGGAAAAGTAATGTAAAACCAGAACCAGAAAAGAGGAAAAAAAACATTAAAGGGGTGCCACTGGTGTAGGCATCCCTCACCCGTTCCTGTGGACTGGGAGCAGGTTGATCTGCACTCCATAATCTGTGGGGCATATTACTGGCCATTGAGGCCTAGACAAAATACGCAGTGAGGCGCAAAGGGACCTTGCAGGTTGGACAGTCACTCCCCTAGTTAAAGGGGAAACTCGACACAAGTCAGGTATGTGGCGGGGTCTTCCGTGCCCGGATGGAGCTTTGTGATGACCAGATAGGTGATATCGAATGATCTCTTGAATTTGAGGCAGGGGTAATTTGTGGGTCTCTGTTTATGATACCTAGTTCCAGCAGCAGGTTCTCGCCATCATGGTATGTGGAAAAGGAGTGGGTTTTACCTCTATATGTGAAAGACAGCCGAAATGGAAACGACCAGCGATATTTGATCTGACGATTCATCAACTGCAGCAAGAGGTTTTTAAGTTCCGACGTTTCTGGACGATAGATGGGGTCAGGTCCGCAAAAAGCTGGATTGGAGTCTCATAAAATGTCAGGTCCTGACGATTTCTGGAGGCCATCATTAATTTCTCCTTGATGAGATAGTAATGCAGCTTTACTATCATATAGCATCGGAGGCCATCAGACCTAGGCGCTGTCAGGGCCCTACGGATATGGTCCACTTCCATCTGATGGGGTAAGATGTCTGATAATAAGTCCTCCGTGAGATCTTGCATGGCCCTCTCGAAATGTGTGTGAGCTTCCAGTAGGCCCCGGATCCGTATGTTGTAACGGCGGGACCTATTTTCGAGGTCCTCTATTTTGGCCTTGGCTTCCTCCAACCTTTTCTGAAGCTCAGTTACAAACCCGTCGGTCTGATTAACTCTGGCCACCATTCCATCTACTTTAGTCTCAATTGTTTCCAAACGCTGTCCAAAGCTTTGTATGTCATGCTTAATATCATTGGTAATAATGGTGCATGCTTTGGGAAGTTCCTGCTGGAGCATAGTAGAGAAGCGGGCCAATAAGGCTGTGTCACCCGCATATGGGACCACTTGCTGCAGGGTGCCCTCTGGCACAGAGCTGGCTTGGCTAAACAGGGATTCAGCAAGTTCTGCCATGTTTCTATCCATGGATGACCCAGGGGAGCTTGCAGCTGCTGGTATGTTTTTATGGGTGATCTAGGAGATGGCGGCAGGGACAGTGAGTCACCCCGGGGGTCCTCAACCTGTTCCCCTGAGGACTTTGAAGAGAAGGGGTCTCTCATTTCTGCTCTGGGAGAGGAGGATGCTGCCTGTGGTGAGGGTTGTTGAGGTCTGCTGGCTGCCTCGTGTGTTCCCCTTACCCGTCGCCATTTTGGGAGAGGGAGTCTGTCCAAGAGGAGGAGGGCGCTCTTTCTGCTGGTTTTCCTTCTTGTATTGCCTTTAACTGTATCTTCCCGCGGTCCGGTATGGCATGACCGTCACCCGGTGTCCTGGGACTCTGTGGGCTGTCACCCAACCTCCGATTACTGTATTTAGCTGTGGTTTTGCCGGCGGTGTGCGGAGCATGGTCACTGCATGTGCAATCCCATGGCCGTGTGCATGCGCACAAAAAAACTGGAGTTCTTAAACCAAGTGTTCATAAAGAAGCCACAGCCTGAGTAAAAGTCTGTCCTTTACCAACATGCTGCTAATAGCAAACAAACAATTACTCCTGCGCAATATTGTGATTATAAGATGAACACATACTTCAGGGACAATAGCTGTGGCCTTACTGCCCTCAAGGACAGGGGATGTCCTGGATGTCACTAGATAATAAAGAAAGAAAAGGCGCACTGGCCTATTGCATTATCCCAAAGGATTGTTTTATTTAAATAAGGATTAAAAATACTCACAAACATGTGAAGAGTATTTGGTTATCTTTGCCTCCAAATCGGGGCATTCACTCCAATTTTGTCAGCACTCTCCAAATCACGATGGAAAGGACATAGGGGCTGCTACTAGCTGACCTGTTTCGAAGGGGCACCTTCTTCCCTTATTTATTTATGTCATCAGATAACATAGCACATTGCAATTGATACACACATTGATGAATTCATATATATATATACACTGATAACATAAGGCATATTGCATTTCATGTATATACATACATGGATATCATTATGTCACACTGCAATATGTGGCATTGTGAGTGGATTTGTACTCCGCATCATATAATTGTTAATATGGAAAAAACATCCTAGTGGAATCTAAAAATAGAAGATATAAAAAAACGTAGGTGTGAAACATAGCTGCATCCAAAAAACTTGAACTAAATGTGTAATGCATATCTGCAAAAAGTTATATAGATACCAATATGGTATAATGATCCTGATTGGCTTAGACACACAGTGGGCGCCAATGGCTCCCGCTGTGGTCAAACAAAGTCAATGAGCCAATGAGGGGGGGGGGGGGGCGAGCCGATGGCTCACGGGGGGTTTCCTTCGTCGAACGATACCCTCGAGGACTGGGATCGGCTCGGCGACGAGACACAGGATACGCCTGTACCTCGACGCCGAGCGGGGGGGGGGGGGGAGTAACCGAGTAACTGAAACAAACTGGTGTCGCCCTCGGTAACCGCGGGTGACACACAGATTCGGTTAGTCCTAGTAATATGGTATAACCATAGATATATTGAAAAACGTCTATACGTAATGTGTAAATCAAGTTCAAAAAACCTACGTCGATACAAAGTGTGGATGCAAAAAAATATAGAAGATAAAAATCTAAGGTGATCCTACAAAAAAGGTATAATTGTTAATATACTACGCCTCATGTTTAGGTGAGTGTTACGGTGTATAACGTCACACTGTATTACTATAGGTACATACATATATGTACTTTACGTTATACGGA
>BLSH010355299.1:307887-323234 GCA_018402905.1 Glandirana rugosa | reverse complement strand
TGCTGCAATATCAGTCCCTGCACTATGCAGCTAAATTGTGGAAGGAGGAGAACAATGTGTCCAAACACATTTTGTTAATGGCGTCTACTGATAGCAAGCTCCCTGACAAAGGTACTTTATCTATAAAATTGTACAAATGGACTTATAAGTGCAATGATAAAACCTATAAATGAATATCCAGTGCAAATCAACCTATATATTGCAATATAGTAGTGATCGTGTATCTTTTTTTTATCTCATGGATGAAATGTGAGAAATAACGTATATATCATACAATCATTCCATAAAAACATAACACATACACTACATATATAATTTGAGGAAAACATGCTTATAAAATAGTTTATCATTTGCCAATAAAAAAAAATAAAAATACATTATCTCACAAAAGTGAGTACACCCCTCACATTTTTGTACATATTTTATTATATCTTTTCATGTGACAACACTGAAGAAATTTCACTTTGCTACAATGTAAAGTAGTGAGTGTACAGCTTATATAACAGTGTAAATTTGCTGTCCCCTCAAAATAACTCAACACACAGCCATTAATGTCTAAACCGCTGGCAACAAAAGTGAGTACACCCCTAAGTAAAAATGTCCAAATTGGCCCAATTAGACATTTTCCCTCCCCGGTGTCATGTGACTTGTTAGTGTTACAAGGTCTCAGGTCTGAATGGGGAGCAGGTGTGTTAAATTTGGAGTTATCGCTCTCATTCTCTCATACTGGTCACTGGAAGTTCAACATGGTGCCTCATGGCAAATAACTCTCTGAAGATCTGAAAAAAAAAGAATTGTTGCTCTACATAAAGATGGCCTAGGCTATAAGAAGATTGCCAAGACCCTGAAATTGAGCTGCAGCACAGTGGCTAAGACCATACAGTAATTTAACAATCAGGTTCCACTCAGAACAGGTCTCGCCATCGAAGACCAAAGAAGTTGAGTGCAGGTGCTCAGAGTCATATCCAGAGGTTGTCTTTGGGAAATAGATGTATGAGTGCTGCTAGCATTGCTGCAGAGGTTGACGGGGTGGGGGGGTCAACCTGTCAGTACTCAGACAATAAGCCGCAAACTGCATCAAATTGGTTTGCATGGCTGTCGTCCCAGAAGGAAGCCTCTTCTAAAGATGATGCACAAGAAAGCCCACAAGACAAGCAGAAGACAAGCAGGGACATGGATTACTGGAACCATGTCCTGTGGTCTGATGAGACCAAGATAAACATATTTGGTTCAGATGGTGTCAAGCGTGTGTGGCAGCAACCAGGCAAGGAGTACAAAGACAAGTGTGTCTTGCCTACAGTCAAGTATGGTGATGGGAATGTCATGGTCTGAGGCTGCCTGAGTGCTGTTGGCACTGGGGAGCTACAGTTCATTGAGGGAACCATGAATGCCAACATGCACTGTGACATACTGAAGCAGAGCATGATCTCCTACCTTCGGAGACTGGGCCGAAGGGCAGTATTCCAACATGATAATGACACCAAACACACCTCTAAGACAACCACTGCCTTGCTAAATAAGCTGAGGGTAAAGGTGATGGACTGGCCTAGCATGTCTCCAGACCTAAACCATGTTGAGCATCTGTGGGGCATCCTCATACGGAATGTGGAGGAGCGGTCTCTAACATCCACCAGCTCCTTGATGTCGTCATGGAGGAGTGGAAGAGAACTGCAGTGGCAACCTGTGAAGCTCTGGGGAACTCCATGCCTAAGAGGATTAAGGCAGTGCTGGAAAATAATGGTGCCCACACAAAATATTAACACTTTGGGCCCAATTTGGACATATTCACTTAGGGGTGTACTCACTTTTGTTTCCAACAGTTTAGACATTAATGGCTGTGTGTTGAGTTATTTTGAGGGGACAGCAAATTTACACTGTTATACAAGCTGTGCACTCACTACTTTACATTGTAGCAAATTGTTAATTCTTTAGTGTTGTCACATGAAAAGATATAATAAAATATGTACAAAAATGTGAGGGGTGTACTCACTTTTGTGAGATACCGTATGTCCCTGGAGTTCATTTTAAAAATCTGGTCACCTTAGGTTATACTCACTGGGAAACCTAAGGGGTTAATCTTCTGCATTGTGTAAAAGGGTTGTTTGATCCTCCCCTTCTTCCACTGTTCCCAATCCATCTCCTGATAGTACAGAGCCTTTGGAGTCAGTCTGCACATGCTTAGTTTGGTGTGTATTTCTACAGAGTTTTCTTTTTTTTTGGGAGGGTGCATGTGATCAGCACAGGGCCAATCAGCAGAGAGAGGGTCAAGGTTCCTGCAGCCTCATAGGACAGTCAGTAGAATAGAGTAGAATGAAAACTCCTCCTACAAGCTTAAACTAGGCACTGATAGAAGTCACTAGACTGCTATATACTGCTGATGAGAAAAGGTATTTAGCAGTTTAGATTTACTAAAATAATTGCATTTCCATGTTCTGTGTACTGTGGGAGACCAGATATAGTGAATGCAGGGTCCTTGGTTTACTAACACTTTAATTTCTTAATATCTTCTCATATGGATAACTAGGAAGAACAGAACAATTGAAAGAATGCAACCCATAAGGATTTAAAAAATGCAAATATAGAATGTGACCTATGAGAAATGTATCTTCAAATATCAAATCATTAATACACAAGCTAGTTCCAGCTCGTGAGATGTCTGCTGTTATATTTATGCAATCAAAACCTGGAATCAAAGTACAGTCATTCACAATGTTAATTATAACCATGCCAACATATCAACTAGCAATACTGCGAATTAGGAAGATGTTTGTGTTAAGAAGTCAGGTATTCCACTTCCAACTGCCATCATGCTTGTCTCAGCATCACTGACAAGCTCTGGGTAAATGGACAAATCAAAAGGCAAGGCACACGTGTAATGAGCATACCCGGAAACTTTTGAAAGCTGATGAGCCTGGGATTGGGGGTGGGGCAATGAGGGGCTAACAAAGGCACACCGAGCGTGCTGCACCAAGATGGAGGATATAGTGGCAGAGTGCTTCGAGCTTTGCATATTGCAGGGTTTAACAGCAGTGCACATAGTGTAACCAAAAATATATATAATAATCCCTGTATAGCAAATATCTAATCATAAAAATATACAGTATGTGTTCAATATAAAATATAATTACTATATCTACCAATAAATATAAAAGTGCATTAAACACAATAAAGGGTCAATGGTTCAACTCAACAGGTCACTAAATATTATTTCCGACCCACCTATAAATTTTATAAACTTTAAATTTGTATTAAACCCGTAAAAGCTTATGAGCTAGGCCTTGTTCACTCGTTCTTAACAAGATGTGACTGAGCTTTAAAGCTGAATACTGGGCACAATAATTTTTTATATATGTTCCTCCATAGCCCAGAGGATAGCAATTCACTTTGTGTGCACCAAGTGCCTTTGCAAGCCCAGGTATTAACCTTGTAAAAGCAGCAGTAGCATCATCACTGAGCTGTTCATAGCCTGTGCACACAGCAGATCTGTGGGAGGGGCCCCAACTGTTCTGCCCACTACAGGCTGCCTGCAGAAAGCTAATAGGAGGGGGCGGAGACAAGACCAGTCATCCTGCACAAGGAGAGAGCGCAGCAGTGAGTGGTCTTTGTTACAGGAAGCTCCTGCACAGAGGCAAAGTTTCACACTGGATTACTGCACAGATCTGGAAGAATACACATGACAAATGTATTTAGACAATATTTGCTTATCCTGAAGTTTAACCAATTTGTTCCCACACTATAGCCAAATGATGGCTACAGCATGGGCTTCCTTTGCCAGGAGGGTGTGCATTGATGTCCTCCCATGATTGCGCTGCCCTCCTGCCCCCTGTGGTGCGCTCTGTGATTGCTGAGTCCTTCGGACTCAGCTGAACACAGATTGGGGTAAAGGGCCAAACACAGCGGCCCTTTACCTCAAGATTAGCTTGTCCAATTTCAGCTGATCACGGATGTAAACACAAACCGGTTATCGGCTTTCCATTCCAGCATGAGGAAGGGAGAAGAGAGCCAATAACTGGCTTGTGTTACAGGGACATTGGCACTGATAAACAGTGCCCTGATTATCAGTGCAGTCCCAACAGTGCTGCCAATTAGTGCCCATCAGTGCTGCCTCATCAGTGGCTCCTCATCAGTGCTCATCCATGCCAACTATCAATGGCCATCAGTGCAGCCTCATCATCACATATCAGTGAAGGAGAAACATTACCTGTTTGCAAAATGTTATAACAACAAACTATATACAATTTTTTTTTTGTTTTTTTTTCAAAATTTTCTGACTTTTTTCATTTGTTTAGCAAAAAATAAAAAAAACCCAGTGGAGATTAAATACCACGAAAAGAAAGCTCTATTTGTGTGAAAAAAGATTACAACATTTTTTTATATGGGTACAAAGTAGCAAGACCATGCAATTGTCATTCAAAGTGCTGAAAGCTGAAAATCAGCCTGGGCAGGTAGGGGTTGAAAGTGCCCAGTAGGCAAGTGGTTAACTTTCAAACAAGTCATTGCTGATGTCTGTAGCTGTAGGTACTATGGAGCAATTCATCCTCATTTCAAAGTAGAAACTATTAAATTATTAAAGTTGTTCTTTTGGACAGCTCAGCTCAGCTTATGCCCACTCCCAGAGCTCATTTTCTGTGCTTACCTAGATCAGTGGCGGCTGGTGAAGTTTTAGGATGGGGGTGCCAGGCCCCGCCCTTCTTTTTTGACCCCTCCTACTTCTAATACGCCCCACCCCTTATAGAATCCACCCACTCCGTCCCCTGTATTTCACATATTGTGTCAGGAGTACGCTGCTCAGCATCACAGGACACAGTATACATCTCAGAATCACAGGACACAGTATACAGCCCCAGCATCACAGGACACAGTATACAGGTCAGCATCACAGGACTCAGTATACAGCTCAGCATTACAGGACACAGTATACAGCTCAGCATCACAGTATACAGCCCCAGCCTCACAGGACACAGTATACAGTTCAGCATCACAGGTGGGGTATATAGCAGCCAGTATCACAGGTGGGGGCACTTTTGCAGCCAGTATCACAGGTGGGGGCACTTTTGCAGCCAGTATCACAGGTGGGGGCACTTTTTCAGCCAGTGTCACAGGTGGGGGCACTTTTGCAGCCAATAACACAGGCAGGGGCACTTTTTCAGCCAGTATCACAGGTGGGGGCACTTTTGCAGCCAGTATCACAGGTGGGGGCACATTGCAGCCAATAACACAGGTGGGGGCACTTTGCAG
The DNA here is from genome assembly GCA_018402905.1 of Glandirana rugosa. Classification (NCBI taxonomy): domain Eukaryota; kingdom Metazoa; phylum Chordata; class Amphibia; order Anura; family Ranidae; genus Glandirana; species Glandirana rugosa. The sequence goes on along the minus strand of BLSH010355299.1, from coordinate 317,996 downwards.
CCAGTAACACAGGTGGGGGCACTTTTGCAGCCAATATCACAGGTGGGGGCACTTTTGCAGCCAGTAACACAGGTGGGGTACATTGCAGAGACCCCCCTGCAGTTACCCCATCCAATAGGCAGGCAGGCAGGCTTGAGTGTTGCAGAGTTCGGCATACGGACAAGCGGGCTGTAAGAACAGAAAAGCACACAAGGGCGCACTGGCCTAGAGCATTATCCTCAATAAAATAGCGTTTATTAAAAAATCATAAAATATACTCGCAAACAAGATCAAATCTCAAGCGTTTCAAGCAGTATGTGGCTTCGCATCCAATAGCGTTCTCTGATGGTGTCTTGAAAGGCTGGCTAACGCGTTTCGAGGCCACAGCCTCTTCCTCAGAGCCTCTTCCTCAGAGCCTAGCGTACCATGTCAAGGCCACAGTCTTATATCACGCAGCCAGCAGAAATGAAGGGGGTGGGTTCACCTATGTTTCTGCCCATCAGGCGTGGGCCAGTATATGATTGGTCAACACTCACATAAACCACCTCCCCCTGAAGTAAGGGGACAACCTGTGATCTTGTATCTATCTCCACAAACCCTCCCAAATGATGTCCATATGGGGGGAAGGGGGGGGGGTTGTAGGTTAGGGTTCTCATTACCAATAAAAACACAGTGCTGCACTATTTTAGCGATATTGTCACAATATTGGTAATTGATTTATGAGAGAAAAAAAAGCACACACGTATATATTGTTAGTCCTTGTGGAAGATTAAAAGCACCCACGCACAATCAATTGTCCCCTTTGTTTTAAGCTATAGAGCCTTTTTAGTATACCAGCAAAACACACATATATATATATATATATATATATATATAAAAAACAAAACAAAAAAAACAAAACCTTTGCCTGTCCATTTAGGATAAATGGATACATTTCTTCCTAGTGCTGAAACAGGATCCTAGTCCGTGGATCTACGATCCTGCTTTCTGCCAGTTCTACATCCATGTATGGCTGTATTCCTGTACTCTCCTCTAGACGTTTTTTTGATGGCAGTTTTGCCCCATCCTACCCGCTGCTGCCACTGTCCGAATTATCCCCCATGCATCGGCTCTGTGGAACGCACACGGAGCGGCGGAGCCCGATGTACCGCCCCCTGCTGCGTTCCAAAACTCTACCTCCCTGACTGGCTTGTCAGGCGCCCACCCAGAAGGCGATGTGCCGTTTTGCATTCCAGGCAGGACCGCGCCTGCCACTCCACTGTCCGCCAGACTCTTCCACTCCCTCATGCTGAGCCCACCAATCTCCACCAGGAGCCGCGACCCCGTCCAGTGGGAAGACAGCCTCCACATGCCCTCCTTACCCCAAGTGAGGGGGGTGGGAAAGAGGAATAGAGGAGGAGGAGGTGTCTGCAGAGATCGGCATGCAGAGAGCGGCTGTCCCCATCATTCTGTCCGTCACCGGTCAGGGTCTCTGTGGGAGCGGGAGTCGCGTCCGCCGCCATAGTGACCCGCCCCCAGCCACTGCATCCAATCACACTGAGCCGCAGGCTCAGGGCAGCCAATCAGACTATGTGTGTGCGCCTGTTCAGCGCAGGGGGACAGGGCTGACTTTTTTTTTTTTTCTTCTTTTTAACCAGCGGGGAGGCAGTGCCCAAGCGCCCCTTATACACCACTGACTAGAGATTGGAAGGCTGGAGGTCTACCTTCTCACTGCTGGGAGGGGGGAGAAGAGGAAGCCCAGCTGCTGAGAGAATGACTTAAACGACTTCAATGCTTTCCTATTTGAGGATTAATTGCTCCACAGTATCTAACAGCTACCAATGTCACTGGGGGTTTGCTTTAAAGATACACTGTCACATTACTTATGCATGGCAAATAACCGTGTCTTAACAAAGAGCCCCCCTGACCTACATATACTTACTTTGCCAGCATGCTAACGCTGTTTCTTCCTTTGTCGCAGCAGGCACTTCAATCCACTGTGTCGGCTGGGTTCTGAAGTTAGGAGAAGCAGGGACATCATTCCTTTAGACATATGACAGTGTTTGGGCCTGGTGATTGGCTGCTAAGCCAAGGGTGAAGGTCGCATGCTCTCCCATACCTGGAAGAAGTGGCAGGGGAGCACTGGCAAAGTGAGTATGTGTGTTGGGGGAGGAGCTTTGCATTGGTAAGGTAACAGTGTTTCTTTAAACCTCATTAAGGACCCCTTCACACTGATGAGTTTTTGCTTTGCTTTCATTTTTACCTTGCTAAAAAAAAAAAATGCATGAAAAATGTTTCTCTTTAAATCCTATGAGACTCTTCAGACCACTGAGCTGTGGGTGCAGTGCGTTTTGAAAAGTCCTGCGTGCAGCATCTTGCAAAAGCACCAACAAATGCAGGTCCCCATAGAAATGAACAGTAAATCCACCAAAAACACACTTGCGTTTTTGGTGTGTTTATTTTGAGTCACATGTCCAAGTTTCACACGTGCATGATGGGTAATAGGAGGAAGCACTGGAAATGTATCAAACAATTCATAGGCACCTTTGATGAATTTCATATGCCTCCCATTCATTGCAATGAGTCCTTTCACACTGGGGTGGTGCGCTTGCGGGACGTTAGAAAAAGTCCTGCAAGCCGCATCTTTGGTGAGGGTTTGGAGCGCTATAAATAGTGCTCCAAAAACTCCTCTGCTCATTGAAATGAATGGGCAGCACTTCCAAAGCGCTTTAAAAGCGTTTTGAATTTGTCACAAAACGGGTCTTTTTTGGATCTGTTTAAGGTTACGTTGTCACGTGACCTTAAAAAAAACGGCCCGCTAGCGCCCGAAAAGCACCGCTTAAAAACAACCGGCGCTTTAGCAGTGATTCAGTGTGAAAAGTCTTACTTATAATTACATCCATTTCTGTGGTGGCTCCTTTTTACGATCTGACTTTCTATGGAGCCACCTCAGTATGCACACTCTTACAATGGGGCCAGTTCTGTGTGCCAACATGCACAGGTGACATAGCGTGCCCACAGATGCATTTAAAAATAACTTGTACTTATGAAAAGACATGTGGGCGGGGAGGTGGGAAAATAAGTACAAGTTATTTTTAATGTTGTAGTAACAATAAAAAAGAAGAAACAAAAGCATATTGTACTGATTTTTGTGCTGATTCTCTATCACGTTATATTAGAGAGGAGAGAGCAGCAGAAACACAATGAAAACAATGGGTGTATGTGCACAGGGGTATCAGTGTTGCCAACCTACCAGATTGAAATTTACTGACATAACACTAAAAATTTACTGGCACAACCACGTTTTTTACAGGTATTCCCAAACATTACAGAATTACAGTTTTAAGTGCAAATGTCAGTATTTAGGCTACAAGCAAGTACAACATGCAATTAGAATAGAAAAAATGCGGCGCTACTAGACAAAGTGCTTAAACACCATATAGTCCAAACTGATACAGATAATGCTCCAGTGAATTAATAGTGAATGCAGTCCAATAAAATTCTGTGACTTCCACCTGCATGCGATGTTGACCACCACCAATCGGAGTATAAATGGGTACTCTTACCAGAAGACAATAGATTAAAAGCGTGTCATCACTCAATATCAATCGTCATCAGGGAGGTTCAAGCCAACCGTCACAGGTATACGTCACAATATTCTTTATGTTGAAGCACTTGCACCAATAGATTCAGCGAAGATTTCAGATATTTAAGGAGTAATGTACCTCAGAACAAAAAATCCTACATATCGTGATACCGTTTAATCACATATTTATTGAAAAAAAGTAGTGCACTTACATGTATGAAGAAAATTCAAAGCATAGCATGGAATTCCAGCAACAATCCAATAGGTAGGCGCAATAGGATGGAGCAGACTCCTAACACCCAACGCGTTTCGTCTTAAGAGACTTCCACAGGGGCATTGCAATTAGCAAAGTGATTTAAGGTAGATAATAAGCAAAAAACATATTTCTATTTTATTTTCAATATAGTAATTGGTTGAACTAGATCGACTTGTGTCTTTTTTTTCAACCTGACTAACTATGTAACTATATAGTAAGTAAATAGCTCAGGGACAGGACTGAGGAGGGTAAGAAATTAGAATGGGCAGGCACACACACATGAAATTGTCTCTCACAGTGGTATTGACAGCAGTGCGCAGCAGCACAGATGAGGACACCTCACCGACTCAACCCGTCCCCTCCTGAGTCACAGTGCCAAGCCAGGTGGTCCCTCCAGTCTAAACGGTACTGACGGTCCCGCTCCCAGCCTGCCTTGCTCCCATACCGCAGACCCGCACACGAGGCTCTGGCTGCTCTGCCATCACACACAATTTTCAGCCAGAGCTGCCCAAACACAACGTAGCAGGCACTCGGATGGTCTCGGCCGCCTCCGGAGCGTCACAGACATATTTTTTACTGGCAACCTTTTTCATTTACTGGCAGGAGAAAATTGGCTGTTTTTTACTGGCTGCCAGTAAAAATTCTGACAGTTGGCAACACTGAGGGTTATATCCATGGAAAATAGCACCTGTGGCAGGCACTGAAATTGCATCCTGTCCAACACATCTGATACCCATATTTTAGGTAATTAAAAGTACTAGTGAAACTTAAAGCAGAACATTACCCATAACAACTTAATAACAAATAAATGTTCTTTAGCAATGAACATACATTCCAAATTAATAACTATACTACCAGAATTAGTGTGCACTGTAAATTGAATCCAGCATTGTTCCTGTTTCTTCTTGATGGAGGTTGCCATTTTGCTGAAGCCCAGTGCCCTTGAGCAGCAGTAAATCTTTAGGCCAGGGGTGCCCAAACTTTTGAAGAGTGCGGGCCACTTAAGCAACTTGGTAACCGGTCACGGGCCACAATGAGAGGAGCAGGTGGATGACTGGTCCATGTCCGCTCTGCATATGCAGAGTGGACACGGACACAGTGACACAGCCCACTCTACTCTTTGGGCCCTCCAATCCGATTAACCACTGCAGCCCGGTAACCACTGCAGAACAGATATGCCCATATATAGACATTATGATTTTAGTATTAAACTTACCTTTAATAACAGTCTTCTATTCAGGTATCGCTGGCTGTTGCTGTCCCAGGCAGAGTGCATTTGGTATCACTCAGGAGTCAGCGCTATACAGGAAGCATCGGCTTATGCGGCTCAGCTCTTCAGCCGCTTGCTTCTGTTGTAGAAATTTAGGATGTGTTTATTATGTATTGTCACAGTGTCTCCCAGTGTCGGTTTAAAGATATTCTCTGTGTACAGCGAATATGGCTTTAACCGATATTGAGGAAAGGCCATTTACAATGGAAACCTTCCATTATTTGGTAACCACACGCTACCCACCCGATCATCCCGGCCAGCAGGCGCCCTGAGCGATAACGCTGGAGCAAACGCCGGTCCGGATCTTTGAGGTGCAATGCACGTTCTGTGGCAAGGGTGTATTACCGTCAATTGTGGGGCCCCTGTATTTATGTACAGATTGATCTGATTGGCGGCGGTTTACTTGCGTTATGGAATCAGTATTGCCTTTTATGTAAGGATAATGATCTGTAAGCTTTCTGTCGCATCTGATCAATGTGACAGAAATCTATAGCTATATTCCTTTGTGCATAATTTACCCTTTAATGGAACAGTAGCATAATCGCTATGGAGTATAGTTCATAGAGCTGTATTTGATAGCGATTTGTTGTAATGGCAGTTTGAGGTTTTGCATGTATGGCATTTTTCTTGGAGGGCCTCCGTGAGACAGCGCATTGGTTTTGTGAAGGCCATGTCTCCATATGGCTTTCACTGTTATCTGGAGACAGCTGTTGCTCATACAGGCCGGCCAACCCCCATGCATGCACGCCTCTTCTATTGTATCGTTTGAATATAAACAAGTGTGTCATTGGTTGGTGTTTTGTATTGAGCTCATGTCATGTGACTGTGCCTTGGAGGCTGATTGACTGATTGTGAAGCCACCAAGTTTCTTTGTTACCCCTGTTTGAGTCCTATAATTAAAGCCTGAAAGCTCGGCCACCCAGGACAACCCTGCGAGCTTGCCATGTGAGAAAAGCTATTTGTGTCTGTCTTACTTGCTTTAACACGAGTGCACTCAAATGCATTATGCAAAAGAGCTGAAAAGTGTGCTTATTAGCGCAGGCAAACTATAATGCATACAAGGTATTATAATTGCCCTTACACTTCCTCTACCACCGGCTTCATTCACAACACTGATTGTCTGGGATGGCGGTTTGGGAACTCACGATCTGGAAAAGCCAACCCAGAGCAGGGGGTTGTGGGCCACTGGTTGTGCACCCCTGCTTTAGACTGTCAGCAAATCAGGCTCTACAAATTTGGCACAATGACTAAAAATAAAGAGCAACTGAGCATGTGCAGAGCAGGGTGAGACAGTGTATTACTGGATTTTAAACAGTATAGGCCCTTATCTTTAATGTTTTTTAATATCTATTGGCTTTATCTGCAAAAGGAGACAGCCTGAAGTGATCTAGCAGGACTTAATTTGCTGGCTAAAGTTCCACTTTAATGAACAAATAATGGCCCCTATTCATGCACAAGACACCAGGCTACTGACACAGACACACACGCTAGGGCTGCTGGAACACCGAGACACACGTGGTATGATTCGAGTTCCCCTTTACATTAGAGTCCTCCTCCATCAGATCCCCCCCCCCCCCCTGCCCCTCTATCAGAGTTCCAAATTAAATTAGAGAGTGCCTACCACCAGAGCCCCCCTTTACATCAGAGTCCCCTTTCCATCAGACTGCCCCTTTCCATCATTGAGGCCCTTGAAAAAGGATGAAATGTGAGGTCCCGAGACAACAGCCAGTGATGCCTGTTACTTTTTGGAAATAAAGAAAAGGATTATAACTATACCATGGTGTGCTGGCAAAAATCCTTACTTTACGATAATTATATGGTGGTGCCTGTGATGGATGTGGGGTCAGACCCTGGCCACCAAATTCTGGATGGACCCGCTGCACTGCTATACACCCTTTCCATGCAAACTATGAAATACAAAACAGGGATTTTTTGTTCACATGCAGACATTGTGCTGCCTGGATCCAAGAATGAAATGCTGCCCCCCACACACACAAAAAAATCACACTCAACAAAAGGCCCCACACATCCATTATTTTATGTCATGGTAATTAAAACTAAAATTAAATTTATCAGGAAGTCAGATTTACAGTACATGCAACAGCACCTTGTCTATATAACATACCATTATGTTCGATTCCAAGGGGCGGCTAGGGCAGTATAGGGGCGGGCTAGGGCAGTATAGGGGCAAGCTAGGGCAGTATAGGGGCAGGCTAGAGTAGTATATGGACATGCTAGGGTAGTATATGGACAGGCTAGGGTAGTAAATGGGCATGCTAGGGTAGTATCTAGACAGGCTAGGGCAGTATATAGACAGGCTAGGGTAGTATATGGACAGGCTAGGGTAGTATATGGACAGGCTAGTATAGGATATGGACAGGCTAGTGTAGTATATGGACCAGCTAGGGCAATATAGGGGCAGGCTGGGATAGTATATAGGCAGGCTAGGGCAGTATGGGGTTCACTTTGCTGCCCCTCTCAAAGTGCTGCCTGGGTCCAATGGACTCACTGGGACCCATGGTAGGGTCAGCCCCGTTCACACATATTGCAATATCAATGTGCGGTCACGTGACCACCTGGCTGACGTCAGAGGGTAAACTTAGCCCCTCCCACTGTAGTGCATACATCGGGGAGGGAGAGCGGCATGCGGTCTTGTAACCGCACATTGGCGATATGAAAAAAGGTATTTAGCTGCTGAATTAAAAGAAAATCACACACTGTGTAGTACATCTTATTGCAGAAGGCCTGGCAGGAATTAATATCTGATCATTTTAAGAAAGTCCTGATTCTAAGTTTGGCAAAGTCCAGTCAATGAGCATAAGATGGATCAGTAGCCCTCATTAATCCTGGCTGATGTTCCTTGTCTAATAGTAAAAGAGAGCTCCGGACTACTGATACGATCTCCCTTTTCTGGTCCCTATCGAGTGTGTTAACAGAAATTATCTGACCAATGGGAAGGTCTGTGGAGTGGCCGATGGAATGTCACAATCTTTATGATCATTCAGCTGCTCCTCCCTTAGATACAATTTTCTAAATGTATTAATATTCCTTGTATATCACGTCATGGTCATGGTCACCCACGTATTATTGTGCAGTATGAAATTGCCATTCCATTATGGGGATCATGTGTCCATTGTAATTATCTGTCACAGTGGTCACATGATCGTGAGCCTATCCCACTGACTCCCCATCATTAGTACAGCTCTCTTTGACAGCTCGGTCACTGTACTGGGACTACACTCTCAGCACAGGTAGCTCTGCTGCCCATGGATGTATATGTGCAGCATATGGGTATTAAAGCCCACCCTATTTGCCATGTCACATGGGCGGCAAAAGGTTAACCTTACCTCCCAACTGTCCCTGATTTCGAGGGACTGTTCCTGATTTGGAACAAAGTCCCTCTGTCCCTCTTTCCTCCTTAATTGTCCCTCATTTTGGTCTGATCTATATAGTTGTATATAAAATGCACTTTTTAGCTTTCAAAAAGCATTTTTGCAGTGCTAAGCCTTTCATCCAATTTCTTAATTGTTACATTTGTAAACTTCAAAAGCCAATATAAAGGAATAGTAGTAAAAAGAAAAAAAAAAAAAGCACTTGTGGGTTTAACTAATCTTTTTGTTTGGATAATTCTCCTTTAAGGGGGTGTGGCAGGGGGTGTGTCCTATGCCTACATACATTTGCTAATAGGTGTCCCTTGTTTCCATCTCAAAAGTTGGGAGGTATGGGTTAACTGCCAAATTTTATCACATCAACAGTTGTCCTTAAATCGGTTGTATACCGAAAAAAAAAAAAACCTTTAAGGCAAAGGCATAATGAGCTAGTATGCACGAGCTGACATCTTCGCTGTGTGGATTCTTCCGGGTCCGCTGTTTCGGCGCTGTGAGTGGCCGGAGCTGCTAGACGTCACTTCCAGGCATGTGTGGGAGCCCGTCTTTCTGGCAGACTTTCCGGCAGGGTCCGGCGCTATGCACCGGGCTTTCGCCAGGACAACCCTGCGCATGTGCCGTGACGTCAGCGGCTGCATTACAAGTGGAATATCTCCTAAACCGTACAGGTTTAGGACATATTCATTTTACCTAGAGGTAAGCCTTATTATAGGCTTACCTCTAGGTAAAAATCACTTTTGGGGGTAGACAACCGCTTTATAGCAGAACTAAATGCATTGTTTTACCAATTTCAAACACGTTGCAGAATGTACTATCACATTGGTTGTGTGCGCAACCAATTGTCAAACCATCAAATGGCTGACATCATAATTAAAGCGGAATTCCACCCTTTTAAAAGTCAGCAGCTACAAAAAGTTTAGCTGCTGACTTTTAATAAATGGCTACTCACCTTTCCCAAGGTCCAGTGATGTGGCCATCCAAAGCCTCGCTCCTCTCCCCCTCCCCTTCCCGGCACCGGCATAGCAAGTGTGGGCGCCCGGCTGTGGCTTCACGCTGTGAATGGCCGAGCAATCTTCTTGGACCTGTGACGTGCCCCAGAAGATTACAGGGAGGGAGGGAGGAGAGGTGAACTTTCTTCTGGCACTGCGGCGCCAGGAGAGTAAGTGGGAGCAAGGTAACTATGGAAACTGACATGGCCACTTTTGGGTGGAACTCCGCTTTAATCACATGTGCAGCATCATGGCAGTTGAAGATCAAACAGAGGCCAAGATAGCAGTTTCCTTGGCTGAAAATGGTAGGAGGGATTAGTTCTGCTTTAACCAGTTCCGGACCACCCACCGCATATATACTGCGGCAGGGCGACCCGGCTGCGCAAAACCACGTACAGGTACATGGTTTTGTGCACGCGGGTTAGGGGGCAAGCACGTACCGCCGGAGTGCCGCTCCTGCTGTGATTAAACACAGCGGGAGCCAATCAGCGGGTCCGGTGGCTGCGATGGTCGCTGCGACCCGCCGATCATTCTCTGCAGAGACACATCAACCATCTGCCTATGTAAACAAGGCAAACAGCTGATCTGTCAGGGAGAAAAAGAGAGATCTCCTGTTTTAGCTAAGCTGAAACAAAATCTCTCTTTTTCTCCAGTGTGACACTCT